>JBAMJV010003307.1:0-330000 GCA_037951105.1 Echinarachnius parma | reverse complement strand
TCCAGACTAATTATAAGAAGGTGGCGAGCGTCATGAAGTTCAAATTATCGTCACCATAGTCACCGTATAATTCATCCACTTTAATTTCGAAAGTAAACAAAACACAAATTTCCCAAGTATACAAAGTGATTGATGAACTTGACTGTTACACTCAAGATAAAAGTCACATACCGTACACCCATTATTATGTATTCGTTAATAGATCTGTATATTTGTTTTGCGTAAGTTTTGTCTTAGCTGTATTCTCTAATGGTTTGTAGGCCTTTTCTAATCTTTTCTCAGCAAATTAGTTTCGCTTTTTAACAACGCTTGGTTGTGATTTGCATACTCGACGATTAAATGTCACATCTGCATGAGAACAAATAAGTTGAAGTGGCCAAGAGAAAATGTTGACATATAGAATTAACTGCACCCTTATTACTAAATTGTAATAAATTCAATATTCATTGTTATCTTTTCATTGTTCGAGAATAATATACTAAACGTTTCAAAATACTGCATAGTCACATTATCAGCGACTGGTGCCTATTTTCAGCGGATCGATCCTCACACAAGCGACTGATGTATTTGTATATTCATTAATTAAATGAAATGTATTAATTAGTGTACCTATTTCAGTGTTCATTTATAAATTCATATAATCTATTTTGTTATTCAGTATTTTGTGTATGCCTCACTTCATGTTGATCATCGGGCATTGGTGCTACGTAAAACAATAGTCTACGGTGTCGAATTTTGTATATTTGGGGGTATAGGGTTATACAGGCATGTTAAATTTTGTAAATAGAAGTTGTACTTTGTTATGTATGGTCTATGCAATATGGCATCATAATGTAGGCTACGGTATAATTGCAGACATCGAGTTCAAGCAATCAATGATTATATGAGCAGGATCGCACAATGTCTTATCTGAAATAAAAAAAACAACCAAACTTCACACAACCATCAGTAGATATACCTATTCAAACGACTGAATGTGATACTGATAAATACTGATAATTATTGAAATTGTTCTACCTTCGCAGGACGACTTTAACGGGGAATGCCCGTTGTTCCCAACCGTCGACCTCATCGACATGACACCTGGAGGAAAGGCTAACTGTAACTTCCTCATCGGCATGCACGTGAGTCTACCAAAACGGGACCAAAACATAAGGGCCCGAATTCTTATCAGGTCCAGGGTAAAAAAGAAAGAAATATCAGTAACTGTTCAAACCATATCGCAACTGTGAAATATGACTAGCCGTTCCTTCTTCCTGCCTCCTGCCTCCTGCCTCCTTCGGGCCTCCTTCCTCCTGTAGTTCTTCTAAAAACTAAATAATTTAATTTTCCTCATCTATCCACTCCTCTATCTCTCTTCCAAGCAATTCGCTTCATAGCTCTGGACCCACGACAGGTTCACGACGAACATTTGGGGGATTTCGTGTCTTGTTTTGTGATGTCGGACGATATTCGCACGACATTCGTACGAATAAGTTCAATTCAATTAAATTCTTTTCATTTATACATTTCCATTTTCAATAAATAAAAAAAACAATACAAAGATATATACGATGATAAGCATTTGCAATATACAAGACAATGAAAACAGGGAAAAACGAAAAAGAAAAGCAAAATGGCCTTGTGGGGGGGGGGGGGGGGGGGGGGGGGGCATGGTTCCCCGAACGGTAGACAAACAAAACTTTAAAAAAAAGACACATACATGGCAAAACATGACAGGGGCATCGTTCATGGCAAGACATACAAATGGGAGTAATCATTACCAAATCATTAATTTGAAGAAAAAAAAACAGTTATAGGTTTCGGCTACTCTTTATTATAATGTAATTATTGGTACAAGAATCATTGATATTTGATAAGATTCTGCTTCAAGTTTCTTTTAAGTGGGTGTCGTACGACAACAAATCTGTTGTGGCTTGAAATTCGGACTACCCTATTTTTATGCCACGACAGATCCACGAAATTGTTGTCTTACTGTGTTACTGTGTCATGATAACATCATACGACAATCGTACGACATTCGTACGAAAATGACATGTTGTGGATGCCAACAGTCTGGTGTCGTTCGATAGACCTGCGAAATAACCACGACATTGTCTGACATCCCTGTTCCTATCATAAAAGCACCTAAAATTTAATTCTGACCAATTCCACGACAGTCGTATATGAAATTTAACCAGGACAGAAAATGTACATTTCTTACCACAGACCCACGACAGATGGTTTTCATTGTTACCGCAATCAGCCACACAATGACAGCCGACCTAAACCATCTCAATATTAATTTGCTTGTATAATTATATTCCGCAGAGTGTGGCTGCGTTTATCGCACTGGTGGCGGGCATCTACCGGATGGTTGAAGCATGCAAGAAGAAAAAACTACTCATGACGTAAGTTATCATTATTAATGATCATTTATTAGTATTATTATTGTTATTATTATTATTATTATTATTTACATAAATATGGAAAATACTGCTGAAAACTGCTTGTCTACTAAAAAATCGCCAATGTGGTAAAATGAGAGTCGTATTATAGCAGAATCTTCGTCAGGGCACAAATGACAGTTACTACAGAAAAAACACAGAATATATACCAACATAAACACATGTCTGGAAGGGGGGCTGGAAAGAGGAAAGGAGGCGGAGACACAAAACAATGAAAGCAACTGTGAGTGGGTGAGTGTCAGGACTGCTTGACCAATCAGGTCAAACAGGCATGGGAGGGTCCTTAAGTGGCTGCAGTCAAAGAAAATGTGATGAGAGTGTAAGGCTTAGAGAAGAATAGAGGTAGGGAGGATCAAAGAAATAAATCAAGAAATGGAAAGAGACATGTGAACAAAAGACAGTTGATGAGGTGTGGGAGTGCACTGGGGCACTGAGAGGGGAGGAACAATAGAGGGGATTATGAGTGTAGGGGATATGAGCGAGAGGATTAGGACAAAGAAAGTGAAGTGAAGTGTGTTGCAGGATCGGATGAATAGGATAGGCGAGTTCAAAGGAGAGAGTGAAAAGGATGAGGACCCAGTAGGTGATGATACGTGTAGGGAAGCAACATACACAAATGAATGGGACAGGGAGTGTAAAAGAGATAGTGAACAAAAGGAAGCCTAAATAGGTAGGTAATCAGAGGGAAGGTGGAGAGACAAATGAGAGAGGGTGGTACAATATGATCAAAATAGAGGTGGAACTATGCATGATGAGAATGTGGATCTAAATGAATAAGCCCATGTCTATGGACAGTGTACCTATAGAGAGAAATTAAATGCAAAAAGTATAACATATTAATAAACTAACATGATTATGTGTATGAATGGTGACAGTGTATATAATGTGATCTCAAAGGAAACTAAAATGAATATATGGGGAAAATAAAATGGGAAATAAGAATATGAATAGTATGTGGAACAAAGTAAAGTATCGATATGGGGGGTGAAAACAAACAAATGGTGGTGCAAACGATGAAGGGGAGAGATGCAAAGGTTAATCACTGCCTTCTTGGATGTTGAGACCACGGGGATGAATGGTGCAGAGACGTCTTATCCAATACTTCTCTCTGCTGGAGCGGAGTGTGTCCAGGCGGTTACCTAGAGATTCTATTCCCTGTAGAATCATGTCAGAAATGGAGTGATTAGGTAGGTTGAAGTGGTTGCCGACTGGGGCGTCATGTTTGGAGGTGTGGATGGTGGATCTGTGTCCGTAAAAGCGTCTCTTGAGGGTGTTCCTGGTTTCGCCTACGTACTGCATGCCACAGACTCTGCACGTGATAAGATATACAACATTGGTGGTGGTGCATGTGATGTGGCCCTTGGTATGGTGAGAGATGTTGTTGGAGTGGCTGGTGAAGGTATCATCCTGATGGATATGTACCCGACACACAATGCATCTGTCGGCGGTGCACTTAAAGGTGCCTTGCTGTATGGGAGAGGGGTTGTTATTGGGGGTGGGAAGTTCAGCTCGAACAATGTGGTCCTTGAGGTTACGAGGGCGTCTGTAGGCTAGGATGGGGGCATCAGGGACAGCCTGTTGGAGGCGATCAGAAGTGTGAAGAATGTGGTGATTGTTAGTCAATATGTGACGGAGGGGAGGTAAGTTGGGATGAAAGGTGGTCACTAGGGGTGTGACAACAGTGGTGCTCTGGTTGGGAGTCTTCTTCTTCAGAACCTCGGATCTGGGGAGAGAACGAACTTTGTTAATGAATAAATAAACTGCTTTGGCACTGTGGCCCCTGGCTGTGAGGTGTGTCTTGAAATTTCTGGCATGGAGGGAAAAGTCAGAGTCCTTGGAGCAGATGCGGCGGAGTCGAAGGGCTTGGCTGTAAGCAATACCTGTCTTGCAGTGGCGGGGGTGACAGCTAGATGAATGGAGGTACTGGTGGGTGTCTGTGGGCTTGGTGTAGAGACTGGTGGTGATCTGGCTGTTCTCCTTCTTGATGGTGACATCAAGGAAGTGGGTTTCATCTAGGGAGAAGTTAGAAGTGAACTTTATGGTTCTGTGGAAGGAATTCATGTGGTCAATGAATGTGTGTAGGCTCTCTTCATCGCTGGTCCAGATGAAGAAGACATCGTCAATGTAGCGCCACCAAATCCATGGGCGGCAAGGTGCTGAGTCTAACATTTGCTGCTCCAGCTTGGTCATGAAGAGACATGCAAATGAGGGGGCCATGCGGGTACCCATGGCTGTTCCAAATATCTGTAGATAGTGCCTGTCAGAGAATGTGAAGTTGTTTTTGGCTAGTACATGGGACATGAGAGATTTGATGTCAGAGATGGGGGGATTGGTGTGACCACTCTGAGCCAAGGCTTCGCATGATGCGGTGATTCCTTCGTCGAAGGGGATGTTGGTGTACAAAGAGGAAACATCAAAAGTTCCAATGATCGCAGTCTCAGGTATCTGTTCCTTAATGTCCTCGAGTTTCCTAGGAAAGTCAGGGGTGTCATGAATGTATGAAGGTGCTAAGGGGACAAGAGGTTTGATGTGATGATCAACAAAGAGTGAGATGTGCTCTGTGGGTGAACCATCACCGGAAAGGATCGGGCGGCCTGGATTACCTGGTTTGTGAATCTTGGGGAGAAGGTAGAATCTGGCAGGTTTAGCATTAGTGGGAGAAAGAAATTTGTGTGCTTTGATTGAGAGATGCTCACGAGCCTTCAAGTCGTCTAGAGTCAGTTGGATCTGTTCAGAGAAATCAGAGGTGGGGTCAGAATCAAGTGATGTGTAGTGCGAACGGTTGTCAAGGTGCTTCGTGGCTTCATCGATATACTGTTGGCGGTCCATAACAAGACGGCTGAGCCTATTATTATTATTATTATTATTATTATTATTATTATTATTTACATTATATTCACATGTATTATCATTAATAGCTTTTGCTTACAGCGTATATAAGGTTGAATTGAATCTCTGGTAAAAGTGTTTGTTTTTTAGAACATTTTATTGCTCAAATAGTGAATTCCAAAGCAGTTTTTGTCCAAATCTTAGCAGATAAGACTTTGGTTGGTGATGAAAGCAATTAAGCAAATATGTGTCATGTGTTGTGTGTTGGGCGTTTCCTAATAAACTGTTATTTGGCTTTAATATGTTTGTATTTTGTTTCGTCTTCTTTGTTTATCTTTTCTTTATAAGATCGCTTCCCCTATGTTCTTCGTGATGGCTTATGACCAGGAGGGTGTTTCACAAAGATTCTAAGTTGGACTTAAATATTATGAAAAGCCATTAGTTTCTTTGAAACGTTTTTGTAAAATTTCTTTTAAAAGGCATAAAATGTTGATTCGAATCATACATTTTTTTCTATTATCAAAGAGATTTCATGTTCTTGATGCAACATTTATAAAAAGTCTAAAATACTTACATTTTAGCTTTTGAATATATTTTATTCCAAGATTACAAATGGCTTACCATACTTCTTAAGTCCAACTTAGAGTTAAGTTCAACTCAGGATCTTTGTGAAACACCCCCTGGTCGCTCTATATATGTTTGTATTGCATGTAACTTTAAAACAAAATAGACAAATCAAAACGAACTTACGTTGTTTGATGTTAGATTTATCTAAACACGGTGTTGTTCTGTATGTTTTTTTTTTTGTATAGGAGCGCAGCCCCCGTGTTCTTCGTGGTGACGTATGTCCTGGTCGCTTTATCCACCCTGTCAGCGGCCTGCGTGATCACCATCGGGTTCAATCGCCTGTGCGACGGGCTCCAGGATCAACGACCCATACCAACATTCACGTGGGTCTTATATACAGCAGTTTTTAATTTTTTATAATGAATCAAAACGTTTCATGGATTAATGATTTCCTATTAAAATATAAATACATTATAGGAAAAGAACGAGAAAATGAGAATCGGAAAGAAGGGGAGAAGGAGCTGCAGGAATTAGCGAGGGGCAAAACGTGCAGTAACAAGTTGTCCCATTTAACATTCCTACTTCGCTGCCTCGCTCAACAGGGTTACTCGTGGATTGGTTGAATGTTGGGAGAGAGGAGGGGAGTAGGGAGAGAGGAGGGGAGTAGAGAGAGAGGGGGTATAGGGGGAGAGGAGGGGTCAGGGAGATGGAAGTAATATCAGCTGGCACCAAACTATCGCGTTTACAAATAAAACATTCCTTCCGATTACATTTTGCCCGATATTGTAACTCGCTGATTGGTTGAATATTTAGTTACGTCACGGCAAAGTTTAAGGACTTATACACCGCACAATAGTATAAGGATTGCTCGCGACATTATAGTCCTGTATATTCTAGTAGTGCACGACAACTTCCGCCTAAATGGATTTCAAATGGCAAATATATTGAAATTATTATGGTCGAATTTAAAGGAAGAATTACAAAATCGTAAAATATAACTACATAGTGATATATTTTTGAAAATATAGATTACACTGCTATATAGGCATATAATTCGACAATGAAATTCAATTATCGAATTCTGAAACGCGAAAAATTAAAGTCATTTATCACAATTGTCTTCGATCAATTCTCTGAAATGCAGATGCAAAGATTATCAGAAAGATAGCCTTGGCTGGGTCAAATACGATGGTTCAAAGTTCTACAATTACCTGATTACGGCTGAGGTAAGTAACTCTCGTTATTAATTGTCACTGAAGGTGAACAAGGCAGAGCCTAGAGGGCCTCAGGTCCAGACACCAATATTTGGGCAAGATTACTTCATTTTAAATATTCTGGCATTTCCATGTTATTTGGGGGCAAAACTATGTAATATTAGGCAACATCTACTTTTGGGGGCAAAATTGTAATTTATTTTTGGGGTAACTATAATGGTGAAGACGGGAAGGGTGTTTCAGTGTATAATTTTATCGGAGCTCCTGAGAAAATGTGTATTCTATCCGTAATATTTTGTTACCAGATTAATCACAATTGTTTCAAATTGACAACAATTGAGACATTGCGATTTTAAATGAAACACTGAATTAATTTTGTTTTATTTTGAATAATAGCACACAATTATCACACAATTACAGGCTTCTGCGTGGTTGAGTTTCTTCAGCTTGGCCGCCACATCCCTCTGTTTCCGTTACCATAAGCTAAACAACAAAATACAAGATAAATGTGAATGTTCCAAGTGATTTTGGTTGAATTCGACAATGTCAATGGATCACTTTGATCATAATATAATATCACGTTATTTTGCAGGCTTCAGCTTGGTTGAGTTTCTTCAGCTGGACCGCAATTTCCCTCTTCGCTCTCTTCATGGCCGTCTGCTGCAAGGGCAAAGACCAGTAAAGGGGTATACTTACGTACTTGGTCGAGAGGGCGCGCTTCAAGAAACAGAATGTTCTCCTCTCTTGCTTCTCGTCTCTGGGGTGTTTTTACAAAGATCCCAAGTCGAACTTAACACTAAGTTGGACTTAAACATTATGGAAAGCCATTTGTCATGTTTGCAGCTTCGAAATTAGACATAGTCAAGAGCTCAAATGCAAATATTTGAAACTTTCAACAAAATTTTACATCAATAACTTGAAGTCTCTTTGATAAAAGAAATTGTTAATGATTTTTATCAAAATGTTAGGCCTGTTTAAGGAACGTGTTTAACAATCTAACAAGGAAACTAATGGCTTTCCATAATGGTTATTCCAATTAAGTGTCAAGATCTTTTTAAACATCTCCAGGGAACTCCCTTTTCCAGTCATATCCGCTACATCCAGAACGCTGACTAGTTTAAACCCAATTAAAACTCCACTCGTTCTTCATTCTGATTGAAATCACATGATTGTATAAACACCTGATGGAAATTTGAATAGGACGCTCTTTTCATTTTTAGGTCTAATGTGCTATATAAAAAAATAAAAAAAACAGTTATTATTTTTCCGAGGTACAGAAAGAGAGAGAGATCCCGAGTTCGAACCATGCCCACGGCGTTTGTCCTTCAGCAAGACAATTTATCCACTATTGCTGCTCTCTACCCAGGTGTATAAATGGGTACCATGGTCAGGTGTTAATTAGCCTTAGCGCCATCATCAGTGGCAGCTTGGCTAGTATGCTCCCCGGGGAGTTGAGAAAGTACGCATTATCATTGTGTGGGTTTGATATGTACCTGATGACCATGGGTAATAATATTTATAATAATAATTATTTAAGCGCATTTGAACATTCTATATGGAAAATGCGCTATATAAATGCATTATTAATAGCCGTATTCAGACGATTAAAGCCAATCTTGTGGTTATCTTGTGGTTATCTCGTGGTTTGCAATTCTTAAGAATATCTTGTGGTTAGCGCTCGTTTGAACACGCAAAACTCGTGGTTATCTTGTGGTTTCCAATCCACAAGATTGCGCGCACTGCAAAATATGCGCAATCTCGTGGTTATGTTGTGGTTATCTTGTGGTTTCCAAACCACAATGTTCAATGTTTTATTTCTCATGTCACCCTGTCGTAGGGTATTGAAGAAAATCACATTTAGCACAATATAACAAATATATACACATATATATACACATATTCAAAACATATATCACAAAATATAAGAAAACTAACATGTAACATAAAACAAACAGGAAGTAAGTTAATTGCAAATTTAAAATCGATCAAAAATATAAACTTTCGAAAATGTGAAGATCATTGAGATGATAAACTCGGTCTTGTCAAATTTAATTTCCCTATACTTTTACTAAAAGGTGATATTACTTTAAGAGTGAAACCGCTATGCAATGATGACCAAATAAATGAACAGTGATACTGACAAGTTAGCAGGAAACTATTAATAATAATCTAAAGTAAGTTTGTAAAAATGAACTATTTCAGAATCAATATAGTAATATACCTAACTTTCATAATTATGGGGGCTAAATAATCATTATAATATGGTGTGAAGACGATATTTAGCAAACAAAGACAAAAAAATAAAACGCAATCGCAATATTCATAATAATAATAAAGAAGTAAAAGAAAGAAAACAAGGTCAATCGCAAGCTACGAATTGACCAAGGAAATGTTACTATCAAGAGAATGCACAACAGATATTGAAATATCAATGCAGTAGAGAAGAAAAGGAAAAAAAACAAGAGCAAAAACTATTTACATACAACAAAGGTACTTGTTCAGATCATGCAGTAAACGTGTGCATCAACATATTATAAATGACTATAATACTTTCCAAGTTACCACTATTCGTCAATTTGAAGGATAATCATACATACTACAAATCAGCGTTGTGGCTGCAGACTTTAACTATTTCTTATTATATAGAGTGCCATTATGATACAACACGATTTTGATACATTTGCTAATTCCCTATGATTTACACTATTAAATAACCGACTCATTTTCATTACATTCGGTCTCACTCTATAGTATGACTTTATAAAGGTCTTTCTTTCATTATCTAGTACTGGACATTCAAATAGATAATGAAATTCATCCCCTAATTTATTATTGTTACAAAGCTCGCATATGCGATCCTTTCTTTCAATTCCATTATATCTTCCAGTTACTACAGGCAATCTGCGATTTCCACATCGGAGCTTTGCTAAAGCAATTCTCAATGAGGGCGGCATTAATATCAAATATGGTTCCATAATTACCTTACTTTTAAAAATTCGGTAATTTAAACAACATGTACTATCGTTAATTTTACTGTGCCAATTTTGAGAATATGTATCACTTAATCTTAGTTAAGGGCTGATTTCACCCATGAACTACTTACTTTTTCATATTCATACCACAAATTTGACATACCTAATTCATGCAAAACAGTATGTACATATCGAGTCCATTTAGAGGAAAATATATCATTATCTCGCAGGAGTTTCAAAATATTACACACTGTCGTGGAATACTTGACTTCTTTACCAGATATAGTTCTAAACCAATAGTTAACCATTCTTTCTTTTACAACTATATATTTATATACTACTTCTATGGTTTGGAAACCACAAGATAACCACGAGTTTTGCGTGTTCAAACAGGCGCTAACCACAAGATATTCTTAAGAATTGCAAACCACGAGATAACCACAAGATAACCACAAGATTGGCTTTTATCGTCTGAATACGGCTATTTTTAAGAATTGCAACTCTCGAGAATTGGCATCGTTTGAACACACATTTTGCAATTCTTAAGAGTTGATCGTGTGAATACGGCTAGGTATTATTATAAAAACTAGGTGCAGTACCTGTAAAAAGACATTTTTTTTTCATCACAACAAACGTATGTTTGAACAAAATCCGTCCAGAAAAAGTTGGATTATCCAAAGATAACCAGAATAACTGCAATAATATTCAGAATATGAATCCTGCAGTTCATTGGAAGAAGAAGAAGATACAGTCATTTGAATATTAAACGTAAATCAGAAAGAAAAAAATCGAGCCAACACATTTTTTTAAAATATACCAGTTATTAAAAAAAAATGGATTATAACAGTTTCCATGTTGCATGTTTATGTATTAATTTGTATAGTTCTGTAGAGTAAATGGGACAGTGCTTGGGAAATATCATCTAGCAACTTGCATTATATAATCAGTCATGAATCAGAATCAAGGAAGAAGAAGCTAGCGTGGAGATATTTCAGAAATGATTGTGTATGTGACAAAATGTGCATGAAATATAAACGTTTTGTACGAAATTGTAAATTGTACGTAGATAATGCTCATGTAATTTGTAGGTGAAATGTTTTGAATTAACCGTGTACGTATGAATTGCAATAATTGTAAACTTCACTTACACGTCCTAAAATATAAGTACAAATTGGACATTTGTCGAACACGACATAATTATGTAAATGTATCGATACATGTACTCATCATTGCTGTGTATAAATATTGTTTTGTATATATAGTTAACATTTATTGTTTTTCTATGAAAGTAAATTTAAGAAAAATTGAGTCAATTTGGTTTCATGAGACTTGAATGAATGTATGACTATATATTTTCACAAATAATGCCTATTGTATGTAATATTTGTTTTAACTCTAATTAATGCAATGTGCATTTAAAACTTGACAAAATAAAATAAAAGAATTATTTCAACGGTATAAATCAATCTTCAATTTAACATTTTCTTTACAGATCCACAAGTATAATATATAATAATCTTGAACTATTTCATCATTGTGAATAATTCGTTTTACAATTATGTGTTTTATGGACAAAAGAAGTGGAATCATATAAATTACCAAAACAATATTTATTCCCATAGTATGGACCCATGTGTCAATATGTCTTTTAAGAAGTGGTGTATTTTCAGAAGCAATCATTCTCATAAAGTTTGTATATAACTTCTTTGATATATCTTGTACATAAATTATATTTGTGTGAGTGATCATTTTTGTATGTTTGTTTTGTTACGTGTAAAAAGGAGATGAGTACAGCGTCGTTATGTATTTTTTTTTAAGAAAAAAGGGATGAAAAACCAACGCATTACAAAGTGAAATAACTAGAATCAGACCATAAGTTCAGTTCATGTAGAGATTTTCTCTTTTAATTATTGTACAATAACGAACAGTGTAAATTACAAGGTACATATAAACATATAGATTTGGTGTCATATAACTGATCCTTCCTCTTCTCCCCTCTAGAAACAGAATCAATTACAATACATCTCATTCCAATAGGGACATACTGTATGTCATGTACATTACAAAGACGAGCATAACATTTGGCTTCATATCATAAGTTCATGTAAGTATACAATAGCTTTTGGACAAGACGGATAATGCGCCAAAGCCTATGGGAGCTTGGAGAGTTTTAAAAATATATAAACCAGCGGCGTCCAAGAAGTTTCAAGACTTAATTAACCTCTTTAGCCTAAGTATGCCAAATTAAGTTGAAATAATCCACTTGACTGTGTTCTTTCATACAAGCTTACATGAATAATTGTAGCATGAAACCACCATGGATCTGTAATGAATGGAAAGAAAGTTAAGCTTGGCAAGGAGTCTGAGTGCCCTAACTATTTATTCTACTCTTGTATATTGTGTGCATTCAGGAATAAATCATTATAGGTATGATTCTCTGTGGGTACTGTGGCTAGAGTTGTCCATGGCACTAGATGGTTAATACCCCAAAACGCACCTGTATATTCCTATATGTATGATATCACTTCCTCATGTTGACTGAGAAGTATTTGGATAACAACTTAATTTATAATATTATTCTGTCTCAAGTAAGTGTTGTAAAAACACTGTTATTCTGTCTCAAGTAAGTAACAATTCGCCCCTTGATTAAAAAGAAGCTGCCCACCCTTCTATTCTGTTCTGAGATCAATCTGAGCTACGAGTGGTTCCTTATGGGCTACATTGAATCATGTGACATATCCCAATAGCCTCTGCCTGTAATAGATTAATCTTAATACACTCGGTTCAATCATATAAACGGTTGGTCTGCATGCATTGTACATGAGGTTGGAATACAGGGGATATAAAGTCGCTGGTTGGGTAAGGATGGAAACTTCTGAAACGCTCCTCGTATGAAAAAAACGGTCTGTGCGAAGAGTGAGGGTTACTAAACAATATATTAAGAATAGCAAAGATGTCATATGTCATTATGACAAATTGGAGGAACAAGTAAACAGCATACAATATAAAAAAGTGAATTCCAAGAAATATTGTAAAACATATATAAGTAGTATTTGAGTGAAAATTTTAAATAATACTTACATTTTCTTAAATCTCTTTGAGATTATTTCTTTTTAAACCAAACAATGCATATAAGTTTACAACTACAAATTATTGTTAGAATCAAGGGTACCAGCTTAGCTATTACATGCCATCATAAGAATATCCATAAGTGAATGTCCCCTCCCCACACACCTACACATCTGCTTACCAATTAGGTAGCACTTTCTTCAAAATCCTTTGCAATGTCATTTCAGCACAATAATTGGAGATCAGTTGCAAATCGACTCAGATCACGATACGTTCTTAAAAAAAAAATCAGTTTTGCTTTAATACCGGGGAGGGTATATATGTATCCATACATATTATTATAGCCATCCGTAAAAAAAAAATGACTAATACAATTTAATACACGTATACACTGGCCATAAACTAAATTTGCTTTTAAAGAAGTAATCTGACCATGTTGATTTGTATGCCACAAAAATATTTTTTTATAAGCCTATGGAATATAGAAACAAATTTGAGATTGATTTCATGAACAATTGAAATGAACAAGTCTTCTTTACCTCCATCAGGTTTGTACAGGTCTTCATGGATGTATGTAAGTAGCACAACAACAGAAATCTGGAAAATTATAACGAGAGCAAGCTGTGTGCTACAAAAACTGCTCATACAAAGAAAAGTTGAACAATTTAGTTCAAATGATACATATTTAAAGTTTAAAAAGACATGTTTCAACCATATATCAGCTGTTATTAGGGTTAATTTCTCAAACAATTTGATCAAACAATAAATTGTTTCCAGTTTTACAAAAATATGTCAGGAAAAGAAAAACAAAATCTGGAATTCCAGATAAATCTGTAAAACTTACATCCCTGGGAATTCAATAGAACGTGTGTTGAATTAAATTGAATGCGTGTTGAATTCAATAGAACGTGTGTTGAATTCAATAGAACGTGTGTTGAATTCAATAGAACGCGTGTTGAATTCAATTGAACGTGTGTTGAATTCAATAGAACGTGTGTTGAATTCAATAGAGAATCTGAGTGAGAACATACCAAACATTTCCAGCATCAAGGCCCCATTGCACGAATAAACTGATCGAGCATACATCGTCTTTAAACCAATCAGCATCACGTTATTGAAAGCCTAAGCACTCATTCAAATTGAATGTATCAGATTTTGTGCAACAGGGATCTAGGGTAGAAAGCACAACAACAATTTCCAGTGACTAATTGGATGACAAATTTTTTCATTAAATGCCACTCACAAAATACAAACAATCTGACAGAACATATTGTATCAATGAAAAAAACGCACACAACAAAAAAACCTAAAGATGATAATGAAGGGTTTTTTTCTCCCCCAAAAATGATCTGTTTCAGACATGCCTTAATTTCCAAACTTTTTGGACCATCTACAAATATCTGTACTTCTTTCTGCTGATGCAAGCGTGTTTGTACCTATATTGACATGTATGTGCAAATGTACTTGCAAGTTTGCGTGTGTATGTTTGTATGTGCATATTAATGCTAGTTTTTTTCTTCATTTTAGTGTGATAATTGCTCCATTTTGTTCTTTATTTTTCAGAAAATGCAAACAAAGTTTTACAAATAAATGAAATCCCATCAAGATGTCAAGGGACAACATTTTCGCTCTGCAATTGTATCGCTTCAAAATCAAGTGCCTATGTTTATGGGTGTGTATACGTTTTTGTCTATGTATGCGAAAGGCTTGTAGAGTTGTTTTTTCTACTGACAATTTTTCCGTTTTGTTTGATACACTTTAGACAATGAAGAAAAAACAGTTTACGAATAAAACACGAATCACAAAGTGAGGTAATTCCTCTTGGCATATTGTATCACTTCAAATTCCAGCGTCTCATCACTCGGTCAATTAACATCATATAATATACAATCTCTCATCAGTACTCCAGTACTGACTTATTTAACAAATTTACAGAAAATTTACATCATGTTTTTTTTTCTAGTTATCTTTAAAAAAAAAAAATATGCATACAGTTTTTATACAAAATGACAAAATAAAAAGAGTAGAGAGTATTAACCACCTTTTTCATCCATTCATTTGAAATAAAGTTCTGCTCGTCCGTTTCCATATCCTAAATAGGGATTTAAACTTATTCAAATTTACTTTAAATTTATTACTACTGTTCCTTTGCTGTGGAACAATGAACCACTCAATATTCTTACATCGGACAGTGGTTTATCCTGAAATCTTGGTTGACAAAAACTCCATATTTGTTCAAGTCTACTTTCATTAAATTGTTAATTGTTAACTCTTGTCCATATTTTGTGGTTTGTTTTGTTGCACTTCTTTATGCTCATGCAATCTGGGGAGTTGTTCCCTAAACACTAACATTGATTTTAGCATCTTTTTAATAACTAAAAACCGATACTAAAATCGATTTTAGTGGTTAGTGAAACCACCCCACTGGACTACATAGTCACCTATTATACTAATTATTATCACTATATCTGTTGCACGCCTGAACTATATACCATTGCTTCTACTTACATTGATCTATGTGGGTATCATATCCCATAAACTTTAAGGTGGGGTACATACCAAGTAACGTCCAATAAACATGAGCTGGCATTGTTTGTTAGTTTATTTATTTGTTTGTTTATTTGTCTGTGCTATACAGGCAGCGGCCAGGCAGACTAGAAAAACAGTTACTGATTCTTCTCTGTAATTGTCAAAACACTGTAAAGCTAGACGGATCTTCCATTGGGCAAAACACGATGTTAACATATATATAACCTTAATAATTTGTAAACGATGACTGTCAGCATATTCCACAGATAAGATATATTTTCTCCTTCTAGTATATCACAAAGTCAACTGTAAATCCCTCTCCATTACAGGTGGGTAACACAAGCTAGAAGAAGAAAAAAACAGTAACTTGTTCCACTCTTCTTACCTCTTCCATGCTTTAAAAGATCCATTAACCCCTTGACTACAAGAACTGGGTGGGTTGTGTACAAAGTCTATGGGGATTTCAGAAACTCCAAGGGAACAGGTTAACTGTTAGATTTTTGGGAATGATATGTGAGATTTTCATAGAAAAAGAATTATGTTTACCGTACCTAGTGAAAACAGAGAAAATCAATGTCTGATTTTATCCCAATCATTCGTGTGAAGTATTTGGAAACGAGTCAAAGTGTCTATAGAAGCTTCCAAATTCAATCTTAAATATCTCCATAATTAGGGAGACATTTGAAAAGTAAAAAACCCATTTCAATCTTCTGTTACCATAAGCCAAACAACAAGGTACAAGAGAAGTGTGAAAGCTCCAAGTGATTTTCGGTTGAATTTTACAAAGTTAATGGATCACTTTAATTACCAAATAATGCACCCCATACCTTACTCTCAGATCAAATTGACACAATACTGTAGAACAAATTAAGTAGGGGCGTACTGCACAATATAGTGTGGCAAGCAAAGAGTGTTCACAAATGTTGTCTTCAAAACAGCGTTAGACACAATTTTGTCAGCATTCAACCGAAAACAAAAAATGAATGTTTATATTTCTATCCCAAAAATAGAATTATACCATTTTCCCCTTCAAAATTCAATAAAACAGACACATTTTATGAGAACACATGATATGGAAACGGTACCATATAACTAGCTGCCTGAATAGAGTACAGAAGTGTGACGTCACAGCTATTCATTGCCACGGGTAGTGGTTCTAAACAATGTCAGGCAAGCTATATATTTCTGACCTAGCGGTTGAAAAGAAGGCAATCATCCAGCTCCATCCCACTATAAAAGCCCGAATCAAAGGACAAGTTGTTTAGAACCATTCCCAGGATGAAAATCCAGTTGAATTTCAATGGGTACCCATTGGTTTTAATGCCCAGGACGAAATACCAATTGAAATTCTAATGGTACCCATTGAAACCAATGGGTACCCATTGAAATTCTAATTGGTACCAATTGAATTCAATTGGTACCCATTGATTTCAATTTTCCAAATTGTTTAATTTTCCATATATGCATGCTCTTCGATTACCAATTAATTTCAATTGGTAATATAGTCAATGGGAATTTCACCCTGGGTTACTATGGTATAACAAAATAATGTGACATCACTAATTCGGAACTCTATACACTGTGCTGAATCTTTCATTAAGCCTCTCTGTTACATAGACACAATGGCCCGGATTCACAAAGGAGGTTTGTAGGAGGTTTAAACAAACCTATAAACTTCCTTTGTGAATTCCACCCATTATCTGTGTTACAAACCATTGGTATTCATATGACCAGGTACGAGCACATATCTACAATGTAAATGGTGATCATGTGCAATTATGACAATTTAAACGCCATACACACAATTTTCAGGTCACACATAGTACATAGACAATGCATGTGTCAGCATGCCAACAATACATGCAAGCCATGCATTGTCTATGCATTGCCTGCAAAACACAACAGTATGGTAATGTCAGTATGAGTAGTACCAAGTGGTGTTAAAGTGAACGCACTGTCAGGTCTTTTTTTCAAAGGGTATGAGGGGATACGCCATCTTTACGCACACACACAAGCTCTGTAGCGTAAATTTGCTGTTGAGTTGTGTGAGCACCGCGCTCTCGCATGATTCCCTGAATGTGCTGCTCTTAATGCATTGTTGGCATACATCTGTGCAAAGATCCTTTGTTCCAGGAAGGGTGAATGAATAAATCACCACCCCCCCCCCCCCCCCCTCCTGAACAATAGAGATCGCTTACAGATCTACCCAAGAGTCTTCAATTCCCAAATTTTACGACGCAATCACTCCAACCACCCAAGAAAGAAAATCTAATTTCATTTTCATCCACACCCAAGAGAAATCCGGGTCAAACAATGCTCCAGTTTGTTTTCTTTACCACCAGAATTCTAATTTAAAGACCTTTTCATACATGTATTTCCAATTTCCTTCTTCTTGGCATTTACTCTCTTTAAATAAGAACATTTTTGTTATA
Source organism: Echinarachnius parma (assembly GCA_037951105.1). NCBI lineage: Eukaryota > Metazoa > Echinodermata > Echinoidea > Clypeasteroida > Echinarachniidae > Echinarachnius > Echinarachnius parma. Next base: position 311,941 of record JBAMJV010003307.1, on the reverse strand, counting down.
GAATAATGAATAGAGAAGATATGTTTTTAAAAAAGAAAGAAAATAGTAGCTAGTCTCAACTCATCAGACTTTCGATGGCTTTCTCTAAGTCCCAACACGATGATTGTAATGCTTCCCTCGCACTCGTCTGTGGAAAGTAAACAAACAAGAAAACACAAACATGTTTAATAATCAATCCCAAAAAAGAGAATTAAACAAACAAGAAAACACAAACATGTTTAATAATCAATCCCCAAAAAGAGAATCAAACAAAGTAACAAAGACAAAATACAAACAAATTGGTTAACGATCTCCATATAAGAGAATTAAACAGAGTAAAAGAAAAAAACAAAAGTAAAGAAGAAATAATACAAACAAACAAATAAGTTTACAATTACCCAAAAATGTATTACACAAAGTACTATTTAAGCACAATCGTACAATTATTTTATTAAACTGATCATTACCTATTTGTACATGATTTAAATCAAGTTAATTTATATTTTACATAAACCTTCAAAGCCTACAAGCCTTCAAGGGCTGCATACCTGGATTCTTCCTACTCAAACTTTGATTGATAAACGTTGGGTCTTATTGTTAATCCTCTTTCGTGTTTTGAAAACATTTTATCTATTTCAGTTGCAGTGGACCACTTTATTGGCCTCCCAGAGCTTCACCAAAGTTCAGGTGGGCTATCGTTCACAATTGCATTCCATATACAAACAAAAAAAACATTTGAAGAATCTATGTACATTTCTAGATTCATGTGTTTTTAAAAACGCAATCTGAGGATGTACTAACGAGTAATATCGTCTCCGGGGAACAAATTCTAAAAATATAACTTAAAGGAACTAAAGAATACAACGTATTTTGGCACTTATTCCATAGGTGATGACTTGTAAACTAGGTCTGCAGAAAAAAAACCCATGAAAATAAACACAGTAGTGATTTTAGGCTTATTTTTTGATGCCAAATCTCACTTAGCAGCCAGTTTACATTTAGGGTCCAAAATCAGCAGCGTGATTGACATGTGATTGACAATTCATCGGCTCACGTCATCTAGAGAATTTAGAGAGGCGTCTTTAGATGACGTCACACCAATTTTGGCGATTTAAAAGGATATTTACTAATTACCCCAAAATTGATTGATTTCATGGGAAATGACTGCCAAATTCTTTTTCTTAAGGAAAAATTACTTATAGAGAGCCTAATTGTGAAAATTACGCCATCTAGACGCTGTAGTTCCTTTAAGAGAGAGAAACTCACTTCTTCAAAGCCCATTTCTGTAATTTGTTTGACTTTCTGTTCTAGCTCCTCATCCGTGGCACTGCCCCCAGCGTATATAGAGGTCCAGTGTCTCGCCTTTTTTAAGTATTCATCATGGTCATCTTTGTACTGTGGACAAATTAAAATTATACGGTATAGTAAAAGCAAAGTTCTGAAAGAGCAAATAAGACATATTAAAAGTAATGTTCAATATGTGGATAACATTAGGGTATACTTTCAACATATTTTAAAACTAACTAAATTCTACTTTAATACATCAACTGCTCCTTGCATATATATCGATGTCCGGTCCAGTGTCTCGATTTTCAAAGAGTATTGTCCATGATCATCTTTATCCCTAGCCCCCGGCCTCTTACGCCTAGATGTGTTTGAGTGAGACGAGGGCAAGGTAAAACTATGCATGTCCAGTGAATATGACTCACCTGTTTAGCTACGACAGCATCTTGCGGGTCGTCTGGCTCTGCGTCCGCTAGTAACGCCTGCAATGACAGCAGAACGGTGCGTAGCGTCATGGCCGCCGCCCACTGATCCTTTAGGATGTCCAAACAGATGGCCCCCGTCACCGAACTGATGTTGGGATGCCAGATCTTTGTCACAAATTTAACCTGGTGTGAGTCGATAAAATGAAAAATACGGTCAAACCTGTGGATAGCGACCATCCAAGGTAGACAGGTTTCCTAATGTGTTTTTGTCTGCAGCTTAGTGGCCACTGTACTATTATAATAAGGTTTGCTACTATGACTAGGTATGACTGTATACAGAGAGAGGAGAATCTACATTTTATGAAAGAAATAAGAAACATTGTCATTATCTTTGATAGATACATCATACACCTTAGACAAAAAACTGTAATGTAAATCTTTTTAATGCCACAATAAACAAGTCTAGAATTGAATAAGATCATATCAGCAGAACTGAAATGTTATGAGTTGGCAACACCACATCAGACTTTGCACTGCAATACTCTACAGTCTGTCATTACATTCATCTGATGACAGTCACGGAAAACATGTTACAAAATCTATACCTAGCCTTATGCTTTACTACTGCAACCTTTCTTTCTTCATTCATAATACCTCTCACCATGCACACATTTAAAAGGATCTAGTAACATTGTCCAAATCCTTAAAACTTACTTGGAACTCTAGTGGTTCTCTCATACCTTGTTGCATTCATATTAACAATCTAGAAGCATGGGACAGGTTACGTTTTTTTTATAATTTCCTTTTCGTTAAAAAGAAATAAACGACTGAAGTGTTTGGATTTTGAACTATCCACTATATAGTCATACTCATAACCATGTACAAAGTTATTGCAATGAGTTAGTGAATATCACTTAGCATTTTCGCTCATTACTCGGCCAACAACAATACACACTTTATCAACCATTCATCACTTTTTGCATACTGTGTCATCAAAGTTAGTACATCCATTTTAGTTAAAGATACTGGTTGACTTTGTTGTAATGTGCAAAATCATTAGAAGTCATTTTTTGTAAATTCCCATATACTTTGTTGTTTGTACATAGCCCATCACGTTCCCATAGAGTGGTGAAGTGTGACGTCATCAACAATATATTTTTAGAATTTTTAAATTTGAACTTCATTTTCCGAAAGAGCATCAAAAATATTGTCCAAATGTCGAAAATCAATTGAATATGTTAAAGGCCGGTAAAGTGTCTAACTCCACGAAAATTACTTGGAGCTTCCTTGTTTCTCTTCTACCGTGTTGTTTAGCTTATGGTAAGAGAAGAATAAAATAGGGTTAGATTTTTTCAAATGCCCCTTTAGTATGACGATATCTATCATTCAGCTCAAAAGCGTTAACAAACGGTCATAAACCTCATAAACGTCCGTTGTAAAAGCTGACGCATATTTTCGCTTTTTTAACCAGGAAAGCAGTGTTCTTTTTCAATGAAACTTTCACACATCATTCGGACATATCTTACAATGATTTTGGTACAGGATTGAAGTCTCAAATGTCATTTTGGGCAATATCTGACACTTTACAGACCTCACTTTAAGTATTGGCTGAGATATGCCCATCCGAATGAATTTTACTTCAATGGGCAATCAGTGTTATAGTGCTCTGGTTCATAAAGTTATTTTGATGACGTGATAGCTTCTGTACTCTATCTATAGGCAATGGATAAAATAAGATATTAATAGAAAGCTGAAAAAGATACCTGAGGTGGATTGAATGGATAAGTCTCTGGGACTTTGATGTTTAGTTTGAACCTTCCTCCTTCGTAGGGTGTCTCGGGGGGACCGATGATCTCTCCGTCCAGCTCTGAGTAATCGTGGTCTAAAATTGTGATCTTTATCTGGTTCTTGATAGCCTGTAGAAACAAGAAAATAAGCCTATTTAACTCTCGGACCTTAATGTGTAGTTTGTACTACTCTAACACCTATGTCATAGGCAGGCTGCAGTAAATAAGTTTGTGAGACTGGCAAAAATCATAAAAAACATTTCTAGCTAAAATCTCACCAATTAATCAAACTTAACATGATGGGGGGTTAGAATTGAAAATAATTTCAAACTTACATGAACTTTCCAATGTCAGAAGCACTTTAAATTCCAGTTTTTAAATATCTGATCTTTGACTTGAAGAACCAATCCTTGCATGAGCTTTCTGGCTGTGCAGCACTCAACCACAAGTTTAGAACAGTTGTTTACATGTTTAGGCTTGTCTGCCAGCCATTATGATCAAAAGGCTGAAGGGATTATTTAAGAGATTAGTTTCTGAATGACCTAACTGACAATGGGTTCTGGGCAAGTCCAAGGTATTTGTTCCCAAGGGGGTGAATTTTCATCTTCACCCAATCAAGTGAAACTTGATGTCATTTTAAAGCTGAGATATTGAATTTTGATAATTTGAAAACAAAAATTTTAAGGGTGGCTCCAATAAGTAGTATTAATCAAATATATTTGCATAATATGTTAATCAGCATAACGCGTGGGACATCTGAATTAAAGACAAATTAAATCATATTTAAAATGCTTGTAATGATTATTTACTTATTATTGGCTTGACCTGATGTCATTACAATAAGGAAATGGGATTATAACTTTCAGCTTGTTATCTCATTCAATATGCAAATTAGATGCGTTCCAAAATCAGCATGTCCCACGCGTTACATTTTTACATCTTATTGTTTCGATTACTCGTTAATCGAAAGGTTCATTTTTCTGAAACTCTACAAAGTTCTAATTTACCTTGGGGGACATCCATAACATAGCAACAAAAGTTAAGGACATATACCTTATTAGCATAATTCTACAATTAGATTTTGTCACGCGTGGGACATTTTGTAACGCGTGGGACAATCTGTACAGTAAAGCAATGGGTTTTTAAAAATCTTGTTTTAGCCAATTGGCAAATACACGATAATTTTGCAATGCGCAAAGATATTGTCCCGAAACTTTACAAGTGTTTTCTTTAAAGTCTTGCGCAACTTTTGAGACCAAATTTATGCCGAACAGCTAGACCCTCACAAAGTCACATTACTTTTTCGAAGTGGAAGTCATTCCAGAAATTGCATGATTTTGTGATTTATGTACAAATCCTATGGAAAATAGTGTTTTTCATATGATTTATAAAAACTCAATTATTTCTTATTTTAATCACTGCAAATAAATACTTTTAAGAACAATAACTGTTTGACAATGGCGAATAATTGATTTCATCAAAAAAAAGATGTAAAAATGGAAGTTGAAAAACAAAGAAATACATAAGAATTTCCCAAAACAAAGAAATACATTTAAGGAAAAATTTTGCTTTTGCAATTTTTGTTTTTATATATTGTTAAGAAATGTCATAAAGAACATTTATGCAAAAATTGAGCATTTTCCAAACTCAAATTCTTGAAATATCTATAATAAGGGCATATTGGGTGGCGGGCCTATGTAAAACGTATGGCAGAAAAATGTCCCACGCGTTGCATGTCCCACGCGTGACAATGCAATTTTTTTTCAAACTGACCCTGTGTGAAACTCTTAAGTTTTGAGATGATGAAATTTCATATTCTAGTAGAGCACAAGATGCACTTTAAGAACATACCAATCATGTTTTGATATTGTTTATAAATTCAGAGGAATTCACATTCAAAGTCAACGTTAACAAATACCAACTTTCTCTGGTCCCACGCGTGATGCTAGCAAAAAGTCGCATAAATCATTAATGCATGGAGAATTTCAATTTTTTTTTTTGGCATTTGATAAAATTTGCTCCAAAGTATCTAAAATGTAAACAAAATTGGTGTTTCAGTATTACTTATAAGAGTAAGCTCTCATTTTCGCTCTGATGTCCCACGCGTTATGCCTACAAAATAGCTTGGACTTGCCCTTCTTCAAAGTACTCTGAATCAGCTATCAGACTTTCCAGACAATAGCTTTTATATTACATTCCAGTCACAAAGAGTCAAAGCAAAGAATGCACCTGCAAGGCAATGTGACTTCTCTCTTTGAAACCAGTATTGTCTGAACTAAATAGAAGATTGAAAAGACACAATGTCAAAGGCATGCTACTTATTCGTAGGCAGCCATAAAATCAATGGTTAAGAAGCAAATTCATTTAAATTTGTATGAAAAGACTAGTTTGAGGCTAGGTAGAAAGGGAATCCCCATCAATTAAACTTGGACATTGAGGGCAGCCTTGAATTTGGTCTCTTTGCATGGTAAAGGAGTAAGGGGTTAATGCAGCATTATGCATTCAACCCCTTGACTTGTAGGGGTGAGTTTGTACCACATCTACAAATATGTATAATTATAGTCACACTAGGGGATGACCATTTACACGTCATTCATATCATTTCCTTGTAGCGCAGATCACAGATTCTGCATGTGTTGGCAAGGCTCTGAGTCTGATCACCGACACTGGTGCATTGTAAATGTACAGCAATCTACACACAACAGTATGGTTATGACTGTATGAGTGATTTGAACCTACCTCCTTCGTAAGGTGTCTCTAGGGGACAGATTATCTCTCCATTTTATGAACTAAACCAAACACAAAAAGTAACTACCCCACTAAAGAAATGCTTACAGACAGTTTAGAAAAGTATTGGCCCATGTGTTTTTATAATTCAAGGCAAGCTTAGAATTTCCTTTTGTGTCTGCAGGTTAGAACTTAGTAAAATTAATAAAAAGGACTGATCCATTCTACATCTGCAGAGGTCAATGCCAACTGAAATGCAAATGATATTTAAATATGAACATTGGTGTCGCGTAGCGACACGCATGGTGCCGGGCCCTGGCCTTGTAAGGTTAACAAACAATGATCAATGATTAATAAATATATCCTAAATTACTTGGGAGCCCTGCTAGCTCAAGGGAATGCTAGGAGTAGGAAGACACATTTTCATACATATTGGACATAATCATTGAACAGTTTATTGAACAGTTGTATCTGCAAGAATCTTCAGGTTTGACTTCAGGCAGATTAACCCGAAGAAGAAGAAGAACATGCATGTCAACAAAAATGTCTGAATGATAAATGTTAATTAATTAATGTCTCTATACAAAGTTACAAACGTTCTTCCAAACTAGAGCACTGCACAGAGCGAACCAGTTTGTATTAAGGGACCTCTGGACATGTATATGAACCCAATTGTTTCAATGAAGATCATCCCCCTCGTTTATTAAAAATCAAATAAATAACTGTATTTTCATAATCTTCGCCTTCATTTGGCATTCCTGTTCATGAAGATCATTTACAATTAAATATTGTCTTACAATTTACCTTTAAGTTGATAGAAAATTACATCATTAATGAGGCCAAAATACTGGAAATTACTTTCCCCATTCTAAATCAGACTAAATTAATAGGATAAGAGCTTTAATCTACAGAGATTGTTGATATCATTTTATAGTTTTATTAATTTAAATTTAAATTGAAAATTTCAGTCAGAATAGCTTGCTTACCTCATCACTATTCATCACTTCTTTCAATTCACGTTGAATCCTTCCAACTGCAATGTTAGCCATGTTTACTCTTTAATCGACGACGTGGTGTAAAAAAGGATTTCCGTGGAAAGGAGCATAATATTCTATCTCGATTCACTAGTATTACATAACATCATCATCTCAAATCGGGTGCTGAAATTTATACACGTAGCACAAACAGGCTGCGACGTATGCCCAAGTTACGGGGGAGATGGGTGGTCAATTACCGTAGCCCTGAATTCGCTTCACGGGTAGCAGCTGCATTCAATTCGTAAGTTGTATGCGAAAACCTACGGCACTGTAGTGTCGATTATAATTGCGCTATATAGAAAAGGGGACACATCGGCAATGTCGATATGGCCATCACAGTGTCAAATGCTAAACTATAATAATGATAAATACAGTGGGATCCGTGCTAAAATTATCCGTTGCTAAAAATTCACGGGTGCTGGTAAAATTGTTCATTTTGTAATCGGTTTTCTATATATCTCGTTCTTAGCTTGGTATGGTTCCGAACAACAGTGGCGTAGCCATGGGGCATATGCCCCATTTTCACAAAAATAATACAAAACATAAGCGGTAAAATGTTGAAAGCAGACCTTGAGGGCCGGTGCCCCCACAAACCCCAATCAGTCTGACCACGGGCCACGTCATCGATTGATGGAGGGGGAAATGGGGAAAAATAAATCCCTATTCGCGGCGTTTTAAGTAAAAAGTACATTTTAATTTTGAAATTTAAACTTTATTCTGCATTAAATGTAATTTACCCAATATTACAAGGTAAATAAACAAAAAAGTATACATGTGAGATAAAAACAACAACAAAAGGTACAATTGTGATAGAATACTTGTACATTATACAAAGATTACTGTACAGTAAATTTAAGTATGGAAATTGATGGACCATCTAAAAGTAGAAAACTTAATTTAAAGGCATAATAAATATGCAACGAATATTATTATCATTTAACAGCCAATGTAACTCATCCTCTTCAAAAGTAACCTGAAGAGGATGAAACTGGTAACTTGAACAAAATAATATGACAAACGCAAAATACATACATGCAATACATTGACAACATCAGCCTATCAAATATTGTGACAAAGAACTATCATAATGTTAGTATACATTAGTTTATAGTTAACCTTCCAGTTCAAAGGGATAGTCAGTTTTGGTCAAACTGAATTTTAGTTACCAAAACCTGCAGATAAAACTATAATATACTAAGTAAGTTATAACTCCACCATGCTCGAAAGTATACAAAACTACAAACAACCAAGTAAAAAGAGCTGTTAAAACACAAACGGGGCGCTCTCTACTCGCATTGGTTCGGCAACCTTTCTTTATTTTTAAAAATTGTGCTAGAGATGTTTTGTTAAAATAAAATGTTGACGGACACTTCCCCCACTCAAAAAATGTTGACGACACCCCCTTCCCCCATCTAAAATGTTTGGTCGGCGAACTATACCCACCCCCCCCCCCCCCCCCCCCGCCCTTGAAAAAGTCAAATAGCATCAAAGTTTGCTAGAATCATTATGTTACAGTTTTCTAAAGAGCCAAAGGTAAATAGTAGTAATGTACAACACACTCGTAGTCATGTGGGTGAATTGCCCAGATCGCTGCTTTGATTTTGAAATATTTGTTTATCATTATCATATGTTTATTATCATTGTTATATTATTATAATTATTATACTATGTAAATATGTCCAATAGTCTAATACCCCGAAAGGAGGTCGGTAGAGTCAATACAATTGTATACATTTTAAAAGGTTTCATTTTTTACTAGAGAAAAAAAAAACATATCTTGTAAGGCTATTTTTCACATTCCACAAATATTTACATGGAATGTATACTCTTTTTTCCTTTTTAATATAGCTTCATGAACATAAATATCCCCGGACAATTTGACATAAACAATACAAAACATAAGGGGAAATCTCGGGGAAATCAAAAGAAATACAAGGTGTGCCTGGTGAATTTCCGTTTACCCCACGGTGTGTGAAAAGGGTCAACATCGTCAGGACTAATGACAACATGCACGACTTGTTAACTTAGCACTAAAACTCAGTTTCTAAGTTGGTCAAAGAGGGCGACTCAGAAAAGGGACCTCCCAGTTTGATAATGTATTATCACGGAGATTACATATTATATTGCAAAATCATCAGAAACTTCCAATTATAAATTATGATATTCTCATCTGCCTATTTATAGACTTATAATACGGAGTTTGGATCCCCATACAATTTTAGGTGGGTTTTACACACACATGTTCAACTTATTATGATTAGACCTAGTCAATAAATAATTCGGAAAAACATGATGTCCCACATTTTTATAAAATAAAATATATTGTATTTTAAATGTACGTGTACTTTATAATGAAACTATCATACAACAGAATAACTATGATACAATTTACTAAAATAAATGTAGAATAAAGTATATTAAAAAACAATGTGACCGTACTCTAGTAGCGCAATATGCTAGGCCAGGGGGCGAGCTGATCATAGGACGAAATTAAACCTAGACCCAGTCTAGTCGAGACAAGACGCAGCGGTGGTTTAAGCAACTGACTGTCATGTTTTATTGCGACTTTGGTGACTGTTGTGAAGGTTTTAAGAAGAAATGGAAGCTGATTGAGCATGTTGCAAAGCATACTGGTGAAGTAAGTACTTAAAATGTATAATTCAACCGGTTCATACCGTATAAAATGACGTGCAAACTTGGGTCTGTTGAAGAGCGTGGTCCCATACATAGACTTTAACGTGTGTGTAATAGTTAATGTGCATGAAACTTCCACTTCTATCAGAGTCGACATTCTAACAGCGATATTATTGAGCAGTATCGAGTAATTATTTATTATCAAAAGTGTTATCAATAGATTTGATTACGATCGTGGAAATGTATTAATTTGGGAAACAAAATCTACAAATAGTGTATTTTCGTAATTCAATCATTTATAAGTAAAATGTTTTGAAATGTTTATTTATGGAAATTGTTATAATTGTAAAGTAAAGTCTAAAGATGTACATAATCAGATAATTGTTATTATTGCCTTCTCTTCCCATTTGCCAATGGATGACACATTTCTTTGCAACATTTGTATGTTTGAAGACCAAATAAAATATATCTATCTAAAACTTCTTTTGAATCTATTGAAATGTAATGTATTTGTATACAGTTAGCGTTTTGTAATAACCCCTATATTGTAAAATGTTACTGTTAGTATTGAAGTTAGAGTTGGACATTGTTTCTGAATAATTATTATTTAGTTATTTTTTTCAACATGGAATGTAAAATAAAAATATGATTCCCCCCTTTTCTTTTACTTACTTGCATTGATCAGAAACCATTTGCTTGCTCTCATGCTGGATGTATCAAGGCGTTCACTCGACAGCCGCATTTACAGAGGCATCTCAAATCTCATGGAAATCTCAAAGACTTCTTGTAAGTTGTCAGATTTAATTGTATTACGTCACACATAGGTACATTACTATTGTGTTGTGCGGAGCGAAACCTATCCCGCTTGCTGCTCTATCCAGCACTTATACAACTTGTATATTTTTGCTGGCTTATTCCTCCCCCCATTTACTAGCAAATGCAAAAAAAAAATGTTTTAAGTAGTTTGAATATGCAGCAATCGAAAGCAAACTTCCTAAAAAGAGATACAGTAGAATTAGAAAATAAAAGTGAAATAACTATTTCGGAACATCTGGAGGTGTATTCTGAAAATAATTTAAAGCTAATATTTATTATATCTACGTCACAAAAATATTTTTAGCTGAATCTGTATTCTGAAACTGTACTAAACGAATACTGATTTGCTAAAAAAATATTGTAATGACATAGTTCATACAATAAATTTGAACTTAAAATCCTTTTCAGAATATGCCTCAGGCTTGTAAATGTTACCTAATGTAGTTGCCATGGTTACCATTTTGTAGGTGTGAGGAGGAGGGGTGTGGAGGAGCATTCAGCAGCAGAGACAATCTCAAGAAGCACACCCTGAGAGTGCATCAAGGCAGACAGTTCAAGGTATATAAGTCAATGGTTCATAATAAATCATAACCCATAGTCTGGCAGCTTATCTGGCAGCCAAAGGCAGAATTGTGCCTTGGGGTTAACCTGTTCAGGACTGATTGATTTTGCTATAACATGCATTCTCCATAGTTCCCAGCCCCAGTAGGCTATTTTCGGGACCAGTCCTGAACAGGTAAACAGGGCTTCACCTTGGCAGGGTCCCAGGTAACAATGGCAACCAGAAATTCTTGTATTGGCCACTTCCAGAAAGCTTTTCAATTCAATCAAAATTATCTCCATAATTATTGAGACATTTAGAAAATCAACTCTCATATTCTTTTGTTACCATATAAGCCAAACAACAAGGTACAAGAGAAATGCGAATGCATCAAGTGGTTTTGGTTGAATTTGCCAAAGTTAATGGAACACTTTAAAATAAGTATAATTTAACAAATGTACCATTTGACTTGATCTTTGTAGAGAGCTTGCTCAAAATATTGTATTATTAGATATTTGTCACATGAGTTTGTCCATTTAACACATTGTGAGAAGAATTGTCATTATTGCTTTACAACATTCTGTTTTCATTTCCTGACTTTTTGTTGTTTAAAACTGCAAACCAGTTGATAGTTTTCTCACTTTGCTGTAGTACATCATCACATTATTTTTTCTGTACTTTATTTTGACAGTGTGATTATGATGGTTGTGGGAAGACATTCCACAAACATCAACACTTAACGGTACACCAGTATGTGCACACCAACGTCAAGCCATTCAAGTAAGTAGACTTTTTTTCTTCTCAATATGAACACCTTTTATGACTCCATCATTAGACAGCCAGGAGGGCTAGGGTTAATAGTTTAAAGGGATCTAGTGACTTTGTTTGAATCGACCAAACATAGTTGCATATCTCCAGTGGTTCTTTCATGCATGGTTGTTTTCCTCTTATGGAAGTTTAAAACCAACTTTTTGTATTGTCTCTTTGTTATTAAGATAGTTATGATTTAATTTGGAGAAAAAAATCTTTGGATCATTTTAACTGTGTACGACATGAAAAAAGCATTCCATTACCATAATAATTTGAGTCGTATATTATTGAATTTGTTTTCTTTTCTGTGGATCCAGATGTGAACATGAAGGGTGCGAAGCCAGGTTTCTTATTCCCAGCAAGCTGAAGGCACATCTAAAAATTCATCAAGGTAGGTTTCACTCATCATCATTGAGAATCATCTTTAAAATTCCTGCTGATGAGGGTGAAAACTCCAGTATGAAATTGTAATCAATTTAGAATTGTGTTGTACATTTTGTTTGGTGGGCAACAATTATTTATGTCATCTTAAAACAAGCTAGACAATTGAAAAAAAAAAAAAAGGTGTAGGACCCACACTTACAGACAGCCAGCCACTCACATTATAAGAAACTATCCTGGACTATTATATGATGATGATGATGATGATGATGATGATGATGATGATGATGATGATGATGATGATGATGATGATGATGATGATACTGATAATGATAATGATAATAATAAATTAATAATAATAATAACAATAATATCAAAGTTTCTGTATGTCTCTGTTACAGGATACACCTGCTCCAAGGATGACTGCAAAGCTTGGTTCAGCAAGTGGAGTGAACTGACTGCTCATATGGCCACTCATACATCAGGTAATTTGATTTGATTTAACGTCTTTTCCCCGAATATCATCATTATCCCTGACTAAGATCAAGATTGAGCAGTTCACACATTCAACATGATATCTGTAAAATTCTTACTTAATTATGTACTTTCATTACAAAAAAAGAAGAAAAGAATGTATGACATAACAAATGCAAATTTTGTTTGGACTTTTTTTAATTGTTTTGATTTATTTTTTTTGTGCTTATGTCTTTCTCCTGTCCAGATTTTCCCTGCGAAAAGTGTGACAAAGTTTACAACACAAAACATAAGGTAAGTTGGAGGTTATACAAAAAATAGATTCTGTGAAGTGTGAATAAAATAACTCTCCTTTTTATATTCAATACAAGGCCGTGACATGCCATAGGCCAGATTTTCTCTTTTTCAATGTTTCAATGTTTTCGATGTTCATGATTGCAGGTAAATAAAGGGAATCACAGCCACCAAAACTGTTGTTTTGATTGAAGTAGCCATATACATGTTGACTACCATAACTAATGTTAAAATTAAAGAAATTAAGCTCCAAAGAAAACAAATGTGTCTTTCAGCTTTTGTCCAGATTTGCAGGGTTTTTTTTTTTCAATTCTGATCAGATAGTAATGGAAAATCTGACATCAATTTTCACTGGGTATTAATAGTGTTTGTTTCTATGAAACTTTCACACATATTATAGAAGAATCTTACAATGATATTACAATAAGAGTATTGAAGTCTCGAATATCACTTTTGGAAAACCTATTGAATAGTGGATCACTTTAAAAAGAACAAATTAAAAAGTACAATTTCGGTCAAACGGAATGATAGTAACAAAAACTTGCACCATATTGTTACAAACTGCCATTTTAAAAATCTTTGGTATATTTTTGAAAAACAGTAGGCATTATATAGATTTTTTCTTAAATTGTTGAATAAATGTGGGACTCACATTTATTCCAATCAGATATATTTATTGATATTTCAGCTCTTTCTGAACCGAATTTGATAAAATAAAGTTTGTTTCATCTTTAAAATCACATGCTCTTCCAAATATTACACTCATGTTTCCATTACTTAACTCACAAATTAATTATTTTGTAAAGTGCCATCTAATCCAAGACTGTACTATCCCTTTAATGGCACTATTTTCTTTGTTTTCTGCTGACAGCTCCGCAATCACGTGAAGGTGCATGATGAGGAGAGGGAGGTCTTTATTTGCCCGAGAGAAGAGTGTGAACGGCAATTTCTGAAGGTAAGATTTTTGCCATTCTTACAACTTTTTCTCCGTGTCTAGATGATAATAAAAAAGAATTCTCTGGAGAAAAAAACACCTTTTTAAACCTTACACACTGTTTTTTACTGGACCATTTGGGCAAGTAAATCATAAATTGTAATGATTTTACTTGCCCGCTTACTTCTAGATGACATTTTCTCTCATAGTTGAACGATAATTTAGTTACTGGATCGAGCAACCACACAAATCCATTTAATTTACTTGCTGTTGAGCCCAGGGGGTGTTTCCCCAAGATTCAAAGTTGAATTTTACTATTATGGAAAGCAGTTAGTTTCTCTGTTAAATTGTTGAAACAGTTATTTTAAAAAGGCATCATTTTGATAAAAATTAGGTTTCCTGTCACTATGTTGCCACAAAATTCAAGTTTAGGTGGCAACAAATATGTTCTAGAGATGATTTAAGGGATCTAGTAACATTGTCAAAATCCACAAAACTTACTCAGAACTCTAGTGATTATATTATACCTTGTTGGATTTGTAATATCAATAGAAGCATTGGACAGGTTTTCTTTTTTCAAATGTCCCTTTCGTTTAAAGTTGAGGTTGACGATAGAAGTGTTCAGATTTTAAATTATCCACTGGAAAGTTATAACTGTGTGCAAAGTCAGTGCAATGAGTTTAGGGAATATTACTTTTGCATTTTCACTCATTACTTGGCCATGTAACATCCATCTAACATGAATCTTTCACACATTACGTAGTGGAGATCACAAGATCACAAAATTACAAATTGTATCAACTATTCATAAATTTCTACACATACCAACAAAGTTACTATATATCCATTTAAAGCTGTTATATTTATGCTCCTCTGCCCCAGGTGGTCTTTTTATTTTCTTTGTTTACATTTGTGCACGTGTCTTGGCCTACTCGTATGTGCCTTACCGCTTGCACAAACTATTTTGCAAGAGCAGAAAATGAATCTGATGTATAATTCTCCTATGTTTTTTATAAAGGACCACAGAGTTACCAGGTCCCTTCAACCCTTCAGTGCAATGGTCAACTCTACAGTAGTTAAAATACTTAAATAATACGATCTTATTAAGTTAATGGTTCACTTTTAAAGTCCCCTTTCAATCTGATTGTGCTAGATGGAAAGCTTGAGATTGCACATCAGCAAGTTCCACGACGGCGAGAGACCGTTCTCCTGCGACCATCCTGGCTGCAGCAAGACCTTCAGCTACAAGAAGTCTCTCGTCCACCATCAAGTCGTCCACGAGCCTGGCTACCAAAAGTCAGCTGCAAAGGTAACTAATTTGTATTGCTGCAAACGCTGGTATTTTTGTGTAATTATTTGTTCACGCTTGGCAACAAAAATATACATACGCTGGCGCCGAGCGAGTTTTATTTTCTTCCTTTGGAAGAGCACAATATTATGATCATCATTGCAAGGGAATGTAACGGATACTACTATACTTGTAATTATGATGGGTCCAATACTAGTCCATCTTTTTTCACACTTATAAAAAACCTTGACAACCTGGCTTGAATGATAACATATATTTCTACTGAGCACATCTTATTTCCTGTTTTACTTTTGTATCCGGGAAATCCCAATTATCTTCACATTTTCATTTGTATTATATATTTCTGGTCAGTTATTCCTATATGTTTAAATTTACTTGTTTCCGTTTCTTTTTCTCACAGCCAAGGAAACGTCGAACCCTGGCGTCAAGGCTATCGGGCCACCCTGACCTTCCCGAACCAGACTTCATGGGAAGTCCACCACCAGACAATGTGACCTTTGACCCTGGGAAACTTAATGACACAGAAGAGGAAGAGGGTCATCCATCTGCAGACAAATCATCTCTGACCTCTGCTGACCCAAACTCAAAGCAAACAAATGAAGACAATCAGAGAAGCGTGAAAGTTTCTCCACCTCAAACAGAGCAGACAGACTGTGGTGCTTTAGTAAGCATGGAAGTGTCAACACCCACTACTGAAATGAACAATGCTGACACAATTCTGACCAGTGCTCAAACAAATCGTGGAACTCAGAGTTGCAGGGAAACATCTAATAACATGGCAGCTTCCACTTCAAAACTTGACGAATGGAGAGTCGCAGATGCTCAAGAGGAGATCGATTTGAACGATTCGGCCGAAAGAATGCTCCTTGCCATGCAGAGCGCCGATATCTGCGAGTTGTACCCTCCAAAACAAGGCCCCTTAGACTTTCGGGAACACTTTCATCTCAAGGACACACAGGAACAGAGCCAAGGCTGAGTTGGAACTTTATTTCAGGTCACACATGAGCGAAAAGAAGCGGCTTGACTAGTATGCTCCTGAGGGGATGAATTAGTGGGCAAGACATTGTGCAAGTTCGGACTGTGCCAAATGACTAGGGTAATAATACAAGCACTGTGCATTCATTTTAAAGGGGATCACCAGGCAAAGAGCATCGGGGCAATTCCACGGTAACGGAAGGACATTCAGACGACATTTTTGAAATTAAATCATATAATTCCAGGATCCTGCTTATGATTCATCATTGTAAATTACATTTCTGAGACTCTTGATGGGAAACCTTTGATTTAATATTTGTTAAATATTTTTTTTTACATTACGTTTATTAGATATGGACACTAATGAGGCCGGTAACGGAAGGACGGCAAAATGGACATGGATTTTCAAGTTCTTTAGTTATGATCCAATCTCTGTGAAGTTAAGAGGACTATCATGTTATATTGGCTCATAGTCCATTCCCTAATGTTCTAGGAGTATTACAACACTTATTTGAAAAAAATATGTCTATTGGTATATTAATTACAAAAAGTTAACTGCTTCACTGTTCGGTAACGGAAGGACAGTATTCATTAAAAATATACTTTAGGGCTGTCAAAAGACTGAATTTTTAATCTGAACACATATTGTGATATTCAATCATCCAATTTGGTACCTTAAAACCGAAAAATACTAGAAAGGAATGCAAAAAATATAGAAAATCTAGAAATAGGCACTGTGTAGTCCCATGTGTATAGGTTCATGTATGGTGTCTGTTTCTCCTATCGGGAGACGCCCAATATATTTTTTAATCATGTAAACTGAAAGATATCATTGTGTGATCATGATTTATGAAAAAATAATCCAGAAAAAATAAACAAGATCAGAAATAATCCTCATTTGATTTTTCCAATTTTGGCTCATTTGGCGTGGAATTGCCCAACACATAATTATATGTTTTGGTACCATTGTGTGATATCAAATAGATGCCCAACATTTTGCATTTTTCATAAACAATGCAATTAATTACCACTACTTACGGAACCATTATGGCCTTATGGTTCTGTATGCGCCAAACGTTTGTAGTGCGCCAATTCTATTCATGTGTACGTTTTAAGACAATAGAATCACGGACGATGCGTTAGTCCTAGACCAGAGGTAGTCTTTGTATGCAGACCCATGCATACATGTTGTAGTATGGTGATGCTTTTTTACAATTATATTTTTTGTCTTGAAGCATAGTTTTCTGAAATTTTTGGTGGAATGGACTACTAAAAATGATACTTTTTAAAAATAAGAATATTATTTTTGGGTGGCGATACGTACCCTTTAAACTTGCAAAGAAGAAGTGCAATGACGTAGGCTGAGACATGACCATTAAAGGAACACTTGAGTATTGGTACTTCCCGAAGAAAAATAATTGTAAGGGTTTTGGTTGGTTTTAATTCCATTTGACAGTTCATTGAATAAAACATGTGAAATGAGAATCATTCCCTTTCGAATGCTTTTATAGTTGTAAAATTTGATTTCAAAATATTTTATTTATATTTCGTCTAGCCAGGTGATATCTTGACTCTTAAGAAAATACAGGAAATGCTTGTATACACTTCTTTAAAAAAATGTCAGAGGTTTTTAAATAGTTGTTGATGATATCTCTATTTAATCATTATTTTAACAGAACATCACATGCACAATTGTGTATGAAAAATGGTTGAAACCAATGAGTTTTTAGACAGCGCCCTCTTGAGCTTTAACGGCTCTTTTTTAATTATACCAGCCTTTTTACTAAGTCGTTTGTAATTGTGTTTACCTTTCGAGCATGGTGGAGTTATAACTATTAGTTTGGTGCGGGTTTTGGTTACTAAAATTCAGTTTGACCAAAACTCAACTATCTCTTTAAATATTCACTTTTGTGTTCTAATCAAGAAACATAATTTTGAGATGTGGACTCGTATTTAGTTGAATTTCTCGTTTACTGAAAGTATTGAGAAAGTGGTTCTTAATATCTAATAATCAGTATAATTGAAAAACACTTTCTGATATTATATGGTATTCATGTCCTTCAGATTTAATTGAAAATGGAAGATAGTTTTTATTACTTAATAGTATCTAACAATGTTTTTAAGAAAGCAATCATAGTTCAGATTAGTAAAAGTATTTAATTGACAGTATGTATAGCATATATATTACATATTATACCTTATCAGAAATATAAGTAAAAACAAAATTATCCAAGATGATTTCTCTTGAAATTATATATTCATGCAGTAAAGATCATTCTTTCCAATCCATGGAACAGTTTTCAGGTGTTATTTGTTGTGTGCCTCTATTTTTAAAAGTTATATGTGATCATAGAATCTTGGAAAGTGTTACAGGTTTGCCACCACCACCACCACCACCTCCACTCCACCATCACTGTCATCGTCATTTTCACTGCCTCCCCAATCTACATCACCATCATCATCAATTACATCATCACTTTCTTCATCTTAAAATTATTATGCAATGATTCCATTGATAATTATGTTGATAATTATGTTGTTGGTGGTGGTTCCTTATGTTTGTGTAACGACTCTTTATATACAGTGGAACCTCTTAGCGAGGTCCTTGGGACCATTGACAATTATCTTCCTGATGATGATGATGATGATGATGATGATGATGATGATGATGATGATGATGATGATGATGATGATGATGATGATGATGATGATGATGATGATGATGATGATGATGATGATGATGATGATGATGATGATGATGATGATGATGATGATGATGATGATGATGATGATGATGATGATAACATGGTGGTGACGGTTGTATCCTGATTTTTGTTTTATGAAACTCGTACTTGAAAGCATTTAGCAAACAGGCAGTATTCCTCATACATCAAATAAATGTACAATACATTCAAAAAAGACGATAAACATCCATAATACATGTATAGTGATAGCACTTGAGAAGCACCAATTTATACATTCCGCAGATTTCATTTCATGAATCTTGAACAGTACATTAATAGAATATATCAGCAAATTGAGCATTCTGTCATCAGATGAACATTTTATTAATTCATATCTTGACAAACATACCATGTTTTATCAAATAAACTGAAATTACGTGCAAAATACAAGACAAATACAAAATGTATGGGTAGCTAAAATCAGGCAAATGCGATTTTGTATGGAAGACAAATAATTATAGCCAAATAATGTAAAAAGAACAAGGACAATATTTGTTTATAGATAAAATAAAAAGAAATTACCATCTTAAGCAACCAACCAACTTTTCATAATCATTAGAAGAAGAAAAAAAGTCTGAATCTCAACTAGTCATGCAAAGTATTTCTTAGCTTATGCCTTACAACAAAATCAACAATTACACCAAGTCATATGATGCTTTGTGTCTAATCCACAACACTCATTTTCGATTGCTTCAAGTCACAATATTAGAGATGCCAAACTTTAAGACTCGGTCACATAGCGTAAACGGATGCCCGACGAATAGAACATTTGAAAAATCAAATTACCCTGTGGTGAATGTCGTCTCCATTGCTTCATGCATGAAACATTCCGCCGTATAGAACAACGTACATCGCTTGACAAGGAGCAGACAAGAAACGCATACGAATGGAGACGAACAAATCAAAAATGTTACTCTCCGTCGTGCATCCGTTTACGCTATCTGGTGATATGTGACCGGCCCTTATATGCACCCAATATACAACTGTTCAATAAACTACATAGGCACTTGACAAGCTTCTTTTCCTTGTTGATGAATGTGGTATTATGCTATTTCATGTAAAGTTGCCTAAAGAACTGGGTTTAAATGGATTTTTGTAATTCAATTTGGCACTCTGACAATTAATTAATCAAATTAGCACATACACTTTTCACTGTCCAAAACATTCAGGTATGACTGTTCTAACTATCCAAAGCCAAAATCAATGCTGATGTGAAAGAATAAAGGATTAATTTGCATCAAACTTGTCTGCTGCTTTCTTTGCTTGCTGTGCACACTGTTTTTTATGTCAGTCTTTATTTGATATTGCTTGTATGTTGATATGGGTCCCGTTGCAGAAAGAGATACAATCGATTGTAAGTTACAATTGATTGTAAGTCAGAAACTTTGCGCGTTTCAACCAATCAGATTTGCACATTTAGAACACATGATCTGACTTACAATTAATTGTATCTCTTTCTGCAACGGGGCCAAGGAGTAGGAAAATGTCACACATATACAGTCAAACCTATGTATAGTGACCACAAAAGGGAAAGAAGAAAAGTATCCACTGTTGATAGGTGACCTCTGTAGAGAGGATCAATAACATTGGGTTTCTCTGCAGGATATCAGGTTAGGTCACCTCTATTGACAGGTTGGCTGTTATATAGACAGGTGGCCACTAAGAGAGGTTTGACCGAGGTTCTTCTGGTTTCTTTGCATTCTTTTCATTTACAAGAATTTTCTCCTTGCCCGACATATGGTAATCTTCACTGACCAAATCTATGGTGGCTTCAACTATGTCCAAACAAATGTTAGCATAGAATTTAACCAAAGACAAATTTCTTGTCCACCATATCAACTTATGGTGATAAAGCTTACATGGCGATTGATTACAGCTGTCCAAACCAATGTCAATACAAAGTGAGGAAGTTTTACAAGTTGTAAAGCTGCCGTCTTTTTCTGTAATTAGTCTTCAAATAGTAGCTTTCATACATGCAAATCTATGGTGGCTTCAACTATCCAAACAAATATTGGCGTGAAGAGCAAAGGATTATCTTGTCCCTTGCTTTAACAATCTTGCATTATATTCCTCAGCAGTTTCTTGTCTTGAACAAAGGCAATATCACTTGTCTGGTGGCTTCAACATATAACAAAATAGTATTTTTATTTAAAAGTGTCACTTCATAAGTGTCACTTTGTATCTGTTGGCTTCTCTGCAGCATTCTTCTTGTATGCAGTCTTCTCCTTGGCCGACATGGCTCGTAAGGTGGCTTTCAGAGTGGTCAAGTTCTTTCCGGCCAATTGCGGAGGACCGTTGAGCGTGATACGGTCTTCCATCCCAGTCATTAGCCGATTGATGACCTTCATCAGCTGCTGCATTATTTCTTCCTGTTGGATATTAAATATATTAAAGTGGTAATAACTGACACATATATATGTCCCTTTTTTACAAACCATTTGAAAGGCACACTAATTCTAGTTTTTGGGGCAGTTCTTTTAGGTGGAAAAGAGGCTGCTTGCAACGTCAAAAACATTTCTGATATCTTCTGAAAAGGTAGATATTTAAATCAGGATTTGTTGATGTCACAGCGTACAGTGAAACCTCATTATAACAAGCACTTTGGCCCCATTAAAATTAACTCATCATATCAGATATAATTGTATAAAGCACATAGATGATAGAACCTGGACATGTGAAATGACCGCCCTATATCAGGTATCTCGTTATAACAGAGCTTGTTATAAAGAGGTTCCAATGTATGTCTACGATACAGATTTATAATAGAGAGGTGACGTATCAGAGCAAAAATGCATCAAAATGTGGTGTGGAAGGTCATGGGTTTGAGATTCATTTGCACCAATGTCGGCCCTGCAAAGAAATGGTGCCAGATTAATTTCTGAAATGATATTACTTAGTACAGAATAGAGATAGGCTCTGTCTGCGCCATATTCACTAATGTCCATTATCATGGCTATTTGCCAGAGATATCAAAGCTATAAATGGGAGCATAGACAGTTTTGGCATCTGGATTTAGAGAAAGTGTGAAGAAACTTATCATGAAATAGGGCCTGGGTTAGGATTAGGGTTAGGGCGAAAATTACCTTGTTATACTGTTATACCAGTGTAGAAATAAACAACTATTAAGCTAAGACCAGCAAAATTACCTTAATGAAATGTTTTTGTTTTATCAGATCTCTTTGTAACAGGTTCCTCTGTACATTCTTTTGGTCAGGTAGTGCTACAAGAGCTAACCAATTTTACCTAATGCTTGGCGAAGTACACCCTGTATTCCTTCTCTTGAAACTCTTTAATACTGACATTACGAGCTATGAAAATACTTTGCTACCTGTTTCTCCTTGGACATCTCATCATCACCATCAATACTCATATTCCCAGCGAGAGCCTTGCCTCCCTTTACCGTCACACGGACGTGGACGTGGCTGTGGTCATCCGAGAACCAGTTGTCCAACTGTCGTCTCCGGACATCAAGATCATGGTCGCCAATATTCCAAGAAGTCTTGACTTCTTTTACCTGATGAGAACAGGGAGGGGTACATTAAAACAAAAATGTGTATTTAATTGTAACTGTAAAATATCTGATCATACTTCCACAAAGCAATAAAGTGGAACAGCATTATACAGAGTGTGATATAACAAAACCCTTTTATAATCAATTTACTGCTACAATTTATTTATTACATTATTTTTTTAAAAAGCTGATATAACAAGATACCTGTTCTTGGTACCTTAGAGTTAGACCTAATTTTAAAGAGGTTCCACTGTAATACGAGAAGTTGCGCTTAAATGACGCGGAAAGGGCGGGGGGGACAGCGGTCGACGTGCCGCCGGGGCCCAGGGGGCCACAGTTCTTCGGTTCACCCCCCGCTCTCGCGCCAACGAAAAATAAGAAGTACGAGAACAACGAGGAACAACAAACACGAGTAGACACGGCGTAAAATTAGATTTAGAAGTTCATATTGGTTTATTCACGAAATGATAATTACTCGCCCTAGCCATACAGTGGCAGGGAATCAGGCGAATAATATAAAAACATATTATATCAGCTCTTCTACAGGCTGGGCAGAGCCTTTTTAAATCTTGAGTTAGTCGGTCGACATTGTGGCAGCGGTACCGAACGGATCGAAAAGAACTAACAACTTCCAATTCCCCCGGCCCTTTTAAGCCGAAAACGGTTAAACCCACTCACTTGCCCCAGCAACGAGAATATTACTGCGCCCCCCAAATTACAATAAACCTCACTAAATTCTTAAGAACTATGTTCTTTCTTGTATGAAAGTACCCTCCTTCGCTGTGGTGCGAAACAGCTCAATCAGCATTCACTCCCACGATATAACATGCACACACACACACCCAACATACACTCCCACGCCCCAATCTAACCACATGCGCGCCCACACACTCTCATTCAATCATCCATCCAATCAAAACATACTCGCATCAACACGTACCCGCCCACAACATTCCAACGTCGCCCGAGCGGGGGGAGGGTAATTATAAACAATGAAAGAACATCTCAAGAATTCAAGTTATTCCTAAACTATCAATCCAACGACCACAGCTGCCACTTGTTTTGACCCACTAGCCCCGTTCCGCTACAACTCTCCCCTACTAAATAGATCTTTTCCATAAGATCGGGTTTTTCCTCGCCCAGCCTATAGAAGAACATGAATACAGTACTTATGTATTTAACTCACATTATATAAAAAAGCAATACTCTGACGGATGTCATCCATCCCGTACAAAAAACATCAATAAAATGACTCATCATGAATGCCACAGCGCTGATGCGGATGCGTAACATTACCCGAAAGGTGGTCATATAATTTATTATTTTAACCCATCATGTGCGGCATTGCCGAGCACTAATTAATATTTCTTCCATTTAACTTTTTTATGTCCCACCTTAACTTATCACAATCCCAAAAACCAATGTCATCCCCCTTTTTCTTTATAAACCAGTGACCCAATAACCATTCACTGGCCTTTTTAAACTTCCAAATTGTATTTTTATTTCTATTTACACTCTACCACCAAAATAAATGTTACACACGCACCCAGCGTGATGGCATAAAATTTAGTACCGCTAACCAACAATAAGAAAAAGTATACATATATGCATACTAATATAATGTACGCCTATGTACACGAAAACTGTTTATAACAGTACTGAATGATATATATATATGTACACAGAAACTATTTATAATCATACTCTAATAATCAACACAATCCACCCCAAAAGGGGTATGGCAAAAAGCCTATAACTCTTCCAAGGTTGTAAAACCCCAATGACCTGACTTAGTCATTTAAAACAAGTGTTGCACTAATAAACAATCCCCAAAAATGGGTGTGGCAAAAGCCTATAGTTTGTAAGTATAATCTTAATAATCAACCCCAAAACAATGGGTGTGGCAACAGCCTATAATTTATGAGTGTGACCTTAACAATCAACCCCAGAACAATGGGTGTGGCAACAGCCTATAATTTATGAGTGTGACCTTAACAATCAACCCCAGAAATGGGTGTAACAAAAGCCTATAATGAGTGTGGCTGTCTCCCCCACTGTGACCGTCATGGCCCCAGTCCCCCCGGCCACCCTTCTTACGAAACTGTGCCCCAAAAGAATGATTATAAAAGGAAAAGCCTGCCCAGCCTATAGAAAAACAAAGAGAAATGCTAAACATTATGCATCTACTCTGTACCAATCATAAAAATACTACACATTATAAATACATACTCCCAATTAAACGGCATACCCTACTTCGAGCACAATGCACAATGCCATGAATGGCATCCGAAAAACTCAAAAATAACCCATTTTATATAATCCAAAATTTAAACAATCCCACAACCATTACTCTGAGTAATTAATGACACCGATAATTGGTAACTCTCCGATTCCGGCGGCACTAGCAAGGAACTGGATACCCCAGCCTTCCTCCCCCGGACGCCAGAATCAGAGGTACGCAATTATCTATTGAGCGCTGACCTGGGCAACCGATACGGGTTAGCATTCTGACCCCTCGTTATAAGCTATATTATACTACTACTCTTTATTTACTTACGCTATCAATTCAATCCCCAGACTACCAAGCGTGAGCATACGTAATTTACACATTCCCCAACCACACGTTCCTTAACCAGAAGCGTATATTATATATTATTATATCAAGGTACTAATAATTTGGCCGCTCACTGATTCCGACGGCACCAAAGAACTGGATCTCCCAGCCTTCCTCCCCCTGGACGTCGGAACCAGAGAGACACCAAATTATCGAACCATCCACCATCATCGGTGCCGAAAACAGACACCTTTTAAAATATTTTCCTAAGTCAACCAAAAACGAAACCATCTAC
This sequence comes from Echinarachnius parma, assembly GCA_037951105.1. Taxonomy (NCBI): domain Eukaryota; kingdom Metazoa; phylum Echinodermata; class Echinoidea; order Clypeasteroida; family Echinarachniidae; genus Echinarachnius; species Echinarachnius parma. The sequence continues at coordinate 286,430 of JBAMJV010003307.1, read as the reverse complement.
CATCGTCAACACAAAAAAAAACAGACACCTTTTAAATTGTTACCCTAATTCCCCATTACCATGCACTAACTTCCAGTGCACACGCCCAGTACCACCAAAATATTGAAGCGCATTTACAATCCTATCCCCGGGTCCGCCCTATTTCTCCGGACCTCCCCTACTATATGCGTGTCCACTCCCCCTGAATGAAGCACATTTAAATTCATCACCATCCTTGTCCACTTTTCTATTTTCATATATAAAAATAAAACATTACAAACTCCCAATCAAAAACTACCTAATACATAGCCCTTTATACCATCTTAAACAACCTCTAATTCCCAATCTTAAATATTCCCACTCCCTAAAAAATTAATAACACACTGCCCATCCTCCCCTACTTAAATCAAGCAAATCTCTAATCCTAAAACCTATCCCTTGTACCCAACAAATTTATCTGCACTTTTGGGCTTTTATATATTAATCTTTTCCAAATTATCTTGCATGGTAGCCCGTGCCGCACCACCATTTTCCTCCCTCACCTGGCCGGGCGGGGGAGGCATCCATTTTTCCCGACCCTGATATGACCCTGCTAGCAGCCGACCTTGAAAGTAGGGGCAATTAGCCCGATAATGCCCTAATTCCCTGCAATTCCAACATACCATCGGCCCCCCTCCTGGACTACCCTTTTGCCGCTGACTATTCTTTGGCGGCTGCTCATTATAAACCTTGCGATAGGGGCAAGCAGCACGTGTATGTCCCTTTCCTTTACAACACCCACATATCGAATCACGGTGGCAGTCAATACGTTTATGACCCTCTTCTTTGCACCCCCAACATATCATACCCTTTTCTGTCTTCCTATACATTATCTATTAACCTACCATACCCTTTATACGGCTGCTAACTATAAAATATCCGAAATTAATTTTAAGTTTGCCTCAATTTCCCAATTTCTTGAAGCAAAAAATAGAACAGATGCCCTATGCAGAACTATAATACCCTACTGTCTAAGAAGAAGAATAGTTAACAATGATTAGCACTAATGAAAACATGTATACAAATAAAGTATGGCATACATTCATTCACAACCACACCAAATAACACTGAAAATACAGGTTATATTAAACTCCAGTTCATTTCACCCGTTCGGCTAACCGAACGCGTGGTTTCAGAATCCAGTTCATATATTATGTAAAAGTTATATCAAAAGTCGATCCACAAAACGTGAATGTCTCCTTTTTTCTTTTTTTTTCGGTTAAGCCGAAGAAAAGGATCTTTTATATTTTTTGTTCATTTTTTAAAGTTCTCACCACCCGCCGTGACGTCCTAGGTGGCGGCTCCTTGGTCCATCCGATCCCCCTCGAACCCGGCGGAAAAGCTTCGTTGTGGCTCCGGCTGCGATGTCGCTGCGATGTCCTGCTGCGATGTCCTGCTGCGATGTCGCTGCGATGTCCTGCTGCGATGTCCCACTGCGAAGCTCTGCTTCTGCCGAGGTAGAGGACGATTTACCCCCTTTTCCCCAAGGGGTACCCGTGGTAAGAGCGGCCTCCGGCTTCCTGTCGGCGCGTCCACCGTCACGTCGATCCCACTAAGCACCTTGCACCGTGGTCCAAGCACTGTGGCACAGCCCGTGCCCAGCCCACCTTCGTAAATAAATACTCCGCCGGCCAGTCGTCCGGAGGTTTCAGTCTCGCCTTCGTCCCGGCTAGACGATCCCCTGGTAGGTGAGACCCGCGCTCCTACACCGTCGGCGCGTGCATCGAAGAATCTCCCGGAATGGTGGCCTGCCACTCCGTCGCCGTATAAATTAAATCAGAATTGTTCTCGAAGAAATTTCCGGCGTACACTTCGCCCATGCCAGCGCCGATACCACACACGTAAGTCAGAGGCAGGCAGTACGCGTGCGGTTAAAACGATAGCGTGGCTCGCCACCTATGAATACTGTCCCGTGAGAGTTTATTTTATATATAATTAAAGCCAAAATCGTAAACGGAAGATCGAGTTAAAGTTCGACGTCGATTTAATCCCCTCTCAGGCCTCCATCTGACGCGGAAAGGGCGGGGGGGACAGCGGTCGACGTGCCGCCGGGGCCCAGGGGGCCACAGTTCTTCTGTTCACCCCCCGCTCTCGCGCCAACGAAAAATAAGAAGTACGAGAACAACGAGGAACAACAAACACGAGTAGACACGGCGTAAAATTAGATTTAGAAGTTCATATTGGTTTATTCACGAAATGATAATTACTCGCCCTAGCCATACAGTGGCAGGGAATCAGGCGAATAATATAAAAACATATTATATCAGCTCTTCTACAGGCTGGGCAGAGCCTTTTTAAATCTTGAGTTAGTCGGTCGACATTGTGGCAGCGGTACCGAACGGATCGAAAAGAACTAACAACTTCCAATTCCCCCGGCCCTTTTAAGCCGAAAACGGTTAAACCCACTCACTTGCCCCAGCAACGAGAATATTACTGCGCCCCCCAAATTACAATAAACCTCACTAAATTCTTAAGAACTATGTTCTTTCTTGTATGAAAGTACCCTCCTTCGCTGTGGTGCGAAACAGCTCAATCAGCATTCACTCCCACGATATAACATGCACACACACACACCCAACATACACTCCCACGCCCCAATCTAACCACATGCGCGCCCACACACTCTCATTCAATCATCCATCCAATCAAAACATACTCGCATCAACACGTACCCGCCCACAACATTCCAACGTCGCCCGAGCGGGGGGAGGGTAATTATAAACAATGAAAGAACATCTCAAGAATTCAAGTTATTCCTAAACTATCAATCCAACGACCACAGCTGCCACTTGTTTTGACCGACTAGCCCCGTTCCGCTACAACTCTCCCCTACTAAATAGATCTTTTCCATAAGATCGGGTTTTTCCTCGCCCAGCCTATAGAAGAACATGAATACAGTACTTATGTATTTAACTCACATTATATAAAAAAGCAATACTCTGACGGATGTCATCCATCCCGTACAAAAAACATCAATAAAATGACTCATCATGAATGCCACAGCGCTGATGCGGATGCGTAACATTACCCGAAAGGTGGTCATATAATTTATTATTTTAACCCATCATGTGCGGCATTGCCGAGCACTAATTAATATTTCTTCCATTTAACTTTTTTATGTCCCACCTTAACTTATCACAATCCCAAAAACCAATGTCATCCCCCTTTTTCTTTATAAACCAGTGACCCAATAACCATTCACTGGCCTTTTTAAACTTCCAAATTGTATTTTTATTTCTATTTACACTCTACCACCAAAATAAATGTTACACACGCACCCAGCGTGATGGCATAAAATTTAGTACCGCTAACCAACAATAAGAAAAAGTATACATATATGCATACTAATATAATGTACGCCTATGTACCCGAAAACTGTTTATAACAGTACTGAATGATATATATATATGTACACAGAAACTATTTATAATCATACTCTAATAATCAACACAATCCACCCCAAAGGGGGTATGGCAAAAAGCCTATAACTCTTCCAAGGTTGTAAAACCCCAATGACCTGACTTAGTCATTTAAAACAAGTGTTGCACTAATAAACAATCCCCAAAAATGGGTGTGGCAAAAGCCTATAGTTTGTAAGTATAATCTTAATAATCAACCCCAAAACAATGGGTGTGGCAACAGCCTATAATTTATGAGTGTGACCTTAACAATCAACCCCAGAACAATGGGTGTGGCAACAGCCTATAATTTATGAGTGTGACCTTAACAATCAACCCCAGAAATGGGTGTAACAAAAGCCTATAATGAGTGTGGCTGTCTCCCCCACTGTGACCGTCATGGCCCCAGTCCCCCCGGCCACCCTTCTTACGAAACTGTGCCCCAAAAGAATGATTATAAAAGGAAAAGCCTGCCCAGCCTATAGAAAAACAAAGAGAAATGCTAAACATTATGCATCTACTCTGTACCAATCATAAAAACACTACACATTATAAATACATACTCCCAATTAAACGGCATACCCTACTTCGAGCACAATGCACAATGCCATGAATGGCATCCGAAAAACTCAAAAATAACCCATTTTATATAATCCAAAATTTAAACAATCCCACAACCATTACTCTGAGTAATTAATGACACCGATAATTGGTAACTCTCCGATTCCGGCGGCACTAGCAAGGAACTGGATACCCCAGCCTTCCTCCCCCGGACGCCAGAATCAGAGGTACGCAATTATCTATTGAGCGCTGACCTGGGCAACCAATCTAACCTGACCACGCCCCAATCTAACCACGTGCGCGCCCACACACTCTCATTCAATCATCCATCCAATCAAAACATACTCGCATCAACACGTACCCGCCCACAACATTCCAACGTCGCCCGAGCGGGGGGAGGGTAATTATAAACAATGAAAGAACATCTCAAGAATTCAAGTTATTCCTAAACTATCAATCCAACGACCACAGCTGCCACTTGTTTTGACCGACTAGCCCCGTTCCGCTACATAAACACAAGTCATAATACAAAATGTATTTGAATACCAAATGATTATCATTCGATACATTTGGAAAGGAAAGTGTTTACTTGGAACAGAGACATTTGTTTGCTTGCATGTGTGTGTTGTTGTTGTTTTGTTTTTTGGAGGGGGGGGGGGGGGGGGAAGGGGGGAGGGGTGTGCTGGGTAAAAAAGTGGGATGAACAAACCTGAGTCTGGGCAGTCTGCTTCTTCATCTTCTCGTTGCGTTTGAGCTGCTCCTGGTGAAGCTCTTGGCCCGTCATCAACTTGTAGAGGGGCCAGGGCTTGGACTGAGGCTTCAACAGGACCAGCTTCAGCTTCTTCTCCTGGCTCAGGGCCACAGCCTGGTCCCGATTCACTGTTCCCAACGACGTCCCGTCCTCATCGAGCAGTTCCAGGATCTTGTTGGGCACCAGCCGGCCCACGTTCACCATAGAGTTCCGGAGGTCCGCCGATGCTCGTTTTTGCTTCTTGGTGAGCTTGTTCTCTGCAGCGAGCTCCTTTTCTATGTAAGTGTATTCTGAGTCGGGTTCGCTAGTTTTCCCCTTTTGGCATAGACCTACATTTGTAGTGGTCAAAGATCGTACATTCTGCACACCAGCCGATCTCCAGCCAAATGCTAGTTTACATTTCCATGGCCATGTACCGGCAGTATTGTGTTGGAGTCTGTGAAATGTCATTATACTGCTATGTGTTTGACAGGATTTACAAGGTTCAAGCGCTACAGTTCTTGAAAGATTTCTAACATGGAGGAATTGTCCGAGTTTAAGTTTCCTCACAAATGTTATGGTCCAAGCCATTCTTGTCAAATTATCCATGTTGCCTCTGGAATACTGTTCAGCCTGTTGAACTTCTGAAACAAAAGTATAAAATTCAATAGAATTCGGTAAGGAGTTTTAAAGAAGTAACAATCTTGTTGTCATAAATTAACAACTTTTTGTTTAATAATATATGTTCTCTCTAAAAATACAAATTTCATGATGTTAATGAACTAAGAGAAGATTTCATAAATATTCACTACTTATTACAACAAGATTAGAATAGATATCAAATGTTTGAAAATTTAAATAGATCTATAGATTAGCCTGACTGACTGGGCAGGGTTTACAAGAAAGTCCAATTGTAACAAAAATTTTCACATTCTGGAAGAATTTTATTTGAGTTTTTATAGCTGTATAATTTAATTTTATGTTTATATATTTAAGTTTATGTTTATAAGTAGTAGTACATTTGTCAATTATATCTGAATACCAATGCTCGAAATTAACTTTTTTTGCTGGTGGCCCGGTCGGGCCAGTAAAATTAGTATTTTTCCAAATTTGGTGGCCCGAAACCAAAATCTACTGGCCCGAAAAAATAAGGAAAAACAAAAGTAAAATGTATACAATTAACCATATTCATAGTTTCAGGGTACTGGGCAAGGCAATACTTTTTAATCAAACAAACATTGGATTCTTCATAAACAATATTGCAGACAAGTGAGACAACTCACAACACACTGTTCAAACTTCAAACATGATTTTGAATTTACGGGATTCATAACAAATTTGAAGAAAAAAAATGTTTTTTTTAATTTTTTTTTAGACACCCTGTAATTTTGTTTAGACACCATGTAGTGAATATTCATGAGCAGCATATATTCATGATGCTCATTAGATTGTTAAAATACGCAAAATAACTGAAATAACTGAAATAACTAACAACGATTTTTAATATGAATTTTTTTTTTTATAACAACTGGTTCGAAAATGAGTACTGCTGCTCAAGAATGTATGAATTTTCATTAGCAGCAGTGTTACTTGCTCAATTAACTTGCAACTTTTTAACTAACCAATATTTTGTATGTGAGAAAAGGGTATAAGTTGCTGAATGTTACGTTTAAAATCAAGCTCTTGTCATGTCCTAAACATGACTACCGGGTATTTAAAAAAAAAAAAAAAAAAAAAAAAAAATCTTTTTTTTTTTTGCTTGCCCGATCGGGCCACCAAACATTGAAACATGCGCTTTTTACTGGCCCGACAGCAATTTTTGGTGGCCCAGGGCCATCGGGCTATGCCAATTTCGAGGGTTGCCATAACTAAATTAATTCAAATAAGAATCAAATCTCTACATCATCACATAACCATGAAGAATAATCTACAGTTGAAATATACCAAGAATGGTGAGATGTGATATGTGCAGTGCCAGTGGAAATGGAATAGAATAGCGGCCTTTAGACATTGTAGCATGTTAAGTTTCATTTTCAATCATCACTTTTTTAACAGTCAATTAATTTAGGATCTACACTAGAGTACTGACTGACACTGTCACTCACATCTACTTAAGTAAATGGTCCAATCAGTTGGACCATTTACAGGCAATTATGCTAATACGCTGGAGATAAGCATACCGCCCATTCATACACTGTACCGTTCAACAGTTGAACGCTGTGTTTTAGGACACCATTGGTAAGGAAAAACGGACGGGCAATAATTATTTTTTCCCTCTACATTTTGCGGTCTTCAAAACAACAGAGTCGGTAATTATTATCAAAGTATATGAATTGTGGATCACATAAACAAAGGTTTTTTGCATTTGTTTTTTGCATTTGTTCGCGCTTTGGGTCTCCCACCTTGTGTGTTCCAGGCTTTTGATGGAGGTGACCCAGTGACCTTGACATTAAATATCCTTTTCCCCCTCACTTGTTTATCCACATTTCTCGTTTAATATCTCTATGTTTGCAATATATTTTGAAAATTTATAATATGCATCTTCGTTATATTTAATTGCTGTTTCTATGCTACACTGTCCAATTTTGACTTGTCCTAGGCCTTGCAGTTCGCTGCTGATCTCCGCACATCGGAGGAATAAATACTAGAAGAAGAAGCTGGTAAATGGAGCCTGGAGGGAGGAATCGGCCGACAAAAAACGTTTTTGTGTTGGATAGTGCAGCAGGCGGAAGAGGTTGATCTCCGCACAACGCTATTATACATATATTGACTGTCTAGAGGGGCAATATAACATTTGAGATCCTCGAGGGAAGATATATTTTTGTCGAGGGACATTATATTTTTCCGAAGCGCGTAGCGCTGAGGAAAAATATAGTATTCCGAGACAAAAATATAACTCCCAAGGGAAATGAAATGTTATAGTTCCCGAAGGAAAAAGTCAATATCTGTTATATTATGATGACCTATATAGATACAAATCAAGATAAATAGAAATTTGGTGTTGAAATAAAATTATGGACAAGGGAAAATCATCAAATCAAAATCCTTCCAGTAGAACAGACGTGTTGTTATCGAAATGCTGCGCAAAATGCTCCTTTATTCGATCTTCCTTTCAAATTTACTTTCGGATCGCGCAATCTCCGTAGAAAGCTTGACAACGCTGCGCATGCCAGGATGCTAATACGCGCAAAATTTTTCATTGTCATACCCATTGTTACGTCATACCTCTGGATATAACGGCGTTATATTCAGAGACAGAGGTATGACGTAATTTACGTCATGTTTGAAAATATAACGCTTCTCATCCTTGTAGCGATGGTCACGTGACAGCATTTTGACCAATCGCACATCAGTATCTATAATATAGGTCATATAATATTGTAATATAGCTATGCCTATGTGTGCTGAGTGTCACTAACGATAATAAGTTACAGCAAAGAACTAGTTTATAATTAGTCGAGTCTCAGTCAAGACTCAAGTGGAACTAAATTAATTTTATTAGAAATAGAAGTGAACACAAGATAGACGAAGCTAAAATGTTGTTCTCTGTTTGCTTGTCTTCTTCTTCTTCTTCCGTTTTGGTACAGTCCACCAGCGCGGTGTATTTTCGTATGATTCTTGTAATTGTCTATTTTGTTTCCACTTATCAAATAATAGTATACGCGATTAGTTTCCTATTGCTATGTCACACAATGCTGAAAATCTCTTTCATGTTTAGTAATACAAAATGCGCTCAATAATTAGCGCGCTCTGCACTGTTTCACACATCTGAGTAAGTTTCCACAAAGTGGCTTTCTTGTTATACGCTAACAAGAGAAGCAACGAGTGGGACTAATGTGATTGAATTCTACAATAACGGCTACCAAACATCACCAGATTCTGATCAATTACGCGGACACAACCATATATACGAGATAATTTATTTTCTGTATAATGTAACTCACACTTAGACGACCTGAAACTTGAATTTCTGAAATAGATCCATACAAAAAAGTAGCACGCAATCTTGTCAGTCAAGCCAGGCCCAGGCTACATACAAGCAGCGCAGGAAGAAGTTCGGTGCGAGCGATCCGATCATCCGACCGCGCTGTACCATACACGTCACGTCATCGATATAAAAATACTGCACTGCTCGGATTATATCTATCTCAGCTCACCGCTAGCTGCGATGCGCATGTTCAGTCGTCGTCCTCATCGTCGTCGTCGCCATCATCATCGTCATCATCATCATCACCACAATCATCACCACCAGGCATTATCATCACCATCATCATCATTATCAGCACCATCATCATCAGCGTCATCATCATCATCATCATCATCATCATCATCTCATCACCTTCCAGGCGCAGGCCCTTTCATCTCATCATAATCTTCATCATTGACATTGTATAATTATGCATCATCAACATCGCGGCTATCATGATCATCATAATAATCAACATCATCATCATTATCATCATCATCATCATCACCATCATCATCATCATCGTCGTCGTAGTCATCTTTGCCATGATGATGATGATGATATACATCATACATCTAACATTCACATTTGAAAAACAGAAAAAGTCCTTCATATTTTGTACTGAATATTCGGAAATCACAGCACCATACAACATGCATGAGATGAGCCTTTGTAAAACTATAGTCAGTTGAACTCGGGGTTGAACTAGTCTAATATTAGTATTATAACAGACCTTAAATAACAATCTGATAACAATAAGGGACCAGAGAAAACTCAATTGGTGAAGATATTTGGCTTTCCCCATTCTTTTTAAAGTAGAAATTGGACACATATTTTTCAATTAACAAAATAGTTTTTGAGATTGATGTTGCTGTCCGGACGCGATTCAGTGCTCGGACCGAATCATCTATGACACACAACGACGCTGATGCAATGCATGCTGGAGCTCACATTCGCTACCCGTATCCACGGAAACAACGCGCATACGTGTGCGCGCGCGCGCATATGAAATGTATTACATTTTTAGGGGAACTCCCCGTGAAGAAAGTTCGTTGACACAGTTTTAGGGAAATTCCCGTGTTTGTTTACATTGTTTTGTTTTCATTACGTTCAATTACACGTAATGAACGTATTAAATGTAAAAATAGCGTTGATACCTAGACAGAACGGGACCCCTTTGAAAATCAGTTTCTGCTGAAAGGGCCATCCCACCCATTTGTGGAAATAAATAAATAAACAATAAAAATAAAATAAATACTGAAGTCAGCTGCTGGAAATTAAATTTTATTTCAGAATTGTAATACGTATAAATTATAAACGATTGAAATGCAGGTTAATTACTTATTCTTCAAAAATATGATCACATTATAATTTAGATGTGAGCTTTTATATTTGAGTGGGCATAGACAAACACTTAGGCCATAAACAAAATAAATGGTTGGATTGGCGTAACCCGCCCGACCCTAAACATACCGCCGACCCTAAAGGTTTTTTCTGATTTTTTTCTTTCTTTTTCCAATTGCAATGTGTTATTTGTGTGTTATATGTGTGTTTTTGTGTATTTGTGCGAATCCTGAAAAAAAAACACGAACAAACCCCCTACCTACCTACCCTAATGGTTTGGTTGCCCGTTACTCCAATCCAACAATTTTGTTGGGGGGCCTTAGATCTAGTCGATCTGTAAAAGTTGTTTTCAAAGATGTTGGCTTATAATAAGGACCTTATAATAGTACCTGTATAACAATTATGTGTGGGTAAATAATAAATTGTTACTCCTTTGAGTCCTTTTGTTAATTAAGAGTGACTCATGAAGAATATGAAAGAAAGGCAAATCATTTTCAATATTACAACCAAACCTTGAAATTTACCACGTAAAGGAAACAAGAAAATGTACCATTGTTGACAGATTCCATAATATTGTATTTCTCTGCCAGAGATCACATTTGCGGTCATTTTTAGGCAGGTTGGTTTCTACAGACAGGTGGACACTAACACAGGTCAGTATGAACACATTGCCACACAGAAAATGCACGATACAAGCTCCATTGTAATAACTGAACAGAACCATGCATTGAAACAGCTAGGACGCCAACTCACGTTGTAGTTTCAAGAGGCTCGCTTGAAAGTTTGTTATTATCGTTTTTGCGACCTCATAACTTTGAAACATTTTAATGATCATTATCATTCATGTTGCCCTCTTTTCAACTGTGACCCTGTTCTCCACATGACAGTAATTCTACCCGTCTGGCAGACATCGAACGATCGTTGTCCATATGCCAAACAATTTTCAAAATGAGTAAATGACTATGTAGTGCCAATCTGAGATCAAATAAAACATGTAAAATGTTCGCTTATATTTATAGGATTATTGAAACGTAACATGATGCCATGAAAATTTCTCCATCATGTACAAAACAAGGCGATGACAATATTTTCGGAGGACCTGGGGGCCCTCGATATCAGAAGCCCCTCATACCATGTTCATTTGACCCAGGGCCAATCCATCACGACTTCATTCGATGTCATATTTTAGTTTTAAAGGCAAACGGCGCATAATACATTTTGAAGATGATATGTATCAAATAAATGTTATGGTTGACAGCTGTAATTACGTGAACTAGTGATGACCTTGAAATATAGCAAATAAATATATCAATGACCAGCTTCATCCTTTGTTTATAGAAACACAATACATAAACAGCAAATTTTGTTTAAAAATGAGCAGTCTGATTTTTATAAAATTGGATTATATTAGCATCTGCCCGACAACTAAATTTTGGCAATACAAAAATTATTTAAACTTTCTTCATAATTGTCTTTAAATATCGTACCAAAATGAGTCCAGATCTTTGGGATGAATTACAAGTCCCTCTGTGGTATTAAAACCTGTCGGGTGCCTTATGCCCGACAAAAAAGAAATAGGATGAAAAACTTTTGTAACTCATAATTTTCCCCTTCTCTCTCCATATAGCATTAGCAAGTGTTGCTCTTCTATGATTTATGATTTTGCACATTTGCTAGGGGAAAAGGGTCCCTGCCTCTAAATTCCAATTGTGACCCTGGTCACATAAAATAAAATATTCGAACTTAAAAAGTCAAAAAATTCATTATTTTGTCATAAAATTATGCTGGAACTGTAATTGTTGTTGTATACTGTATGCATGTTTGCCACGGATGCGTAGCACTGCAAACTGTTGGCACAAGATAAGGGATATGTAGCGTTGTATCATCTTGTGTCGCGCTTGCCTGATCTATGATTGTTTTGCCCTAGCTGGCTCGGTGATCTATTTAAGCCTTCTCTTCATTTTGGCATGGCATGAGTAAGGCAGAACCCTGTGGATGACTCAGCTAGTTGCCTACGTAAATCATATATAGGAATAGAAGATATAAGACCCACCCGAAATGAGGAATAGATAGGTAGACGAGCTAAATTGGAGGCCCCGGTCCAGTATGCATCGCAAAAAGCCAGGACTCCTGGGAGTCGAGTTAAGTCACCTCTAGCCTCTAACCTCCATTCCCTGTGACGGGATTCATCGGATTTGTAAGTGGTTTTTAAGGCTGTCCTGTATTAAATACGTCATCGGGCGGCCAGCCGGCTGTTAGTGAGTTAGTATTATGGCCTGCCTTCCATAAAGCATCGGGGGCAACGAAAAGGGGTGACATAAACATCATATAGCTTGCTTGTCTGCTATGTAAGTGCACAGCCTAAGCCTGGCCGGATGAGTCAATAAAATAAGGGGAAAACTACCTCGGGAACAGGCCGTAATATGACAGGCCAATCCTGCAAGTGTCCAGCGTGCCCGATAAAACGCTTCCTGACTCTCGAGCCAAGATCTAGAGGACATTCACTACAAACACAGTCACATAGTTTGAAGGAATAAGTTTTTATACTAAGTAGGGTACTTCGACCAGAGAGGTGGCTCGCTGATACAACGATGACCGCTGTAACTTAAATTTGTTTGTTGTTTGTTTCTTCACTTGCCTCGAAGACGTCTGGCCTCTTGGATTTAGTTATTTATTTTGTTGTTAAAAACACACATATTACGTTTTACTGCCCATCGGGGGATTTGAGTAGTTATTTGGATCATGACGGGTTTCTTTAGTCGCTTTGTTTGCGATCGGAATATAACGCGAAGAAATTAATACATTTGGACTTATTTCACATAACGGAAAAGGAGGCAGACATCGGATTTCCAGGGATATGTTTGGCTGTTCAATAATCACGGAAAATGATAACATAACGTTTGTCCTTGCTTTACTGAGTCTACAATCAACATACAAGAGTGAAGTTACGTATTGCCTTCTCACGGTGGATATAATATCATAGCGATGTCTCGCTCAGAAGATAAACTCAGACGCTGTTAGTTTTCGTTCGAACCCCGAGTTTTCCGTTCAGGATATTCTATCGGATATTTCAACTAGTTTCGAACATCATAGGTGACCGCGCTTATGACACAACCACTTTATAGACTTTCGTAATCGTTGCAAAAGCTAACAAGAAAAATCAGGCGGAAATTCCTCTGACACTTTGTGACTTTGAATATAAGCTTTGATCAAGGATTCGATTTTTTCACTGCTCCGATTATGTTCATTGAATATGCTTCGACATTGACATTGAACTGTTATTTTGTGAACGTTTCGTCGCCTTGCAATTATTGCATGTGCCCTGGCACCTGCACCTGGACGAATGTATGATTGAAGTTATGAAACTACATCCATGCCTGTATACGGAAGAAGCATTAATTTGCAAGTGTCTTGGAAACTCGAAACTTATCTGAACTGTCTGAAGTTTTTGATAATTCTGACGAAATTCATACACGAGACTAGCCCACAATTTCTCGAGTGAACAGACCGGAATATAGGATATATGCCCCACTTGTATAGATGACAATGTATTTTCTTTTAATTTTCGCGTTTCACATTATTCTAAGGGAATAGTTGATTCATTTGACGCTTGAAATGGCCGACAAAATGAGAGGAAGATATAACCAAGGGAATGGTTACAACACCGGTAACACCCAGGGAAGTGGTTACAATACCGGTAGTAACCAGGGAAGTGGTTACAATACCAGTAGTAGCCAGGGAAGTAGTTACAATACCGGTAGTAATAACCCTAGGTCAATGAATGGAGCACCACCGGCTAGCTCGGGAAATCCCCGGGCAGTTTCAAAACTGACCATCGTCCTCGGGAACAACGGGAATCCCGATTCCCAGGATGCGGAATATCATACGGAGTACAGATCGGAGGAAACTGTCACGGAATCGTATTCCTCATCAACTTTTCCGCGGAGGCATGGGTCAGTGAGCTCGAGAGAACACCTGAGAAGAAATGACACCCCAACCAACGCGGGGGGTCACGAATACTCGTATGCTTTCCGGAGGGGCGAGTGTCGGCCAGTACAGTCGAGTAATGTATTGACGGTCAGGCCGTACGGGTCACACGTTAGCGGCGACTCCGCCGCCGATAACACCATTCATACAAGCGACGTTCAGTCGTCGTACACACGAGTTGAAAGTACGACGGAAGTGCGGGTCGCTGTGTCGTCTGCAGACCCAAATATTCGTCTCCGAATCGTGCCTACCTCATCTCACCAGCACGCCCCCGTTACGCGATATGGTCACGGGAATAACAATATAGCGATCATCAGTCAGGTCGATACCAACACCGCAGCCGAGAAACCATTATCGGGATTATACCAAGAGGTGAATAGAAGTATCGATAATCAGGAGTTTAAACCCCCATCGTCTCGCACCACTGCCCGCCCGAACGTGGTAGCGTATGCGGAGGAGGAGCGGGCGACCGCGCAGAACCACAGACACAATAATGACGATACTGGGATTAGGGCGCAAGGTGTATACAGCGGAGGTGTTTTTGTGAAGCCGGGATCCGAATGTTTTGTTTTAAAGACTGCCCGACAGTTTGATAATAACAGTGGCGGGGGTGTCAACACAAATAGGACTGGATCATCATTAAATGAGGATGCTCGTGGGGGATTTAATTCGCAGCAGGAGAAACGTGACAGATCATCGGTAGAGCGGAATAATTATACGCATGACGGACTCAAGGCGAAATCGTCGTATTCTAGCGCACCTAGGCCCCATGTTCAGCAAATCGTGCAGCAGTTAGAAGGCGATACTTCGGAGTTCAATAGGAATAGAAGTCGCAGTTGCAGCTCTGCACGAAATTTTGTGCAGCAGGGCTTTGATTCGAAAGCTCCTTCGTTCGACAGCAATCTCGGATTCGGAAATAATAAGAGGATTGCGTCGGAAGAGCCACCACTGCATCCGACATCATTAGCATTATCCAATGCCGCAGCCCGGGGCTGGGGCGGCCGTTATCGCGACAGCGTGGATGCCATGCATAGCTCCCGCGCGCCCAGCTGTGAGGGGCAGCGTGCTGCTGCCTCTGACATGTCAACTTCAGCATCATTTTCAGCAGCCAGCGACCCCGAGTCAGCATCTGGCAGCAGACACTACACGAGCTCTTCCAGTCTTTACATGCCGGGTCATCAGCTGAGAGATAACAACACACAACAACGTGGCGGCCTGTATGTACGGGATGGAAATAAGTCGTCTGCCAGTGCGCCGGTTACTCCATCTTCTGATGGTGGTGGATTTGATGAAATAGGGATCAGTGAACATTTTGATAAGCAGGCATATGACACTTCTAATACAAGGGATTATTTACAGCATCACAGACCAGAGTATGAGAGGCAGAGGAAGAGTTCTGGGCATTACAGTAGTTCTTATCACGGTAGTACGGGTAATGAGCCTCGAGATTACATGCATGGGACTCGTCATCAGCACGACGCTTCCAGTGCTTCTCACTCACAAAGGACAAGAGTGCTTAGTCCCAGTCGGATGGCCGAAACAAACACAGGGGCTAAGCCTCTTACCTCCCCGCTGAATAAGTCGCCAAATAACAGTGTAACCTCTCCTACTCTGCAGCTTAAGCCACTAGCTGTGCGGAAAGTCTCCAAACGCTCCCTGCAGACATTTGATTTCAGCCCAATTAGTTCATGCTCTACCAGCCGCCGGTCAAGTGTGTCCAGCCAGAGCGGAAATGACTCAAAAGATCTGCAGAATTTGGCAAAAAATCTCAGTGACGCTGTGAATAGAAGGAGGGTGGAGGGTTTGCCTTCTGCTTCACACGGCATGCAAGGATCAAACAATGATTCTTATGGAGTGCACTATGGTGGTGGACAGGGAGATGCAATGAACACAGACAGTATGAGAAGTGGCGCAATGAGTCCTGTGTTTACTGGTGCTGGTGATCAGAGTATGGCTGGTGTGTCGTCGAAATCTCATGCCAGCTCGGCACCAGCGGAGGACACTTATCAGAATATGAGTGGGGACACGGTCACAATACGCAAGGACTATAGCAGTCTGAGAGTGCCTCGGCCCAATGTGCTTGTCCCCGCTGGGTCTTCTCTGCGGACAACTCGATTGGGTTCACTTTCTGAAAGACCATCGCCTTCTGACAAGAAAGCAGTTAGTGCCCCATCATCACCAGATCGATCAAAAAACCTTCACGAACTGACTGAGAAACTGATGCGAGATTCTCCATCGAAAAGCCCGGAGGTGTCCCAAGCGCATCATCACATGCGACAGGATTCTGGACTCTGCTCACCTGAGGAAGAGGACCAAGGATGTATTATGGATTTAGACCAGGAGAAGGAACCGGAAGTGCAGTCTCAGTCCAGGAATGTTGGTCGGAAGAGAGGAATCAACCTCCCGGAAGTTCCTAAAATTCTATCAAAGTTTAATCGTGATGAGGTATGCTCACCAGAGATTGGATCACCAACAAGAGTAGACAAATTTAGTTTGAAGGCGCATCTAAAACCACTAAAGCCAAAGCACAAAGCAAGTAGCGAGGATGAGGAAAACGTTGAAAAAGATGAGAAGGAAAGAGATGTAGAACAGTGGTCAAGGAGGAGAAGAAAGAACTCTGCAACGCGCCATCCCATGTCGGAATATGCTGGAGGTAATTTGGAAAATAATGGCCGATCTCGAAGCGATCCTACGCAGGAGCGTAATCGGTCAGGAAGCGATATGCCCGAAAGTGGTTCCATGGATGCCGACTTGTTTGGATCTTTACAGTCGAGTGGGCAGGGGTTGCCACCACTAACTGATATAGGCGAGATCAATGTCAGTGCAGACAGTACGCTGTCTCTATCTAGCAATGCTACATCTATTAGTGATGGCACTGCAGATGCCATGTTTGTTAACGTCTGCAAAGATGTCACCAGAGGGACGGACGTCATAATCCAGGCTTCCGTTGATGCTGAAAAGAATGGCAAGGCGATGAAAAAGACAAAGTCGTTAACGTGGCCTAATGGTGATAAGACATCAAATGAGCTCAATCAGTATGCGCAAGGTATTCAGGAATCCTCAAGTGCCCCTGTGGTGTCAGAACGGCAGGAGGACCTGACCAAAGTGCGTGAGGTTGCCAGGTACAACAAGTCTGCCAATGACGTGCAGCTTCGATCTCAGCCTGAGGATTATATTGGGAAACATACGTCAGGACGCAGCGGAGGGAATGGTGGCCATGGTAAGCGACACGGTAGCCTGTCTGACCCCACCGCTGAGGTCACGGCTATCAAGCATACGCGTGCTGCCAGTGAACCAGCCACTATGCCCAGTGTCAAACCCACTACGCCAACCACGCCAGAGCCCCCACCGACCTTCGAAAGGACAAAAAGCATTGGCGAGCAGCAGAAATCCTCATCGCGCCCTCGACGCCAACCGATACTTCCCGGACAACATTTCCTTAGACCACAGCCCATTCATATGTCGGAATCTACTCCGGATCTGTCTAAAGCAAAGATCCCGGATTCGCCTACCTTGGGAGTGGGACCCAATAAGGGTGGATCCTGTGCCACACTGCCAAGGGTGCAGTCTGAGAAGAAGGTGGGAGAGCTGTCACCAGCCTCAAGGAGGAGACAAAAGCAGCAGGTAAGACAAATTTACTCTTATAATAATGTATTTATTTATATTTATTAATTGTAATATCCTTCAAATATGTTATCAATGTTTCATATTTGTAGTAATATCCTTACAAACAAATTATCAATGTTGCATATTTAATATATAAAATCCTTCGAAATGTACATGTATGGTTATGTTTCCTTTTTTACAGCAAAGTACTCATTTTTGAAATGGCATATCATAATTAACTGTACTGTACAATGTAAGTGTAACATTTTAGTGTTAATATTTATTGTAATATCCATGTCCAACTACATTATACCACACAAACCACAGGAAAAAAAGCCCACTCAATCATAATGATAATGTTAACAACTCCTTTAATAACATGTGCAGTATGTTATTATACTTGAACATTATTTTGTACATAATGCAATGTATCAAACAATATAAGCACACTTATTTGCATACAGTGTACCTGTAACAAATTTGTGTTTGTAAAATTGTGCGTATTTTAATTTATATTAATCTGAAGCCTTGGAGGAAAACTATGGAGATCCCAGTAACAAGATTTACAACCATATTCCTTTCCAAGATAATATGTTGAACTATATGTTCATTCATTAAACCTATAATTTGGATATTTGTTTCAAACATCCATGTACATGTACATGTACATCTAATGTTTTGAATCTGTTTGTGTGCATCTGAAATCTTGAAGGGAAACAAAAAGATGCCAGTTATAATGTAAACAACCTTTCGTATGCCTTTCTCAGTCTGTGTTTTATGTTTTCCACTTTTCCTACATCTACTATCTACTATACTTCTACTATACTAAAGTAGCCAATTACGTATGTCTGTCTGTCTGTCTGTCCATCTATGCATTTCGTAGTGCATTGAGGCACCAACATCAAACTTTGGGTAGTGATTGGTGATGACCCATAGAGGTTTGTGGTCTGGGTCAGGTCGGGGTCAGTTTGACCAGTGGTCAGTTATGAATCGGCCAATATTCCACGTTCATTTGCCATGCAGTCGCGTCGAGCGCTGATCATCGCACATGCTGCGCTTGCGACGGAAGTACCGTGAAAAGTGTGTTGCTGAAATGACCTTTCATTATGTAGTCTTTGTTCAGCCTGGAATCGATACGTTGTAAATTACTTACGCACATTATCGTATGCCTGTCAAATCGGAAATAACACGTGTGCCGCTGTGTGCGCCTGAATTAAGACTATCGTAATTTGCTTGCGAATTGTTGTTTTTCAAACTTTTAAATAATATGGATTTAAAAATTGTAATGACTGATTTTCGAATAGAATTAAAACAAATCTGATGAAATATATGTATTTCTATCAAGAAACGGACGGTACATTCCAAAAGCGAAAGCGACCGTCGGGCGGTGAATTTGCATAGACTATATACAGAGTAGCGGAATATTGTAGGTCCGGCATCTGTGCATTGTCAACACACAATCTACTACATTGTACACACATTCGTGTGATTGTACATGTCCGTATATGCATGACTGAATTTGATCGGTGATTTTTGTTCACATTTTCAACACGATATTCACAAAATAGGTTTCTCTCTGTCACTGGTTTAATTTTCTGAATACAGGCTAATTGTAAATGTTTGCTCGAAGTGCATACTTTGTTGTACTGAAGTATAAAAAATGTGTGCTTTTTGTAAATAACGTGTAAACAAGAAGAGCAAGGAATTAGGGTTATTGATCTACTTGACAACGATTTAATTAATACTGTTTATTGTTTGACATGTGATCGCTGGCAGCATACCTAGGGTTTTTACAAGGGGGGGGGGGGGTAGGGGGGGTTATTGCGTCAACCAAAATTTTCGACGGGCTGGGTGTTGGCCAAGTATTTCGAGGGGGGTGTCGGTCAAGTAACTCGAGGGGGTGTCGGTCAAGTATTTCGAGGGGGGTGTCGGTGAAGAATTTTCGAGGGTGGTGTCGGTCAAATATTTCGTGGGGGGGGGGGCGGTGAAGAATTTTCGAAGGGGGGAGGGATGTTGGTGAAGAATCTCGATGGGGGGTGGGGGATTTTTCGAGGGGGGGTGTCAGTGAAGATTTTTTCGAGAGGGGGTACCAGTGAAGATTCTTTCGGTGTCGCTGAAGAATTTGTGAGGGGAGTGGGTGTCCGTGAATATTTTTTGAGGGGGGGGGGTGGTTATTTCCTCAACCAACATTTTTGAGGGGTCAGGTGTCGGTCAAGTATTTCGAGTGGGGAGGGGGGGGGGCTGTCGGTGAAGAATTTTCGAGGGAGAGTGTCGGTGAAGAATTTGTAAGGGGGGTGGGTGTCCTCACCCCCCCCCCCCCACCCGGGTACCCATATGCCTTTGAATATGAGATTGAATCACCACCGGGGGGGGGGGGGGGGGGGGGTGTCGGTGAAGAATCTTGAAAGGGGGGTTTCTGTGAAGATTTTTCGAGGGGGGGGGTTGTCGGTGAAGAATTTTCTAGGGGGGTGTCAGTAAAGATTTTATTGAGAGGGAGTAACAGTGAAGATTCTTTCGAAGGGGGGTGGTGGGGGTGTAGGAGAAGATTTTTCGAGGGGGGGGGGGGGTTGTCGGTGAATATTTTTCGACGCGAGGGGGGTGTCGATGAAGATTTTCTCGAGAGGGGGTACTGGTGAAGATTCTTTCAAAAGGGGGCGGGGGTGTCGGTGAAGAATTTGTGAGGGGGGTTCATGGTGTCCGTGAATATGTTTTTGAGGGGGGGGGGGAAACCCCAAAACAGCCCTTTTTCATCAAAGTGAAATTTGAACCCCCCCCCGTGTACGCATATGCCTGTGAATATGAGATTGTATTTTTAATTATACACTTATTAAATCATATCATAACCATTCAAACAGAGATTCCATTAATTGACCAAATGTTTTTTACAGGATAGATACAAAAAATAACGAAATACAAATATACAACATACAACATTATCTTACTCAAAGATCTGGTGACGGGTAATTTGCTAGTTTCCATTAAAATTGACTGATCATCATTTATTGGCCCTTAAAAAATAAGGATGTTCACTGCAGTCCAACAGAGTGATATATCTATAGATAAAGCCGCCCAGATAGATATACAGAAAGATAGATGGATGGATGAATTATTCATGATTAACAAAGACAGATCTTTAGGCAGAAAGACAAATGGATGGATGGATGAATACAATTAAAACCCACAATGCACAAAGAAAGATAGATAGAGTGATAGATGGATGGAGGCAATTTAAATACATGATGTACAAAGGAAGATGGGGAGAAAGGGAGACTGATTATTATGCTCTTGCTGATAACGTTCTGGCTTTCGTCCAAAGTTCATCAAGTTCAGACTGGATGTTTCGGGCAGCCTTTTTTGCTAGTAGACAGGAAATTTCATCGGAAGCCGCTGCAAACTGTCTGTATTGACACAGAGTTCACACACCAGACTTGAGACCACATCATGAATGAGGCTCTAAAGTCGAAATATATGTCTCATAAATTTTTACTTTATTCTTAGTTGGAGAACGCAAGAAAATTTAAAACTCTGTGATAAATTATGATAATAATAAGGCAGGGCTCCACACTCACCTTTTTAGTCAGTGGCCCGGTCGGGCCAGTGAAATAGTTTCTTCCCCTATTCTGGTGGCCCGAAAGAAAATTTACTGGCCCCAAAATTATATTTCATGAGTACCGTAAGCTTTTTACTATTCAAAATATCACTCTTTCATAATCAAACCTTTGATAACAGATGAAGCATGACATAAAAGAAAACAATGTTTTTTCATTTTGTCAATGTCGGGTTGAAAATCTGCTTGCCCGATTGGGCCACCAAAATATGTCTTTTATACATTTTGCTGGCCCCAAGTGCAATTTCACTGGCCCCGGGCCAGCGGGCCAGTGCGAGTGTCGAGCCCTGAATAAGGTGATTATTATCTGAACCAGAAGTTTGGTTATTTTATCAGAAACTGCTGCAAACTGTATGTACACACCAGACTTGAGACCCACTCATGAATGAGTCTCTAAATAGAATGTCTCAGAGATTCAAATTACCCCAAAAATGACAAATCTTTCTTCATTCTAAGTTAGAAAACACAAGAAAATTGAAAACTGTGTGATAAATTATGATAATAATAACAAGGTGGAGTATTATCTGAACCTGGTTATTTTATCAGAAGTTGCTGCAAACTGTCTGTACACACCAGACTCGAGACCCACCCACTCATGAATGGGGCTCTAAATAGAATGTCTCAGAGATTCAATTCATCCCCAGCAATGAAAAATCTTACTTTATTCTAAGTAGTTAGAGAACACAAGAAATTTGAAATTATGATAATAATAACAAGGTGGATTTGATATCTGAACTGGTTATTTTCTGAATAGTGTGACCAATATCACCAATGATGGCAATGGATGCACTCAAATTTCTCAACTATTTAATTTAATATTTACAAGGTGCACATTTTCCACTCACCAGGTAGCATTCCAACCAGAAGATACACGTTGTGTATCTTATCCATTTAAGCTCATGGATTGATGACATGTGCATAAGTGGCTAAATATAGTATGTAAGAGTTCTAGACAAAGTAAGAAAAGAATACAACGTAAGAAAAGAGATACTGATTCATCTTTCAGGATTTACAGCTTTTGTATGAAAGAACAACTGGCTACATTATGATGGTACTGACTGTATAAGGTACAAAATTGTTCACACAGTGAAGCCCCAGACCAGAGTGATTCTAGTACATGTGTACATGATAGAGGCATTTGCCAAGTACATGCATACTTGTAGTTAATTCAATTTCAGGCTACTGCATAGTATGTTTTCAGAGGTTGGGATGGGTTATGGGGGTGGGGTGTGGAATATGAGAACCATGTATAGCGATGTTCATTATTCTGTATGTGACTGAAAAAAGTGTGGTAAATAACACAGAAATAAAGATACATGTACCTGCAATAGATTGCTTTTGTATTTGCTATACCTTTTACTTGCATACATGTATGACTAGCATATATTCATTTCTGTCTTCGGCAGACAAAAGGTTGCAATGCAGGACAAAAATACTTGGGGCTCAGGGAAAATCATCCCCCAGAATGGGCTTGTAATTTTGCACAGAACTCAATTGATGCAAAACTAAATTTTAGAGTTCTATTTTCACGCGGGCAATATTGAAAATTAGAGCCCCCCCCCCCCCCCCCAAAAAAAATGAAAGTTGAACTTTTCCCCTGATTGAATGGTTACAATAGAAGCCAAAGAGCCAAGGAGTAATAAAGCAGGAAGGATGGAGACAGGGCGAAGGGGGGTGGGGGGGGGGGGGGGGGGGTGGGAAAGCAAAATGTTCTTACGTGCATGCGATGCATCATCAGAGCTGTTGAGATTGTGAAATAAGTTAACCCACACATGAAATGTTATTAAAGCATAAAGACATACATTGTGCACAAGATGCAAGGCTCTACGAGAGCTATTTTTATCAAAATGTGTTTGCTCCTTGTCTCACTCGATAGCCTAGCCGAGCCAGCATAGTTTTGAATTATGATGTTTTAACCTTTCTAGTTTGGTCGACTTTTGCTCGTTTGTTGTTGTTATTTACCACATGGCAGAAGCAGGGCAAGAGCTTAGCCCATCTTAGTTTGATGCTACCTTAAAGGGCTTGTCAGGGAGAGATTCATAAACAATCCAATTTTGTTATTCTTTAAATATATCATCTTTATACATCCCTCTTTTGAATATTATTTTGATTAATTCTAAATAATAATATATGCAAAATGAGCAAAAAATAGTGCATTTTATTCCGTAAGGAAAGATGTTTAAATTGTAATTTCTTACTATATGTTAACCCCCTTTTTGTGTGTTATCGGATTTGGAGTACACGCAAAACCCTAAAAGAACTTTTAACTTAAAGTTAAGGAGAGTAATGGAAATATCTTGAGTTACTATTATAAATACAAGAAACAGACAAATGCTCATTTAGAAATTTAAAAGTACTTTACACTGTCTTTACAATAACAACAATAAAAACAAGAACAACAACACTCATGAAAAATTTCTCAGAAAGCTTCGAATAGGGCAATTCCAAGCAAACTAGACGAAATGTCATCGTGACTGTAAAGTGTAATCACCACAAAATAACCCCTTTGGCATTTGAGTCCTTCAAATGTATGTTCTCATCATTATGAGTAGTACTGTCGCATGGAACAAATTCAAAATATATATTTTTTCGTTGGGGGGGGGGGGGGGGGGGGGGAGGGGGTACTTTTCCAACTTTTCTGCATGAAAATAACACTCCCAAATTTGTTTTGCACTGAACTCTATGTACATTTTCGGGGCTCTTTTCTGAATTTCAGGGGCCCTTTTTGGCTTAAATTGGCATTTTGGGGGCAAATTTCCCCGAGTCCCTGTGTATTTTGTTCACTGTACTGTCCATGCTTGCAGTAGCCATATTATATTTGCAGGATTCAATTGGCATAAAGGGGGAGTTTTATTCTAACGCAGTGCTTGGAATTGCCCAATACCCGAGTATCTCTTTAAACTAAAAGTCGCGGAATTCTCTGGTAGTACAATGAGAAGGAGGGGACAGGAAATTTGGCTGTCTGTCCCGATGAACATTCCATGTGTGACTGGAATCTGTTCTTGATCTTGATTGCAGAGCGAGGCAAATGTCAGATCGCATCCCATTTGTTGTCAAGATCTGGGGCACGAATCCTCCCTCGGACAGGAGCGATAAACATTGGGTAGACGGGTGGAGACTGGAACAAGAATGTCGCTGTAAAGTGCAATGAAAGATTCTTTTATTTTTAATTTTTTTAGTAACTGTTAAAGGCAGGGTTCAAAATTGGCATTGGCCCACTAGATCAGAGCCATAGAATTGTACTTGCCCGACTGGGCAACCAAAATCAACACACTTAAAAAAAATGTTTTCTTCCTTTTGGCCATCCACTTCTTGTTTAGGGCAGGCAACATTTTACAGACCTTTTATTCTACTTGCCCGACAGGTCGACCAGAACAAAAGTAACTTCTATCACAAATGGAAAAGGACTTTGCCAAAGTTTGACGAAGGAAAAATTCAAAACCAAGAAAAAGACTCACCCCACCCCACCCCATTCCCCCCCCCCCCCCCCACAAAAAAAAAAAAATCTCCAATCTGGAACTCAAGAAAGAAAATACGTTGTCGGAGATTACTTGTACCACTATTATTTTAACAAAATGTATAATTACACACTCTTTGAATGCTGACTGTACTTTGTCGGAATGGGAAAGTAAAACATTTTCTGCATAATTTCGAAACAGTTCTCATCCTTTGACTTGTCTGTAGAACATTTGAGTCTGTAATGTGTCCAGGATGTTACAATTAGGCAGGCCTATAACATGCAATGTGATATTATAAGCAGAATATATTTTAAACATGTAACTTGTAAGAACTGAACTACAAGTGGAATATAAGGGTTAAAATGTATTATGCAGTCGCAGTGTCCTTCAGTGCTTAATATTTTGCTCTGACTGTACACTGTGACTGTGTGTCCATGAGATTATCTTTTGTGCCTACAATCTGATTCATTGTTGGAAGTTTCGTAAAGCACTTGGACATTTTCCAAACTGAAAAGTTCCTCTAGACAAAAGTTGTTTCTGCCTCGCTGAGTCAAGTTGTGTCATCAGCGGATCAGCCCAGACTCCAAAACCACTTTGACGTCGTTATTCCCCCCCCCCCCCCCACCCCCCCTTACCCTAGGTCATTCTTTCTACACAGAGCATTAATCCTTTTATTGTGACACCAACTGTAAATTAAT
The DNA here is from genome assembly GCA_037951105.1 of Echinarachnius parma. Taxonomy (NCBI): domain Eukaryota; kingdom Metazoa; phylum Echinodermata; class Echinoidea; order Clypeasteroida; family Echinarachniidae; genus Echinarachnius; species Echinarachnius parma. The sequence continues at coordinate 261,056 of JBAMJV010003307.1, read as the reverse complement.
TAGATTGCTACACAAATTGCACTGTAGATTGTAAGGTGTATGTGGATATGTCTGGTGCTTACATACATTGTGGTACACTGTGGTACAAGGGTTCCTGCAATGCTCAACATTAGTGTTAGTGTTACATGTATACATGTATTTCGTGTTATCATGACGCTTACTTTTAGCGCACATCACAGTTTAGTGGTAGCAAACAGCTGTATTAGGCTGTATGGGTAAGATATTGTGTTTATTATTATTATTATTATTATAATCCATAGGGGTTTTTGATACAAATTATACTGACTTTGGATGGTACTAAGATGGTTAGTGCTACTGATAAATCTTTGGTGTTAGCGCTCAACACAGTTTGGTATATTATCAAGCAGCTGATCTGTTGGTTGACTGATATACCAGTTGACTTGAGATGGTACATCCATACAGCAATAAAATAGTTAGTGTTATTGATAAATCTTTGGCGTTAACCAGTGCACAACACAGTTTAGCATAGCAAGCAGCTGATCTGTTGGTTGTATGGACTAAGTACATTTGACCTTTGTTCTCCTTCTTCACTCCAAGAGGCTGGTCGCTGGAGCACGACATCTTTCCATTCAGTGCACAAGTGGCGTAAATAAAGAACTAGAGGGTTTTTCCTTCTATCACTAACAATGGGGGAAGAAGAGATAAATCTTCTCTACACCTTTTGTGATCCACAGCATGCTTTTCCCTCTGTTATTTTCCTAGTTCTTAGTATGCGTAATACTACTCTAGCACATCTAGATATACAATGTATACGTACCACTTTCTTATTAAAAAAGGGTTTCTTGGGCATTGTTGAGTGGGATGGGTTTGAATGTCTTCTTCAAAAATGTTCTTTCGTAGGATTACATACCACAGGGGGCCCACATTATACCAATCATGTGTAGTAGTATGCAACATGTTGTGTACAATGTATGCATTGAGAGAAGTGCACTGATTCTAAGTAGTGCAAATTATGGATCTTTTCAAAGTGTCCTCTATTATATTCCCTGCTTATTTCCATTTTTATTCAGACATTGAACATGTTTAAAGCATACACACAAGTTCCAAAATTGTTAAACAAAGATACAACATGAAAGGAATTTACCTGATTTTGCCCCTACTTAACTTCCTAAATAATTTTGAACACACCCTTTTAAATTATATTTGGTTTTAAGAATTGTTATTGTTAAGACTTTTTGCCAATGCAGATTTTCAACATGATTATAAAAGAGTAATTATAAAGAAAATCACAACACTGTTGTTTGTGGAAACATAACATTTCTGGCATGTAATCATACTAGAAAACTTGTAATATCAGTCTACAATGTACTTATAAAATGTACATCCACACACAAAAACTACAATACGAGGTCTGTGTTAGCCGAGACTAAGAAGCAGTAAATTGCGAGTTGACCCAAAGGATTGATCATTGAATCCTCCTCCAGCCTTGCGTTGTTTACATCAAACATGTACATCTAGCTTCATTTGAGTCTCTACTGTAAACAGTCTTTATACAATCTTTATGCATCACTATTGAATGAATTATCACTACTGCTAGAAGTTCACCTTTTGATTTTCTTGTGGCCCTGTTCAAATCAAGATTGTTGAAATTGAACATCTGAGGCTCTTTTATGATTTTTGTTTGTTGTTTTTTGAGGGGGGGGGGGGGGGGGGGTGTTAATTATAGGCATTTTGGAGTCTAAAATGCTCTGAGCATCTGTATATTTTTGCACTGGCTTGAAGGATCTAGTAACTTTGTTGGTATGTGCAGAAAGTGATGAATGGAACTTGCTAAAATGTAGTTTTGTGATTTGATATTTCCTCTGAGTTTCGTGTGAAAATTTTATGTGAAATGGATGTTCTATGGCGAGTAATAAGCAAAAATGCACAATGATATTCCCTAACTCATTGCACTGACTTTGTACACGTTTATGGCTATCCAGTTGTTAAGCTAAAACTCCAAACACTTCAATCGTAAATATCATTTTAACAATTTAAGGAAATTGGAAAAAACAAAACCTGTTCCATGCTTCTAATTGTTATTTATACAACAAGGTATGTGAGAACTGCTAGAGTTCTAATGTAAGTAAGTTTTTGTAGATTTGGACAATGTTACTGGATCCCTTTAATATTTGGCATTTTGGAGGCTAAAATGCTCCAAGCATCTGTATATTTTTTCCCTGGCACCTTAATCACTGTGAGCCCCCACCAATTTGGGTGTTTCCTAACTATCCTTGAGCTATTAAAGCTGTTTGGATTATTTTATGTACACACAATGTAACCAATCAGATTTGTAATTAAGAATACCATGATCCAAGCCAGTGCTTTTGATCACAACTCTTCTTTCAGTTTAGGAGTAGCCTTCGGTCTTCAAAGAAAAAGAGGATTATTCACTTATATTCTTTCTGTTTAGAGGGGGTACAGAAGGGATTTGATGCTTGTAGCACTTGTGTAAAATGTGCGTTAATTATGTTAATGTACTGCAAAGCTACAAAGCGACAATTTACAAAATACAACTTTAAATGCAATTAATTGACGCTCAACGCATCATCAATTTTTTTGGTGGGGGGGGGGGGGGGGGGTTACATTGTTCTGTTGTAGTAATTCAATAATATTTCCTTCTGTGTATATTAATTTCTCGAAAAAAGGCAATGGCAGAAAATTATTCTATGCCAATATTAATAAATATTTTACATGGACTAGTAGTTTTTAGGTGTGACACGAGTGCCCAACATAGATATTTGACTAGCATATATTGTATGAATTTTTGGTATAAGAGTAAAATAGAAATAGAGGTAACATTATTTTTACATGGTCGAGGTACATGTATACTGTACATGCAGACCTTGCACATACATGTAGACGTTACACATATAAGGACATGTAATGTGTATGTACTATGTGCATGTAGTTTGATTTAGTGTACCCCCATGTATTATAGGCAGCCAGACAGTCCAATAATAGATGTAATGAATCAGAATTGGGCACTGTCCTGTCCGCAATCCCCATTCTTTTATGCCGTCTCACACCCAATGCAACCATTGCAGAGATTTCTTTTCTTCAAGAGGAGAAAAAACCCATCACATATCGGCAAAATACTAGAAACCACTTGTTTTTGTAACATTCATGGGTAGAACCGCAAAGTCGCAAAGACGGGTTGGTAAATGATATGAGCTGACACGTTTTCCCCGACACAATGGAATGGCGGTCGGGCGGTGCTAAGGAAACGTCGCACGGGGCTATAAAACTTTTTGGGCCATTTTATCCTGGCTTTTGTTGTTAAGTCTTTGCCTTTATATCCCTGGCTTTTGTTTGTCTCTTTGAGGTGAGGGTGTTTTTTTTGGGTAGCAAGCACAATTTTCCTTGAAAGTGTGAATAGTACTGATTTAGGATTGAAGTGTCACCAAGCTCTACTGGGAACCATAAATAAAAACAAAATTTTGTTTCTATTAAGTTGTAAGCACCTATTGTTTATGATAACTTATTTATTAGTCAACTTTGACATGTGACTGCATGCAAAATGATGTGCTTGTTATATTTACAAATTATTTTGTGGTTAAAATACATCATGTCATCTGCCTCTGGGGATCGCAAACAAATGTGGTAGATTGATTTTCCTGTCATGTGGGGAAGGGGTTGGCTGTGATAGGGAAAGTAAATGGAAAAGCAGATTGTTTTTTGCGACATACTGATGTCTCGTTACAAGTTTCTGTAAAATCCATTCAGGTCCGAAGAAAAATCTTGTAACTTGGAAATAGCGTTAGTGTTATTTTAGAAGGTGTCTTTTTCGTAGGTTGTCAATACTCGGTATTAGATTTATTTTGCACAGACTGGGAGAAGATCATATCTGAGTAGAAAACAAAATCTTGCAGTTTGGAAACTGGTATTTTAGGGTTTGTCTTCTAGAAGATTGTCACGTACATCTAAGTCAGACGCCACGTACAATGTATGTGTACTGGTGTACATAATTTACAAGCTTATAATGTGCACCAGAGAGATCATCGTCAATCAGAAAAAATATCTCAACTTGAATTAATGTGCTGAACATGTAATATTTTGGGCAATTTAGGAATGTCCGGCTTTTTTGTAGATTGTCAAATTCAAACAATTTTTGACCTGAGGAATAACATGCAAATTGTAATTGGTTTTAATTTAATGGGTATTTAACCTATTGCAATATGGTAACCCAGGTTCCTTTATTAACTCCATGGGAATCTAGAATCCGCAAAATCTAGCAGGGGAAAACAAATGTAACTTAGAACTGAGAATGGTCAACTGTGTTATTCGATAGTCTTGTAAATTACGTAAATGGGTTGTACATACAGTTCATAATTTAACATTTATAAATACAAGCTGTTTAATAAGAAATCTAGTTTGCCTGCACTCACAGAAAGCAGTGTGGTGAGTCAAAATAGCACACTCACCCCTGCCCTGGTTAATCTATTAATCTCTTAATCCATTAATCAGTCTCACTAAACAGCAATTAACCCCCTGCTTGCAGCTGAGTACACACCCAGTATCACATGTACTCTGTGCTCAGTTTTTATTTGGGTTTGTCTTTAGATACTTTTAGCTCTGTTCTACTTCGCTAATTTGCTTAAAATGTAACTGTACACATGCAATGCTCAAAATTAGCTCAGGCCTGCTGGGCGCTGGCCCGGGGCAAGTAAAAATATGCTTGGGGCCACCACATTTTCATTAATGCCAAATTTGACTTGCCCGAATAGGCACCCAAAATATTTGTAATAATGTTTTTCTTTGAGGCCACTACATTTAGGTTTCGGGCCACTAATCTCGTGTTTACTTTTCTTATTTCCTCACTATGCAACTGTACATTTCAAAGATTTAGCAGCATTTTAATCCTTCATAAACATGAACTTTCTATTTTCTGTTTTGTAGTTTTCATTTCATTACTTGTGTTACGATATATATAATTGAATTAAAAGGGTCTGATTTTCAGACTACATGTAGTAGGCTGACTTCTAAACAATAGGTCAAGTACAAAATCAGGATTACCGCAAAACAGACTTCATACAATTTGAGTCATTTATTGATTGAAAGACCTTTTCTATTTGGCCAACTTCCGTGACTACAATTTATCCCTCTATTTCACACACATAAAAGAGAATATTAAATGGTACTACTGTAGTTACATGTGCATCTAAAAATATGTGTCTTAGCACCGGCTATTAAAATTCAAGTCAATTATCATCCATTTATATTACACAAATGCTAATGGATTTTTATCTAATTTTTTGTCTAATCACTTAAATTATTATTTTTTCTGTGTTTCATATTTGAAATTGGCTTCAATTCTTTAGTCCTGGTTGGAAATATTTGACAACGATAATAATAATAATAATTATTTGATTAGATGTTTAGAAATTACTCAGTGATATCTATTATAAGCACTGTTTTGTTTTGTGACTTCATAGTGGTGATTAGTCGTACTTGTGGACTTGGGGGGCCAATTTCACCACATCTCCGACATTACCTCACAGACAGAACCAACCAATCATGGATCACATACATACACGTAATGATGGATAAATGTTGATGGGGAGACAAGACGGGAGTGCCAGCACTGTTGCCCTGTAATCAAGAAGCAGCTTAATTCAGCTCTTGACGTCATTCGCCTCTTGCCTAGTGGCGCGAAAATGAGATTCACGGACGAAAAGCGAGAGAAAAAAAGAAAGAAAGAAAGAGAATAGAAAATAGATTGTGCAATCGGGCATGAGGCGTTAATCCATCTGACACCCAAGCTTGGATGCAATTAAGGCTCTCGGTGCCGTGAGCGCCCTACATGTGTAATGCATGGTCCCGAGACGAGTTAGATGGACAATAAGCAAGCAGTGAACAAATTCATTGGGGCTCGGGGCGAATTTGCCCCCCCCCCCCCCCCGAAATGCCCAAAAGAGCCCTCGAAAATCATAAATTTGCATAGCCGTAGAGTTCAATGCAAAACATATTCTATATAGTACTATATTTTCATGCATGCAAGCTTGAAAAGTAGCCCCCCCCCAAAATACATTTTAATTTTTTCCCATTATGCAAGTATAGAAAGAAAATAGGATATAGGTAATATAAAATCAGGTATGAGATAATGAGACATTGACATGCTGCGTCAATTCATCTGATAGCTGAGCCCATGTTCAATTAAGTCCTTTATTGCTGTGAGCGCCCTATGTGTGCAATGAATTGGCGCGGTATATATATGAGTTTCAAAAAGAAGAGAAAAAGAGGGAGAAAAGAACTTGAAATCGGGCATGAGGCATTGCCATTGTAGCATCAATCAATATCTGATACCCGAGCCCATGTTCAATTAATACTTTCACTAGCTGTACCCGCGAAAATCCGCGGGTTTTTTGTGAGAGAAAGGCGATGATGATATAGCGATACTTTAAAAATGTATTATTCCCAAAGTATGAGTATTGGTATTTCCCGAAGTGCCCTTGATATTTGTTTGTAAGACACGGAAGAACTAACTGTCAAATTTGAAAGAACAAACAATTTTAATGACAGAATAACCTTTATTTGATCAAAATCGGTTCAGAAACGGATGAAATATCTACACCATAAACATATTTGTATTCAAAAATTCTACACCGGGGGAAAGTTGTTGATGATAATCTCTATTGAATCATTATTTTAACAAAACTTTAAATGCACAATTTTGTATGAAAATGGCCCAAACCAACCATTCTTTTAGAAGCGCCCTCTTGAGTTGCAATGACTCTTTAAGCCATGGTCTCATCCGACCCACGTAGGCGTAGCGCGGGATCTACGTAGAGATTTTGGGGTGTAAGTGATCCTACGTGGATGGCCCGCGCGCACTACGCACGTAATTTCAAGCTACCTGACCCTCACGTAGCCTAAATTTTCCTTCGTCGAGACAAATTGACATGCACAATTTTTGGTCTGCGATGAATTGTTGCAGCTACCGCGTGACTGGTGAGTGGGTGCTTGCGTGCGGGGCACGTGGGGGGCACGTGCGGGGGTCGTGGGTAGTACTTGATCATTTTCTTAGTTATTTGCAGGGAATAAAAGCTAGAGAAACACCCACGTAGCCCCTGGGCGCCACGCACGTAGCACTCACGTTCTACGCACTCACTACGCACGCACTGCCCACGAGATCACCACTCCCCCCTCGCCATGCACACGTAGCACCTTCGCGCTACCCACGTAGCACCCGCGTACTACCTACACACTGCCCACGCGAAAACCTTGATTAAACGAATTTTCTACGTAGACCAGGCGCAGATGATACGACCACTCCCAGCCATGGTCTCATCCGACCCGCGTAGGCGTAGCGAGGAGTCCACGTAGATACTTTGGGGCTGTGCGCGGCCCCTCGCGGGTGGCCCGTGCGCACGACGCAAGTAGTTTCAAGATACCTGACCTCCGCGTAGCCTTCATTTTTCTACGTAGAGAAAAATTGGACATGCACAATTTTTGGTCTACGATGATTTGTCGCGGCTACCGCGTAGCTGGTGCGTGGATGGTGCGTGGGGGCACGTGGGTAGAATTTGCGATTTGTCTTCGTTATTTGCAGGGTATAGAATGGTGAAGTGTGATGTCATAAATGATGTCATAAATATTCTTTTAAGAATTGTCAAGGCACCGAAAAACATCATAGCTACCACAAGGTTTTCTCGATTGTGCTGATTGCGGTAGTAGATGCCAGCTGCAAGTTCATATGCATGGGCGGATGTCAGGTCTGAGGGATCGGCTTCAGACGCGGGCATTTTTAATTATAGTAGGGCGCACCGGCCTGACATGGGGGAGGATCGCCTGGGGTTTCCTGATCCTGAACCACTGCCGGGAGATGAGCATGACCTTCCTTTCTTTCTGGTGGGGGATGACGTATTCCCCCTTTTGGAATGCTGGCGCACTGCTAGCGTGTCATGGCGTGTCCTGCTCACCATTATTCAGTTGGCCCCCGAGGTGCACGCAAGGTCACCTCAAGCTGCTTGATTCTGCACAATCTGATGCGGACGCGCTACCCTGGTCTTCAAAAGCCAACGATGAAGACCAGGAGGATGCCCAAGGAAATCTCATTCCCGGAGTGCGGCGTCAGCATGCAATGGAAGAGGCCAACCAGATCGGAGGCCCCCAAGTCACCAATGAGGGCAAGCATTTCAGGGTCTCCCTGAAGAACTACAGTAGCGAAGAAGGCGGGATGCTATTGTGTAAACTCTTTATGAACTTTTGAACGTACGTTGGGACAATAATATCTCTATATCAGGTGTATTTGGTATTGATATATTGTATTTTGTATTGATATAGTGTATTTTGTATTGGTATTGTATTTTGTATTGATGATTTGAATCATGTTTACATCACGGTGATTATACTGCCTTGCTTTTACACGACGAAAGACTTCACGCAAACTGTGATTACAATCTTGTTTCTGGAGACGTATCTGTCAATCAAACAAGGAGAACACTAGTACTTCACTGCATGACTGCATTCGAAGCGAAGAGCGCCCGGTTTACACTACCGATTCGCACTGTGATTTGACTGAATCATGATTAAAAAACACCTCTGGACCACTATTCGAGTTTCGCGATTCGTGATTCTAGTTTGCGTTTACACGGTCAAAAATACAATGATTGGAGTGAAAATGACTCCAATCGTGATTGCAGTCACCCCAAATAATAATTCTTGATAATCCTTGATTGATTGACAGATACGTATCCAGAAACGCGATTGTAATCACAGTTCGCGCGAAGTCTTTTTCAACAAAATCACCGTGATTTTAAAAATGATTCCAATCATGATTGCCATCACTCGCGTAAAAACGATCTTAACTTAATTGTCCCCTCGTCTTGCCCGCCTAGCACCTGCGCGCCACCCACGTAGCACCCACGTACTACCCCCGCATTGCCCACGCGAACGAACAAATGAACTTTCTACGTGGACCAGACCTAGGTGGATGTGACCACTCCCAGGTAGAATTTGCCCACGTAGAGAACAGGGGCGCGTATGAAAAATTACTGCTCTACGTGTGCGCTACGCCTACGTGGGTCGGATGAGACCATGGCTTGATGAATGATAACAGAGGATTTACTTAGTCGTTTGTAATTGTGTATACTTTTCGAGCATGGTGAAATTTTAACTATTATTTTGTACCGTAACGGTGCAGGTTTTGATTACTAAAGTTAAGTTTAACCAATAGTCAACTATCCCTTTAAATAGGACAAAATAAACACGGGCGACTCAATCCCGCCCCGTCCAACGATACATCCGGTCAATGTATTAAATTAGATACAGTTATGCTCGTGTACTTGCTAATAAAGTAGCTTCGCCGCTCCACCCCCCACCCCCCCCCCCCCCCCCCCTCCCTCGACCACAATTGCCTGCATGAAACATAACCCCGTGTCCCCTAAGCTTTTCATATCCAAACTAAGTTCTTCGGCGTATATATTTTGTCATATTCTTGTGAAACCCGATGCTGATTTTCCTTTGAAGGGAATAGTAGCTGTCTATAAGTATACGTATTGCATAATAAATTATCAGATACCTCCCACATCCATTCTACCCCCCCCCCCCCCACACCCCGGCCCCCAGACGTCTTCTCTGGTATAGTACAAATGTAGTAGCTTCCACTGATTCACGGCTGGCATAATACAATAATCTTACCGCAAGATGGCGAGAATGTATAATCGTGTACGGAGCGAATGAGCAAAAGAGTGACCATTGTCGATGGTCAGTGAGCTATGCAAACAAACTCCGTTACGGCGGGGGTGATTAAGAAGACTCCGTTGGCTTAATACAATGCACAGCCTTCTGCCAGATGTTATGAGCGGAGCTAAATTGAAGTTGTCGCATTTTGTCGTCGATGCACTTACAAACACAATGACAATCGGCAATAGCGATCATAACCATACCATCCGCGTAATATAAATATTGATATTTATCAAAACCTGGGTAGTTTCGCAACGTGTTATATCTAAAATGGTTTCTTAATATATTATTTGTTTTATCTACTCCAATTTATATTCTTACAAATAATTTTACGGCGATAAATTGTTAGTCAATGCTCGGCGCCTTAAATAGGCAATGCCGCATTGCTGACTTTCCCTTTTCTTCGATCTGGAGGACGACCACGGGGCGGGAGCGACTCGGGAATACCTTATTGTCCTCCGTAAAACGTATATCCTTCGATCCCGACGGTCGGGGAGTCGCCGAATTCTCGGGGTGAGGATATCTCGAGTGGGAGGCATTTGGGGGGTTGAAGCTTACCGTATTAATATAATAGATTACCATGGAAACTTGCATTAAAGCAGGATTTAGTATTCATTGTCAAAATCCACAAAACTTACTTAGAACCATAGCAGTTCTCACATACCTTGTTGTATTTGTATTACCTATACAAAAAAAGCATTGAACCTGTTTTGGTTTACCAAATTTCTCTTTCGTTATATTAAGATATTTATGATTAACGGGTTTGAAAGTCTCTCTGGGTGACTTTCAACTGTGTACAAAGTTAGTGCAATGAGCTAGCAAATATCACTTTACATTTTTCGCTCATTACTCGGTCGTATGATATTCATTTACCATGGAATTTTCACACATCACTCAGTGGACAACATACAGGTATATCGGAACATACAGGTATATCGGAACAAAAAAAAATACACATTTTAATGTCAAGAAAGTTACTCCTTTATTACATTAGCATCGATCCAATCCATCTGAACCAAGCTCATTTACAATTAATCTTACCATTGACATTGCCATGGGCATGTTATATTTTGCAATATTCGTCTAGATATGAATGGCCTCTTTGATTGCATAGTACTGGGCGGTTTAAAGATTTACTGACAAGATGTGAGAGAACTGGCATTTAGACATTCATTTCATAGCCATCAATCTATCTGAACCAAAGCTCATTTACAAGTAATCTTATTACCATCGTAGGATGCATTGGTGGCATCTTTATTGCATAGTACTGGGAGGTTTAATTAGGAAGCTATGGACGAAAAACTCCCCCCCCCCCCCCCCCCCCGTGATATCACTCCTGAACCAATTTAACAATTCAGGGTGCAAATGTCCCAAACTGTAACCTAAAGGTACCTGAAAATGAACAAAGAAAATATGGTTTCGAACCTGAGACCTCCTGATTGCTAGACCGGTGCTCTACCAACTGACCTACTGTAGAAAGCCCTTCTGTAGCCCATTTCATAAAACACTTGCAATTGTTGTAAGTGTACAATTATTGTAACTATTTGGTCAACAGCCAATCAGCATGGAGCATTACAGCTGTTGCCATGGTAGTTACAATAATTGGACACTTACATACATGTACAACAGTTGCAACAGTTTTATGAAATGGGCTACTGATGATTGTTTGTCCCTGAAACTGCTGTCAATTATTGTTATGGTCAGAAGCTATATAAACCTGACTCAAACCTTCAGGAAGGACAAGAAATCAACTTGGGAGTATGTGGGAGGGATCGCCGAAGTGATCAAGGCACTTGGTAACACTGTCAGAAACAAATTGAACAAAATAAAAAACTTTTCGAAGTTAAAGTATCAGCATATATACATGCATTATTTATTTATACCAGTAGGTGGTCTGTACTACACCAGAAGAAGGAGACAAAGATTAACCTCATTTGTATACAACGCTGTGTTAAAAAAAAAAAATCTTATTATTGAACAACATGAACTCGATGATGATGATGATATATATGCAATTATTATTTATGGGGACAAATTTGAACAGATGGCAAACTCATCACCATCAGCGGACCAATAATGTTGCCATGGTAACTTAACAACAGACCAATCAACAGACCAAGGATGTCCTGGTAAATGAACTAAGCCACCAATGCTAAATTGTCAGTATTAACCCGTTCAAGACTGGACCCCAAAGTACTCATGCTGGGGTCTAGTGGAGAATCCATGCATTTTTATTTTGAAAATGAAATAGTTTTGAAAGGCTTACTACTGAAAATGAAATAGTTTTGAAAGGCTTACTATGAAAATGCAAAGTGGCTAAATCGTAATTCAAGAAATACGTGAATAAACAGTCATGTCAATTAGAAGCATCCACTCTTTTTTCATCTACATTATTTGTGTTATGCAATTTAAACTTTTTTTATATAGCTATTACAAATCTGGGTTGACATTTGTTTTAATTATAGTTATTGAAAAATAATTTTTAATTTTTAAAATTAAGTTTGTCGAACTTTATTTACTGTAGGGAAACCAGCATAAATTGGATGCAGATTGCTATAAAATACTTGTAAATATTTTTAAAAGCCATTGGGTTATTTTAGGATGCTAAGGAGGATAATCGATGGAGGGGGCAAGGGATTCATCTTCTACACAAATTAGTGTCTATTACAGTATCAGCAGGTATCTGAAATTGAAAATGGCATCCAGCCAAAACATCTGCATTTTAAGATGACATTTTCTTATCACCCCCAGAGCTCAGGTTTAATAATCGTCCTTTCCCCAGCAGAAGTTCGCAAATAGGATTTGTTCCCGGATGCACTTAAAGCTATTTTTGAGTACTTGGAGGAGAGAATTCCATTGAGATGGAGATGGAAGAGGCTTTTAAAGATGAATAAGGGGCCATCTACAAAGTACTTACGCACAAGGGGGAGGGGGGGGGGGGGGGTAAAAACTGATGCGTACGCTCCATTCAACCACGTGTATAAAAAGTGCGTACAGGGGGGGAGGGGGGGGGGGTCAATTTCGGACGAAAAATTGCGTACGTACTTTGTAGATGGCCCCTAACAGTTTTGGGAAAGTTACAGAAAACATTTATATTGGCCAAAATAATTGATCAATATTGTTGAATAAAGTATCTAAAAAGGGCTTGTGTGGTAAAATCAGAACCTAAGCACATGCATAAATTTTGGAAAAATACGGGCCGCATACCGGAAAGCTTGTGCGGACCACGTGGAGTTTTGCACATAGCGTATGCGATTCCGCGTTGGCGATCAATTTACTGTAAATCAGTTTTATAATTTTGCAAATATATCCATTAGTAGGCGGTTTCCTGGCCAAATGTTTATAATCCCATATTAGTAAAATTATATTCTTTCACATGGATGGTAATAAGAGCGTTCATATCATTTGTTTGTGTGTGGGGCGTTTCCCACTACTGGCATTTCCCTTTAAAGCCATACTACTGCATCTCAATGTTGATTGCGAATTGCACAGTGCTCTTAATAGTCCATTGAAGATTAGTTAACTTTGGAACAACATGCATTCTAGAGCTATTCCTATAGACCCCAGCCTGAGTATTTTCAGGCCCAGTCCTGAATCGTGAACGGTTTAGATATAAAATCTTGTATTAAACAAACACTTTCACATTGGACACAGATACATGTATGTATGGATATATGAGAATCACTAGAACATTGAGAAAACGATACAAGTCGGCTCATAAGATGAACAATAATTTGTTTCAAGTTACCTATGAAATATTTTGGACATATGTTTAAAAAAAACTGTGGCATGTGCTATGAATTCCAGTTTAGTTTTACACACACACACACACAAATAAGAGACAAAATCACCAATTGGGAACTGTCTCTAGTACTCAAGATTACAATGTACCTTTAATTCTCTAGTTTGTCAAGAAAGAATACAAACAGTCCTTTTTAGGACTACCCAAGAAAGAATACCAACCAATAGTCCTTCTCTGGACTCTCCAATCCATCCCTTCTTATACATGTACATGGTGCTACCTCAAGCCTACTGTGTACCTTTAAATTGTTACTCCGAAGAAGTTCACAAATAGAATTTACAAGTTCATCATGCACTTTGGTTTGAAGTGGAAACGTCCGGAAATTGTCAATGGTACTTTTGAAATATGTATTTGTCTTGTTTGTAATCTTCACTTTGAGGCTAATGATATTGAACTGTGTTTGACATTCCTGCCGGTAGGTAGACTTTTTCCCCCTTGTCTCTCGCTTCCTCCCACAGGAAATGCAATTTATATTTACGGTAATGTGCCAAATTAGAGTCGGATTGTTACAAAAATTTGTTTCGGGGAAGCTGAAAAATATCAAGATGGCGATGACTTTCCAAGTTAAGTTGTTACAAATTTGTTTTTAAGAAGCGACATAAATACAGATGGAATTGACTTTCATTGTAAATTTGTTTCAAATTTCTTTGGAAAAGCAACATTAAGAAAGATCAGAATTGACTTTCAAAGTTAAATTTTTACAAATGACTTCCGAGAAGCCACATAAATACAGCTGGAAATTACTTTCATTGGAGAAGCAACATGACTACTTCCAGGACAGCTGGAAATTACTTTTTAAAGTTAAATTGTAACAAATTCCTTTTAAGAAGCAACATAAATGAAGATGGAATTATCTTTCAATGTGATATAATAATTCAAACATGTTTATAGTGTCTATAAAAAGAAATATAGGACGGATGTCAGGACGGAAGAAAGGATTTCCCAAAATAACTACTCGTTTATATTAATTGTTGTCATTTTTCCATCATGCAATGAATTACTGACTTCCAGGTACAATCAAACTTGCTCTACCAACCGCCTGTATATAACGACCACCTATAGGCCTATATGTCAAACCTGCAGATTAGTGACCACCTGTGTATAGCTGCCAACCTCCCAAGAGCTCTGTTGCAGAAAGAGAATATGTCGATTGTAAGTTACAATTAATTGTAAGTCAGACAATTTTTGCATTTCAACCAATCAGATTTGTGCATTTTGTCACATGATCTGACTTACAATTAATTGCAACTTTACAATCGATTGTAAGTCTTTCTGCAACGGAGGATCAGATAGTGGCCGATAAAAGTGATCTCCAGGAATCCAAATATAAATAATGACTACGAAGACCACTTAAATACAGTACATGTAAATAGCGACCCCCTGTCTATAAAAGCCAACTTGCCTAATAGTGTCTACCAAAAGTGATCCTGTGAAGACCACTTAAAGATAAAGATCACCTGTATACAAAGATGACATGTTTTCAATCAAGCTTGTCTGAGGTTTCCTTGGTGAATGGGTTGTTTTGCAGATCTTGCTAATTATACATGTATGTATTCTTTTAATACTTGGTACAAATTTTGTGGGATTTCATGAGATTTTTGAATAATATCTGTATCTATCTTCTAGGATTCAAGGCTACCTTCAATGATTTATAGAAAAAACCTTGATCCTGATTCATATTTTTTATTTCGGGGGCTCCCTATATAATTTTATGGAAGTTTTCAGGGGCTACTTTTATCATTTCTGGGGCTACAAATTTCTGGGGCTCCTTTTTTCGATTTCAGGGGCTACTATTTAGCTCTAATGCTGTAAGTGATCATCGGATCGGCATTTGATCACGATCTGATCATGCCGATTTCCGATCGTCCAGACAAATCGCCCCCGTACTCACATTTTCGGGTCCTCTTTTTGGCATTTCAGGGGGGGGGGGGGGGAATTCGCCCGCCGCCCCCCCCCCCCTTTTTTCCCCCCCTGATCCTGAGGTAAAGCGCCCAATTAATCATATGTCATTTTATGTCAACCAAGAAACAATGGTTCCCAAGGTATGCTATTTTTTAAAAATAACAAATCCCTAGAAATCAGACATGAGAAGAAGAAACAAGGGTTCCCTCTAGAGGTATTCCTGTCTTTATTGTGTCAAGTTAGGACAAAAATCTTGTCTCCGTGTGCACAATTTTTTCCTTAAATCCCTTAGAAATCATAAAATAGAATTATTATTTCTTTGCCAGACATAATGATAAAAAAGAAACACTTATCCCCAGATATGCATAAAACTTGTTTGTAACTGTTTTTAAAGAATCCAAAATTGAAAATTCTTCCCCAGTTGGGATGATTACTAAGAAACAGAATGTCTGTTTTCTTTCGGAGGGACCTCGCCTAATTCTGGTTCCTGGACAAGCAAAATTTCACAACAATTCTATTAAATTGTTATTCTATTTTTCAGAGAAAGAATTTAATTTATATCAGTGCCTGATATATCCTCAAAATTAGTGTAGGACAAGGTACACAATGTTCTCTTTAAAAAATATTTTGTTATAAATTAGAAACAGATTTATAATTTATCATTTTTAGAGCAATTACCAAACGAACAAGTACATTACCTTGTGTATTCATGTAAGATTGAATTCATTATTTACACTTGGTTTGGTTTGTCTACTCTGCTCTTCAATCATTTGAATCCAGATTCACACTCGATATTTAAAAATGGCAATATTGATTGTTACACATACAGTGTACATATATATTTGGAGACAGTCTATAATCTGAAGCACTTTCTCCTAGTTCATACTACAACCCTCATTTTGATGTACACAAAATTGCGAACAAAAATACAAATCAAAATGGAAATCAGAAGGGTTGAAAACTTATGTCATAAATGAGGTTCCCATGCTCCAAAAGAGGTAGAGATGGGAGTTACTCTAGGAAGGTCAATGTAATGTTGACTTCTAACCCTTTGTGTATTAAGCTGGTTATGGGCTGTTTAAAAACTGTGTATAGACTCATAAGTGTGCGGAAGGGAGCGGGTTAAGTTGTTTTGGGTCTTGGGCAACCTCTGTGTGCTTCCTCTGAGTAATTAAGCCAATTTTAATGCCTAGAAAACTTGTTAAAAACATGCGAAAAATGCTTTTATTTATCCATAGTTTATGAATGGAATTATGTTGTTGAATTCTGGAGAGAGATTTGTTTATCATCATTGGGAGGGAGCGGGTTAAGGGGTGAGTTTGGGGGTCTTGTGCAATATATCTCCGTGTTGAGCTCGCTCCAAGAAATTTAGCCAATTTGGGCCGATTCTCCGAAAGCCATTCCAGAAGCGGCATGAAGGGAGCTAGGCTCGCCAACGCAGACGGAGGCATCGCGTGTTTCCCAGCTCGGGATGTATGCTAACCTAATTTAGGCTCCAAACTTTGATGTGGATCATGCAGGTAAAGGAGAGAAAAAGTGCAAGTATGGTTATTTATAATAATATAGATCATATTACACATACTTGGGCATTGTGCATGATTGTATAGCATACAGATACATACTGTAGTGCATGCAGTGAAGGCCTGTTTCGAGTTCGAAGGGTCATTCAATTACGTGCATGTACATAATGATAATACATGTACAGTATGTGTTACATTTGTTTCGTCTGAAGAAATGCAACAAATTGAAGGACAAAAATGTATATCTTGGAAATTACAGTTCCATTTTGTTATGAGTTTGAAAGGATACATAATACTTATTAATACAATCATGTATAATGTATGAACATTGTTTTGTCTGATGTAGTGCGAACAAAATCCATATCATGTGGATAAGTATAAGGCTTCATATTCAAACATGGGCTCTTTATTATACCTGTAGGCTGTTACACTTTATCAGAATTTTGTTCAATGGCTTCTACATGTATGTATATATGTACATGTATGAGTCTCCTATAATATGACCCCATCACAAGCCATCAGACATGTAAACTGTAATGACTTTCCCCAGTGGAAAATTCATTTCCGCCCATCAGAAAGTAAAATTATCCCCCTAGCCTTCTCATTTTACAGAAATTATGCTCCAGCCCAGACCTGGCAAGTGTTGACTGTCTTTCAAAGGCCCTGTCTACCTTTTACAACTTGCCAAAATTCAAAATTTGCAAGATTATTGTCAACTAAATTATTATACCACCAGAAAGAAAAATTATCCCCACTGCCTTCTTATCTTACACAAATTATGCTCCAGCCCAGACCTGGTAAGTGTTAAATGTCTTTCAAAGGCACTGTCTACCTTTTACAACTTGCCAAAATTAAAAATTCGCAAGAATATTGTAAATTATATGAAAAAATTACCATCAGAAAGAAAAATTATCCCCACTGCCTTCTTATCTTACACAAATTATGCTCCAACCCAGACCTGGCAAGTGAAATTTAGTTGACCTTCTTTTAAAGGTATAATCTGAACAAAAATACATTCAATACATGAAAATATTGAAAGAAATGACAACTCTTGATCAATTATTGGTGAAAAAGGGGTGTTTAATCAGTCGAAGTTATTTCTAATTTATGTGTTTTTACATGTATGTAATCATTTGATTTTTACACAGTCACACATTCTCTACAAAGGGGGAACATTATGTCCAACTTCAGTTTTGGTATCATTGACCTCATCAATTATACTTATTTTGTTTTTATTGTGGAGAATCTCAGTTCACAAAGCAATTACATGTAGAGTGTGCTCAATATTACTTGTACATGTACAATGTACATGTACACATCCAGGCAAATAGATGCAGGATGAAAAACAAATTGGATGTCTAGCAAGTTTTGATACCATTGACCCCAGAACGAATGAATTGCGGAGGCGAGAACGAGAGAACCGGTCGGTCGTTATGGTTACTAAGCTGATGCCTAGTACTAGGTGGCTGCTCCCAGTGGCATTACCACACGTTTCTATGGTAACCACAGGATCATTTTTAGCGACAGGTGCAGAGAAATTATAAAATTAAAGAATTTGTTTTTTTCTCCTTCTGGTGCTGTGGGCTGGGTGGGGCTCCATGGTTGTTGGTAAATTACATGTATGTATGTTTACAGTAGGATAATTTGATAATATTCTCTTTTCCATAGCCATACTCATGTATACGTGTAGAGTATACGTCTACATTTTGATTATTGAATGATAACTTTGCGCTGTATGTATATAATGTAACTCCCCCCAAAAACCCTTTTTGAGATAAAACTTCCATGACATATTTACAAAATATTTCCTTTAAATGAAACCTCGCTGATTTTGTTTGTATCACAATAAAGTTTTGAAGATATGAGTAAAAACTATCACATATTTCTTATTACTTTCATAGTTTTTCAACAGGTTTACATTTTGTAATTATCTCGAATTGCGGAAAAAGTCTTTATCGTTTTTTGCACATAATCCCTTTGTATAATGACTTGTAATTATACTGCAACATTACCCCTAATCCAATCAAAATCAAGCCTCCCAGCTGTAGATACAGTTACAAAGCATTGCAATTCCGCAACAGGCTCACTTCCAAAATCTCCAGATGAATCACCTCAAACCAAAATGAGAGGATTAAAGGGAATGACTTGAATTAACCCGTCCCCATCAAGATTTTGAAGTCCCCATAGACTTCATTAGTAAGATATGAAGGTACAGTACAGTATGACTGAATTTGAAATTGAGGGTTTAAATGCCAAAACTGATAAAAACATTTTTTTACCAATTTAAGGTAATTGTGTGGTACTTTTAAAGTGATTCATTATCTTTGTGAAATTAAATCAAAATCACTTAGAGCTTCCACACCTTCTTGTTTGGCTTATGGTAACAGAAGAGTGAAATAGGTTTTGATTTCTCAAATGTCTCCCTATTCAAAACGCTTTTCGCTTGTAGTCAAGAGTATCAGAATGCTTCACGCGAGCGATTGGGACAAAATTTGACATCAATTTTCTCTTTCTTCAATATGTTTAAATTTAAAGATTGTTCCTTTTCTCTGAAAATAACACATATTATTCATAAGAATCTAACAATAAAATCAGTATATGATTGAAGTCTCAAATATCACTTGAAAAAGTATCACTTGCATATAAATGACTTATTTATCCTTGGCGATGATGCTATCCAAGCCAGTTCTCTCTTAATTATATTTTACTGCAACTTGCATTTGGATTTCAGGGAACCTTTAAGTCCACAGCGCTGTACTGAGAGTGTGTTAACAATTAGAAGAACTCGCAGCACTCTGTCAGACACTGACCGCTCATGAAATCGTTTTATTGCGGATTGCGGAGGATATCCGTCTAGCTAAGTCCTCGCTCGCTCGATTGGTCATCCCCATCTTATCAACTATAAGGGAAACAGCACAATGCGCTCTCTCTCTTTTAATATTGCTCTCTGTTTAGACTCACTCTGTCCGTGAAAATGCCTTTAATTAGAGATAGTGACAGCTAATTGTATGTACGTGTATGCACACAAACTTGTTTTATCTACTTGCATGTTCAGGCAAGTAAAATCTTAAATGCCCCTACAGAAAAATTGCTTCCTTCTAGAAGAGATTTGCTCATTAAAGGAATTACATTCTAATCTTGTAGTGGAACAAAAATGTCACTTGCCCGATCGGGCAACAAAACTAGCCCAGTTAAGAATTTTACTTGCCCGATATACATTTTTATGTGCCGTGAGCAATCGGCGAATGCTATTGTCGAGCCCTGACGTATGTATGGCTGGCCACTGTACAAATTGTGTGTGTGTGTGTGTGTAATTGTGGGGGGAGGGAGGAGGGGGGGTGGGAGGAGCAGTAATCTGTAGATTAGTAGAGATTGCCTCGGGTTGGCAAATACATGTACAGTCAAACTGTCTTAGAGGTCACCTGTCTATAGCAGCCAACCTGCCTACAGTGGCCACCTAAAGTGTTCCCGCAAAGAAAATCTATGTTATGGCACCTGTCTGTAGAGGTCATCTGTTTACAGTGGCTATTTTTAAAAATTGTTTCCTCTAGGTGGTTACTATATACACAGGTTTGACTGTACATTCAAAATCACTCTTGTCAGTAACAACAGTAGTATAAAGGAAAATGGTACTGGAGAAGATATGGACAGTTTAGATTGTTATATTGCTCGAGGATAGAGCACACAGGCACACAGGCTGATTCCTATCTATCAATTGCCTCCCGATTTGATGAAAGGATAGCAATAGCAATAGCTGCGGAAAGGAGAGAGAGAAGTAAAGGGAGGGGGGCGGCGGAATAGTTAGCAAAGATTGTCGTCGGTCGGTCAGTCGGTCGACGCAAAAACACACACGTGCAAAATCGCCTTGGCCGGTCGATATTGCAGCTCAATTACCACCGTTCTAAAGCGGTGGCTACACCATACACTACACAAAAATGAGTAGTGAAACGAATGCAAAGGTCACATTAATTTCCCATGCTAGCAAGACGTGGGAACGTGGACCCCAGAGGGGATTGTTTCAAACTTGTTTAGAGAGCGCTGTTCTAATGAAATTTATTTGTTGATTTACACGTAATGTACATGTATGCTATAGCGGAGTGAATTTTTAATAGTTTTTAGCAAAGTGACTTTATACATTTTGAGTAACACTTGTGCTATAGCAGAGAAAATTGATCTAGGTTTTTAGCAGAGTGACTTACATTGTGAGTAACACTTGTACTATAGCAGAGTGAATTTATAGTTTTTAGCAGAGTGACTTACTGTAAATTGTGAATGAAATTAATTTGTAAGTTAATATAAAGCCTGTTTGAGCGAAACTGATTCATCAACCGTAACAGTTGGTAAAATTAACCAATTTATTAAGTATGATAAAATGTGAAGAATTATGATCAAAGCCATAAAAGTGGTTTGGATTCTTAGATCAGATGCGAGGTGCCATCTTGCGAACGCTTGCACACATGCATAATGCACACCGGTTTAGTGTTATGCAGTGCGCACTTACTAACCTAGTTCAAAATGGCGATCCATGGTGTAGCATCCCCATGCTTGCCAATCGTAACAAATCCATCCCTTCATTTTTAAAAGGTAGTCCAGATTCGTAAATCAGTCGCACGGTGTCATCTTGCGAACGCCTTGCGCTTGGTGCGTAATGCACATTGGTCCAGTGTTATGCAGTGCGCGCAAACTAGCCTAGTTCAAAATGGCGATCCGCGGTGTAGCATCTCCATGCTTGCCAATCTTTAACATAATATATCCATCCCTTTATCTCTGCCTGGCAAGAAAATTTGAGGGCATGGCACAATCCGGCAGGTGATGGTGAAGGCTCAATGAATGTTTACACCTGCCTGTGTGGGGAGACACTTTACTAGTGTTACATCAATTTCTTTTTTACATCTATTCCATATTTATAATCAATCATTATAATTTATGTGCGAATGCCTTGTTTTGAAAATTACAAACAGCCAAACTTGTGTATATAGTGACCACCCAAGGTGAACAAAAAAAGTGGCCACTGTAGACAGGTGACCTCTATAGAAAGGTTCCATAACATTGTTCTTCTCTGCACAGGATCACTTTTGGCAGGTTGGCTGCTATAGACAGGTGGTCGCTATAAAGACAGGTTTGACTGTAGTCATATTTATAGTTCTTTATGATATGTGTGTGCATATTAACCCCTTGCCTACGGGAACTGAGTGGGCTATTAACAAAGTCTATGGGGATTTCAGAATCTCGAAGGGAACGGGTTAACCCATTGAAGACGGTTTGACTTTTGTATAACGTGTTCTCCATCAACATTTAGCTTTGAACAGTATATTTTCTGAACCAGAAACGTAATAGTATTGAATGGGTTTGAAAATGGGAAAGAAAAAAACAACACTTTCTTTAACCTTTTGACCTACTGGTAATAATTGGACTTGGAGTCATGTAGGATACCAGGACATGTATACATGCCATTAACATTAATGATTCACATGCCTTGCGTAATTTGTGTAAATTGGGTAATTGCGTCAAAGTGATCTACACGCTATTTTCTCACATTAATCGGCAGGAAATCATTAGAAATAAAGAGATAAAGTACAAATCCCATGGCTAATTGAACAAATTAAGGCAAATTATAGCAAAATATATGATGAAATACATGCCATTTAAAAATAGTTATTTGTGGAATTGTAAAGCCATTTATTTGAGTCATTTACTTACATGTACTTACCCTTTTATTTTGACTTCATTATTGGCAAAGAAAGCACATTTTTAAACAACCTTCACCCCCAAGATCAGAATTGAATTTATCCTACACTCTCCTTTGATTCCTCCCGTATACTTTGTCAAACCTAGAACTAATCTAACTCGGTCATTCTATATATTTCCAACTGACATTGGATTGAAGTTAAACAAGTGATCCATTTTCCTTACAATTCAACAGTAGAGTTGACATACATGTAAATGCAAATTTGTTCTTTTGCTTTGTTCTGTGAGTATTTAAGAAAAATAACAGTGTAAAGTTGATGCACAATCGTTTTAACTTTGTACTATTGGGACTATGAATAAAGTATCAAATGAAAAGATATGTCACAAAATGCAACATTCACTATCAGTCAAACTGAATTTTGGTGAGAATTAGGTACAATGGAAAAATAACACAGTAAAGCTTTAATCTGGTTTGTTTGTGATATTTGATGCCATTGTAGCCTTCACACAATTCCCCCATTTTGTATATTTAATATTTAATAGTCTACATAATTCTTTTGTTCAATATATTTGTAGCTGTTATACATGTAATGTTATTCTCTAGGTTTGAAAAAAATGTATGAAATACCTATTTTGGCTTACATCGCTATCTTGTTCATTATAATATAAGTATGACACACACAATTATTTTCTGCAATATGATATTTTAGCTATCATAGCCTAAACACTTTTCTCCACTTCAATTTTAATGCTATTTCAATTTCAAATGTTTTTAAACGTTCAATTTAAACCATATTTGGTAACCATTTTAACCTACACTCCTTTTGTTCCTGTCCACTCTTGCTTGCTTCTGTATCACCCTGTCCTCCTCTGGATGTTCCCTCTGTTGTTCTTGTTTACCCTAGCCTGTACCTGGTCCCAGCTTCTCCTACCTGTATTATGTATTTAGCTTCATGTTTTAGTAAAGTACTTGTCGGTTCAGCCCAAGACGAAGGATCTGCCAGATTCGAAAGCTCGGCTTTACACTTTGACTGATTTGTGACCGGCTATGGCAAAAGCCTGCACTTGTCGGTAATTCATGTTTTGAAGAAATCAGCATGTTAAGTTCACATAATGTGTGTATTAAAAAGACCTATGATTGTAAAATTTAAACAATCGTATCTTCGCAAATTATTGCATTTTTTTTTAGAACAAAGCATCAAATGAAAGCTTGTGATGAGGCCTTTCTAATGATATACAAACCTACATTTTTATTTTTACCGACAAGTGCAGGGTTTTGCTATAGCCGGTCACATTTATTACACTTGCCTTTATAGCGGATAAGCAGTTTTCAGCAGTCTTTAACATTTATTTCTACAATTGAAACAACATCAAGTTGGATGTTAACTCTAGAGAGAACGACACTGCAGGGCTTACAGTACATGATTATGTGGGTAGATACAGATTTGACACTTGCTTTTATAAAAAACAGAGAAGTGTGAATCATGTAGAGGGTGTTGTATCATCAATATTTCATCGGCCCTCCTACATACAATGTACTACAGTACATCCGATTATAAATAATGTAATGGTACTCCAGCGAGAGTAGCTTTCATGTTCAGTGATTGTATTGGAAAGAGGCTTGTTGGCAGCTTGTGTTAACAAGATGTCTCTGTGAGTTTATATCGGCTCGAATTAAAGCAGTATAAAAGCAATAGAGGGGGAATATCGCTCAAAGTCAAATGTCTGAAAATTTCAAGATGATTTTACAATGAGGCCTATATAGATAATAGATGTTAAAATGTAAGAACGTTTTCCAACAAGCCCCTTGAACATTTTTACCTTTTAAAAATTGTATAATGTATTTCTGAATAAATATTCACAAACTTGTATTTTAGGTTCAAGAAGATTTGCCAAGGGGGCTGAACATCGAATATCACTCTATTATCACTTTATTTATTAGTCTGTAAGTTGTGAGGAGAGCTCGAGATGATTTGCCAAAAGGGCTGATTAATAAGCTTCCCGACTATCGGCTTTGTCCGTAATATGGCACAAAGGTAATAAATTTGTGAGGAAAGTTTGAGATGATTTGCCCAAAAGGGCCGATTAATGAATATGTCCCTTTGATATCAGCTTTGGCCGTAATATGACACAAAGGCATAACTCTGGTTTCCTGTTGTTTGTAATAGGGCCGCCACTGTCAAGTCTCGTAATGAAGTGCTTCCGCCGCCCAAGTGGCACCTCATTTGGGTCGCTTGTTTAATTACGGCTCAGAATTGGGGGCACTTTGTGGCTGATTGGCGAGCATAAAAATCCCCACATGTGAACTGTATTTTCAAAAGTAACTCATTCTTTAGTTAGTTCAAATAAAAGCAGGTCAGAATTTGGGTTACTTAATCGCTGATTGGCAATTGATATATCCCCCATCACATTTTACATTTAGTAGTCCATTCATTACTTTGCGTGCTAGAAATGATAAAATCGCTGGAATTGTGTAAAACATTTTAAAGATCTCTTTATTATATTTATATACCTCTTCATAATCTTTATCACTCAAGAAATAATGGCAATTATAGTATCCTCTGGTTTGATTGGAAATTTCCCACGTAGTATTTTTTACTTTTACTTTTTACTTTTTACTTTTACTTTTTACTTTGAGGTTCTGAAATCCCTATAGAATTTGTACACAATGCACCCGGTTCCCGTAGTCAATGGGTTAACTTTGCATACTTTAAAGGGGACCACCAGGCAAAGAACAACACATAATTATATGTTTTGGTGCCATTTTGTGATATCAAATAGATACCCAACATTTTGCAAAGGGTTGTGTTATTCATAAACAAAGCAATTAATTTCCACCACTTACGGAACCACTACTATTTCCTGGTTTCGTACGGGCCAAACATTTGCGAGTGCGCCAATGCTATTCACGCGTACGTTTGGAGACAATAGAATCCCGGGCGATTCGTTCGCTCTGGACAAAGTAGTCTCGTACATGCAGACCCATAAACGCAAGCTTTAGAATGGTGATGCGTTTTCCAATTATATATTTTTTTTCTGGAAACATATTTTTATGAGCTTGTCGATGGAATGGAATACTAAAGATGTTACCTTTCATTTATAAGAATATTATTTTTGGGTGGTGGTACCCTTTAAATTGTATGCATAAGGTGTTGTACTGATATAAAAATAGCCTTGCAGTATTGAGTTTTAACAAGAGCAGCTGTCCAGATATTGTAAATTAGAGACATATTGTCTGCAAAAGTTGATTTTCACTTGCGGAGTTGTCATAATTGTTACTTCATAGCTAAAGGGTGCACACTTGTACCGATGTGAAAATAACCTGGTGGTACATGCATGCTACCAAGAACAGCTGAACAGATATTTTAAATTAGATTTATACATATTTTTCTGCAAATTGCAAAAGTTGATTTTGACTTGTCAGGTTGTCATATTTGCACGTCATTGCGGAAGATTGCATACAAGACATGTGAATTAAGTACCACACCCATTCTTCCTGTCACCTAATTTGTATGCACCATATGGACTTTTGTAATTGTATGCCTTTTAACCTCTTATTGGAAACCTGATTATCCCACAAATACCATATGATGCCTACAATTTTTAATGAGCTTCACGGTACAATGTCCCATTTTTAAAGGGAGTTTCATGTTCAAAAGTCTCATTTTGTGAAATATTTAATATCTTTTTGTGCAATATTTAATATCTTTTAAACATGCATGGCACAATTTCCTGTTTTCCAAGTGAAGGGAGTCTCATAGGTTGAAACATTTCAGTACGTCCTTCATTTTGTGTTAAATTTATATTTCAAGGAATTAGTAATCTATTCGGGGCAGGGTCAGGGGGAGGATGGGAGGGTTAGAGGGAGGCAATAAGGGTGCAAGAATGTCCTTGTTGGTGAAGGGGGGAGGGGGGGAGGAGAGAAGAATTCATAGAGGGGGGATCCCCCCCTCCTTGATCGAACTTCAAGCATGCATGCTGGCTACTGCAGTGAATAATTGTTTCTCGTCAATAGATAATGTTCTAAACAAAAGTTATTCCTGGCAATCTCGATGCTTGCGCGAGGTTTGCCCAGCATTGCAACACCTAATCCATGCACAGTGGATTCTTAGTATTGACTTGAACTCATGAAGAACAGTTTATTTTAAACTTGTCCTTTAGTTCATGAGACAAGTACATATAAATTTTGAATATATCATTGAACCTTTGACCGCTACTAAACTCATGAAGTCATGAAGAACAGTTTATTTTAAACTTGTCCTGTAGTTCATGAGACAAGTACATATAAATTTTGAATATATCATTGAACCTTTGACCGCTACTAAATGTACATCTAGGTAGCTCAGAGTCAGTTGTCCGTTGACTGAAATTTCCACCACTCTCCAAGATTGCCTGAAATATTTTCTCTGACGAGGATTGTGCATAAGTTTTGAATAATATATTAGCGTACCTTCCACTGCTACAACAGGGCTTGTAGCTCACGATCAGTTGATGAGCATTGTCCACATTTTCCACCACTGATCAAAATTGTCCAAAATGTTTTCACTGGTAATAATTTCCACTCAGAATCTAATTTGAATTTATTGTTTCACTTGGGATGATAATAACCCTATGGGCTGACCCTTGAGAAAAATGGTATACATGGTGGATCCACATAATTGATATTCAAAACAATAGTACGTCATTTCCGCCACTGTTCAAGATTGTCCGCAATGTTTTCTCTGACAGCAGTTTTCTGGACACATTTCTTCACACATACTATCATTTGAATTGATTGGGATGATAATAGCCCCGTGGCGAACCCTCGAGATGAAAATAGTTGTAAATGCGAAAGAGAAAAATGATACTCGAGGTGGAGCATCAAAATTGATATTCAATGCTTCTGGGTCAAGATGCAATCGATTGGCTTGAAACCACTGGAGCACCCTGGAAGGGTTTGTGGCGTAGCCAAGGTGGGGATGGAGGGGGAGGGGGGGGGGGGGGCGGGGAGGAAGGGAAGTGGGTATACAATTGCCCAAATCCCCTCCCTCCTTCGTAAATGAAGTCCAGTGTCCGTATTAATAAAACCTCACTAGCTTAGTTCCATGCTAAGTCTATTTTAGATGCTAGGGCTAAGGAGGCAACACATAGCTTTCTTAGTCACTATCTATGGTTATCTGGATAAGCATACAATCTACTAAGTTAATCATAGTGGACAACTAAAGGAATCTCTTGTTGCATACTTGGCCCTAACATCTAAAATTGACTCCATAAGTTCATAGAATGGAACTAAAGCTAGTGAGGTTTCATGAATATTGGGCCCAGATGTCCCAATAAACCAGTTCCCTTATAGTATTCAATGCATTTGGTTAAAGGGGGAAAAATAAATATTACACCAAATAAGTTTGCCCTTATGGGATATGTTGTACCCCCCCCCCCCCCCACTTAGTGTGTTCCACATCATGACCTGGTTTGAGCCTGACTGTGCCACTATGAGTAGTAGGGTGTGTTGTGTAATTTGGGGCAAACCCTGGCTTCATGCAGTCGACACTGGATCACTATTGATCAGGGGGGAAAAAATTAAAGTAGTATTGTTAAATTTGTTTTACATTGACCTCGCTTTGGGAAATTAAAGGGGCTCCATTTTGGCATTTAGGGTGCTAAATTGCAACGAGACCCTGTACTGCGTGTTATATTTGACTGCACAATTGATTAACCCTTTCAGGCCTGTTTGATTTTTGGTATAACATGTATTTTCCATAGACCCTATAGCCTGAGTATTTTCGGGACCAGTCCTGAATGGGTTAAGGTGGACCAGTGGTTAGTAGGTATGCAGGGGTATAACCAGGGTTTGCCTAAGATAGGGGCTAAGAGAGGGTCAAGGCTTCAGGGGGGGGGGGGGGGGCAGTCCTTGGCTAGCTTAGTGACCACCTGTCTATGATAGACAACCTGCCTATAGTAACGGCCAAATGGAAACTTGTCTATATAGACAATGATGGACATTTGCCGTACGCTCTTTTACAAATATAATCACAGTTTTGAATCCAACATTGAAAGAGTTATTTGATGCCAAATATATACAGAGAAGCCTCTTGACATTTGATGTACTTGCTCTTTTACAAATTTATAAATCACAGTTGTGAATCATAGATACATGTAGGTAGAGTTATTATTCCATGCCAAATACAATTTTATTTTAGGATACTCGCAGAGAAGACTCTCCAAATTTAGTATGTCCATTTTGGGAAGCCTGATTGAACTAGACAGACAGCTTTATGATGTCTTTCCAAGTGTTCGACGTGTCATGGAGTGAATGAAATGTATCCGTCTAGTTCGCTTCACTCCATTGCCAATGAAGATTTAAATAACCTTTCAAACTCATTACAAAATGACACATACATGTATCAGGGGAAAAATTAATATTTTTATTTCGGGGGCTCCCCTATGTAATTTTATGGAACTTTTGGGGGCTACTTTTCCAACTTTCGGGGGCTACAAATTTCCAGGGCTCTTTTTTTTCGAATTTCAGGGGCTAATATTTAGCTCTTAAGTGATCATCTGATTGGCATTCGAATGATCACGATCCAATAAAAAAATCAAAACAAAAAACAAATCAAAAATTTTGTTTGGGCATTTCGGGGGTGAAATGTATGCATGAAGTCAAGTTTAGTATTCTGTGAAAAATAAT
Organism: Echinarachnius parma; assembly: GCA_037951105.1. Classification (NCBI taxonomy): domain Eukaryota; kingdom Metazoa; phylum Echinodermata; class Echinoidea; order Clypeasteroida; family Echinarachniidae; genus Echinarachnius; species Echinarachnius parma. The sequence goes on along the minus strand of JBAMJV010003307.1, from coordinate 231,790 downwards.
GTTATATTAGATAAGTATAGTGATTGGTATTGGGGGACATGAAAATGCATCGATTTAAATCATGAATGCAAAATCATTCAGGGTCAATAACCTGTAGATCTGTACATATATAGTCCCGAATGGGGTGGGAGGCGGGCAATTCTCGGTTCATTTATATTATGTCTATAAGATACCACCTGCTGATAAAGACCACAATTTCTGTCTGCCTCGGGTGGTCTTTATAGACAGGTTTGACTGTATTATGATAGGCTGTGATATGGAAGACAGGTCAGTAACCGGTAGAGGTGTGCATTTATAGTCCCAAGTGAAGTGGGCGGCGGATAATTCCAGAAACCATTGGCTAATAAAGCCCATATAAAATGACGAGTTTGGTTTCAAAAGGGCATAAATGCCTTTTCAATAAATATAGGTTATTGCTGTCAATCAGTACATGATTTAACCAATGGAATGCCAGCATGAACCCCCTGCCCTGATTGACTTGGTTCCAAGAGGGCATAAATCCTCTTTGTCAGTAAATATTGGTTATTGACATGCTTTAAACCATCATCTTCAAGAACTTGATTAATTAATTCCATTCGGAAATTAAATATCTAGGAATAATCAGGTTAATAGCTATGCAACTATTTACAAGATTGATTTTTAAAAAATAGAATCTTGCAAGCAATCAGCGACATCGTGTTCCATTCTACTTCAATTTTCCCATACGTACGTGCACGTATAACGTGCAAGCTCGGATGATCAAAGGCATTCTTTCCAAAAGTAAGATCATTTTGGGAAACAAGCTCTTCATACCTCTTATCATTCAGTGCACACACTCATCCTCCTTTTATTGCAAAGTGTATCGTATACGGTCAGGCACCCCTCTGTTTATAACTGATGCAGTGACAGTAGTGGTTTGATCAGGGTTTTTCCAGATTTGTGTGGGGGTGGGGGTGGGGGTGGGGGTGGGGGTGTGGGTGGGGGTGGGGGTAGGGGTGGGGGTGTGGGTGGGGGTGAGGGTGGGGAAAGAGAATGTGCAAGAGAAATACTAAGATCTTTTTGGAAACACACTTTTCATCCCTCTTATCATTCAGTGCACACACTCATCCCCCTTTTATTGCAAAGTATATCGTATACGGTCAGGCACCCCTCTGTTTATAACTGATGCAGTGCCAGCAGTGGTTTGACCAGGGGTCTTCCCAGATTTGTTGTGGGGGCGGGGGTGGGGTGGGGTGGGGTGGGGGTAGGGGTGGGAAAAGAGAAGGTTCAAGAGAAATACTAAGATCTTTTTGGAAACACGCTTTTCATCCCTCTTATCATTCAATGCACACACTCATCCCCTTTTATTGCAAAGTGGATGATTGGTCAGAAACCCCTTTGTTTGTAACCGATGCAGTGGCATACATGTAGCCAGTGTCTACCCAGATTTTTTTTGTTTACTTGGGGGGGGGGGGGGGGGGGCAGTGATGAAATTTCTCAAACATTAAAATAGCACCTTCAAGTTTTGTTTCACATTGAACTCTATGCAAATTTAAGGGGCTCCTTTACTAATTTTGTGTGCTATATAGCCCCCATGTACTTTTTCAACTTGGGCTTAGATAAGCATCCATGTACATTTAGAGAGAACATTGCTCTGTAACCTGTCTATAGTGGTCACCTGTCTACAGTTTCAATCACTCTTGTTTGCTTCAAAAGTGGTCACTATACACAGATTTGATTATATTTTGTAATTATTTTGACCTCACAAGAAGGGGGGGGGGGCATATAAGGGGCAATAATTAATGGGGGAGGGCATATAAGGGGCAATAATTAATGGGGGAGGGGAGAGGGGGGGGGGGGGGGGTTGGAGTACCCCCTTGACCCTACCTCATATATACCCCTGAATGAGGTGGCACTACAAACGGTTATTCCACCCAGAGGTGAGGATAAGTAATTTCATTTATTTTCTTACCCACTTGTGGGCTCAGTAATCTAACTTTGATTCAGGTTTGTATGCTCCATTGCTCCCAATTCCAGGTATTTGCCATCTCAGAACCTATTGACGAAACTGCCTTGTTCGAACCTGTTCCCTACAACTACTTTCCTTGCTGTGGCTATTTGTATAAAAAATTTGCAATTTTGTTATTGATGTTAAATACACAATCCAAATTATAAAAAGTCTGAACCACCTTCTCAGTGGGAGGATATTTGTAGCCCTAAACCAACATAGAAGAAATACAATTTCTGTTATATTTTGGTGCCTGATCTGGCAAGTAAAAAGTGGCATGTATAAAATTGTAGGGGCCCAAAACCCAATTTTGGTGGCCCTGGGCCAGCGAGCCATGCTAATTTGGGCCCCTGAATGTGCACTCTGTAAATTGCTGTTTGTACATGCCATTGTGGGTTTACAAATATATATCATCTTTTTTTAATAAATTCAAAAGAATATATTTACAAAACCCAGGGCTCGACACTCGCACTGGCCCACTGGCCCTGGGCCAGTGAAATTGCACTTCGGGCAAAAATGTATAACAGACAGTTTTTGGTGGCCCGATCGGTGAAGCAGATTTTCAACCCGTCATTGACAAAAATGAGAAAAATCTTGTTTTCCAAAACCTATGTAAAACAGGAAACCTAGTTATGACACTGTTTAGGTCATTAGATTGTTTTTATATCATGACTATTCTGATAATACATTAAAAATTGATCAGTGCAAGAACCTTTCCTTGTTGACAAATTTTCTTGAAATAATTTTCTCAAGTAAAAGAGGCATTCCAACAATTCCAAGTGTTTTGTCCAACTCCAAGGAACATTTCAATAGATAAACGGGACATTTGAGACAATGTCTATATTCATCCATATTCATTCATGTCATTTGATCCTAATTCACAACCATTGATTTCAAAAACTGCTTCAAACTATTTGTGATTTAAAATGTCACCTGATCTTAACAATTCGGCTACGTTTCAAAAACTTGACATTTCATTTGATGGACATAAATGTCACTTGATCTCGATTCCGGTAAGTTTAAAATCTGTTTTTTTGCGAACTATTAGTGAAGTGTTTTTATTGATTAACAATGGATTCAGTCATCCTTTGTACAAAACAATTCCAGAGACATCTGAAATATAATATCAATTGAGAAGATGAGCATTACAAGAAAAATATATATATATTTTTACAAATGTGTATGGTGTATGATACAGTAATGTGATTGATATGACATTTTACTGTACATACATGTACATGTATGCAATATGTTGTGTTATTGTTCTTTATATTTACTTTTCACTATTAACACATATGCACTTGCATTTAACAGATATTTGAAATATTACATTTTTGTCAAAGAATGTCGGCATCCTTTTTGTTTGACATAGCATTTCATGATTTCAACTACACGTATAATTTATGTAAGGCCATGCAAGAATGGCCAGCTATTAATAGAATCATTGATGAAATATGAGGCATCAACCAGTGAACCTGATCAGGTTTTGAACAATGTTTTTTGTCTGTTCATATTAAACTTGACCACCATAATTATTCACTACTAACTATATTTCATCTACCCCGGTGAAAAAAGTATATATGGGCTTAGGGCAATTGAGCCGCAATTAAGCCCCCCCCCCCCACCCAAAAAAGAAGAAAAAAAGAAAAGAAAAGAAGAAAGAAAAAAAGAGCCCAGAAAGTCATAACACAGTCCAAAGTGTAAATTTGCACTGAGTTCAATGGAAAACAAATGTTGGATGGTTATTTTCATGCAGGCAATCTTGAAAAGTAGCCCCCTAAATTGAGCATTTTCCCTCTGATCTACTGCACCCATTGATGAGTTATAACACATCATGTATGCCTCTTTGATGGTTTGGAATTGCATTGGGTAATCACTGATACAAAAGATCCATTTACATGTTTTGTATGTGAAATTAGGACAACTCTATGATTGTATGAAATGGTAGTCATTCTTTGAGTTTAAAGTTCATTGAGCACAGTTTATATATTTCATTGGGGTTATTTCCTAATATGTTGGACAGTTAGAGATAGAACGGCTATAGTACGCATAGTTGAATGGTTCTTAGCCATTGTCAGGTATTGTACTGATGATCCACGGACCTGTTTGGAGTCAGGACGACTCTAGAGATTATATTAAATGGTCCTCTGTCTTTCTATTTCAAATTTTATGATAGCCTTGAGTTTATATAATTTCAAAATTGGGGTTATTCCCCAGTATCTGGAGCAACCAAGGCCGACCAATGTCTCTAGTGTATTGTCCAAGAAAAAAATAAGAAAAAAAGGTCTTATTGAAGAAAATAAACAGAAAAATAGGTCTTATTGAAGAAAATAAACGGAAAAAAAGGTCCCATTGAAGAAAATAAACAGAAAAAATAGGTCTTATTGATGGTGGAAGACCAAATATTTGCCGTTCAGCGGCATCCACAAATTTACCCTTTCTGAGATTATTGATCGGTCATGGAGTCTGACCAGTACAAAAGCAAAGTCAATTTGTCTGGGGTCGCGTGTTTGCAGAATTCTGAAGAACATATAAAAGGGGGTTGTTAACCTATTGGTCAAGCGACCCAATTGCAAACAGAGCCCGATGGTCAGTGATCCCGATCCGCCCCCCTCCAACCCACACAGTGCCTATAGTGTAAAGGACAGGCCTGGCCCAGGGGACCAGGAACTGTCCAACAAAAATGAATAGAGACACACACACAAATACTGATTCATGGAATAAGAGCTGTCTGAAAAAAAAAAGAATAGATGAAAGAAGATTGAATGAAAACTGCTTTTACCACTTTAAATATACATGTACCTGCAAATGAAGAGAATATGCCTGTATAAACAATATATCTATAATAGATCATCAGCAGTCTGTTGAGGTAGATCATTAAGAAAAAGATAATAGTGGTTGTTTTGGAGGTTCTAATTTTTCTTAAATAGCTATTCAAAATGTTCTACGAAGAGGGATATATTCCTTGAAGGCAGATGATAAACAAATAAAACAAAGTATTCCTCTGTTCGTTTTGGGTCAACATTGTGCATGATTTTTGGTTTGATATATATTATTATATTAAATCAATCTAGTTGCAAACCTGTATATTTTAACTGCACCTTCACATCATTGAAATTAAATGCATTATAAACTTGTCTCACTGTTCAATGACTTTTGGTGAGAACGCCTCTCTGCACATTTGTTTTTTTAATAAAGCGCTATACTGTATAATAGCGTGCCTTCCAATCGTGAGGTCCTGAGTTCGAACCCAGAGTATGCCCATCACGTTTTTCCTTCAGCAAGAAAATTTATCCACATTTGCTGCTCTCCACCCCGGTGTATAAATGGGTACCCGGAAGGATGGAACGTAAAGCTGTGCAGTGTATTTTGGTGCAAACATGAATAATAAGCTTGCCCTTTTGGGGCTGTGCGTTTTGATGAGCACACCCTTCTGAAGTCCTTCGTATCAAATCGTTTGAGCTAATTAGGTGCTTATGTCGCAGATTCATTTTCAGATTTGAGCTATTTGGGCGGATCAGTTGCACAATATTTAAAATGTTTCCCATATCAATAGCTTAGAAAGCCTACGTTCCTGAAAGCACATTAAAAAGGCCTTGATTATTAGCGATAAATGCATGTCTGATTAAAGAGACTCTTGTGTATTTGTACAGTTGAGAAATCATTACATTTTTAGGTTGAATACATCCTCTGAATTTGGTTTCAAATTGAGCATGATTTGCTTCGACAGTTAGGACGGTCTTTAGATAAAACACTTTCAAGAAACAGGGCCCAGTTCTTGTATAGCACATTTCACACCAAAGTAGGGTCTTTATGCTCATATTAACCCGTTCACTTTGAGATTCTGAAATCCCCATAGACTTTGTACTTAGCCTACCCCGGTTTCCATATAGGCAATGGCTTAAAGAAGAAAAACGTATAGGAGAGGATAGTATGAATAGCCTTTATGTGAATGATCTTCTCAATCCCCATGAGCCGCTTGGAAGGAATGCTCCCCAGGGAGTGGAGAAGGTGCACACAATGTGTGCTGGTTTGCATCGTATCTTATGACCGGGGTAATAATATCATTGTACAGCGCTATTAGAGATGATTATCAATCATATTAGGCGCTATATAAATCAAGTATATTATTATTATTATTTTACAGAGACAAATTAGAGACAGAGAGGAAAAATTGAAGGTTGACACAAGTGAAGACATGATTAAAATATAATTACCCCAAAAAGTATGTTTTAAATTGGTCTGCAAGGTCCTAACATTAGCTTTAAAGCATAGTCCCTCACAGAATGTTGTGCATGGCGTTACATTATAATAAGAGGATCAAGAGGAGGAATCCATATAAAGGTTGGATACATGTTGTGTGTTGGAATCAGTGGTATATCTAGGGTATGATGGGTAAGGGGGAAGTAAGGGAAGCGAGGTACATGAAAATGAGCAAACAAAATAGGGTTTCCCCGGGATTCGTACCCGAGTCCGGAGAATTTTGGATTGCTAGACCAACTGAGCGAAAAAGCTCTTACAAGTGCAGGTTGTTGTTCCACAAGGGGGCAATTTTAAACCAAATATCGTCGGTTGAGAAGGGCGCTTAGTTTAATACTTTTGTACTTCAGAGATAACAATGTTTAAAGTTTAGGAGCAAAATATTCCACAAGGCAGCATTTCAAACCAAACATCATAGTTTTTGAGAAAGAGAAGGGCGCTGAGCTAATCTTTGTACTCCAGAAACCATGCTTATAGTTGAGAGCCTTTGTGTAACCCAATTTAGCTCTTTACTTTTTTTGGTAAAGATTCTCCAAATCATATTAATATTTTATTATCTGACATTTTGGCATCAAACAGAGAAGGCTCCGACCTACAAGAATACATGATGGTATGTAGAACTCAACTTAGCTGGAAATCAACCTAACACCCCTGTGCAGGCGGGAGAGGATAAGAATCCCTGTGTATAAGGGCAATTACCCGCCCCCCCTCCCCCTCCCCCTCCCCCCCCCCCCCCCCCCTCACCAGCTTGTAGCTATGTCCTGGGTTTATGAAATGCAACATTTCAAGACATTCATAGCATAATAGGTTTGTTCCAGTTTTTTGTGAACTAAATGCACATGCTGTGCTTCCAATGTCCACATTTAATTTGAATGGAATGCGCTTTGCAGTTATCCGCTCTCGCTAAATCGCCATTGCAAAGACCACTAGTAAAAAAAAACTTTAAAAAAGAAGGAAGCGAGAGAGAGAGAGAGAGAGAGAGTGAGAGGAAAAAAAGTAGGAATAAGAGGTCCGAGAAGAATAAGGTAATGTTACAGCTCAATCATGCAGCCCTTTGAAAATCTTCGGGAATATTTTTGGAGGAAAGCTGATTTGAGAAGACCACCCATTACCGAATATTGCTAGGATTTCACCGAAGCTTTGTATACATATATGCACCAATATTACCAGTGGATATCTTACGTTCCGCTTTCTGCTATATTATGGCAGAAATTGATTGCATATTTGTAAAGAGAAAGTAACAGAATATGCCTTGAATCTATTTAGTACTACATATTCTACATATACATATTTCTCTATGTACAACTATCTTCTCAAAGCGCTTAGTGGCTGGCCTGCAGTAGGCGCTATACAGATATGTTATATTATTATTATTATATCACCGGTTGAGAAAGATAAGGGTGCTATATAGTCACTTTATGTACTCGTTGGGGAACCTTATAGTATAATCTGTAGAAACGCAATATATAGCTCTCTTTTATTTTTGATAAATTTTTAAAAAATTATAAAATAATCATCGTAAAATTTGACATTTCATAGAGCAGGCTGACCTACAAGACAGTTAAATGCATAACTCAATTTAGCCAAACATCGACTTACCACCCTTCTTACTGTCATCCGATGATATTATGTAGTACAGTATTGTGCAACCCGATGAATCCATGCGTTAGACAGTATGATATCTTACGATGTGCTGGTCGTGCTTCAAGGCTATATGTTGCACAATAACTCAATATTAATTTCTTTACGTTCTCTATATTTCATCATTATGCATTCAACCTTCATATTATTGTTTATCAAATTGTATAAGAGGTACCTGGTGAAATATGTCCTCACCTTTTGTCAACATTTCTTTATTCCTTTTATTTCAAGATTATGCATTCAACCCTTAAAGTATTATATGTCAAGTATTATACAAGTATCTTGGTACCTTGAAATATCATCATAGTATTGTTTATCAAATTTTATAATAGGTACCTGGTGAACTATATCCTCACCTTTTGTCAACAATTCTTTATTTCTTTTATTTCAAGATTATGCATTCAATCCTTAAAGTATTGTATGTCAGGTATTATACAAGTATCTTGGTACCTTGAAATATCATCTGATAACAAATTGTAAAACTGTCAAAATTACTTACATGAAGGTGGCATGTATATATCAGTAATTGTACGTGTACATGTATTGTCTAATGGTCGTGTAAAAGATATAAGATATTTAATAATTATGTTATTGAATATCAGTATTATAATAACTATGTACCTGGTAATGTCAGTGGAAGACTAATTGCAATAACTCCCCTATCGTCTAAATTTCTTTATGTTCTCTTTATTTCAACATTATATCTTAGGTGCACATGTACATACATCTATTAAATATAATGATCTGGACAAAATACAAATTTTCGACAATGTTTCAAGATGGAAATATCCAAGAGTTTTTATGAAAGTGTTATAAATATTAAACACTCCTCAGAGCCATATTTATATTTCATTGTTTTTTGTTTACATTTTTCAATCATGATCTTTATAGCCAAACTAAACTCAATGGCCATGCAACTTTCACGAACAGACTGATATGCAAGCACAAACAAATATTAAAACTATTTCAAACATAGGGAAGCTGAACTGAGCAAAGAAAATAGTGTCTCCCCGGGATAACTACCTTTGTTGCTTATTTTGATTTTGTATTAATGGTTAAAACATTACTTTCTGATTCCTCTGATTATGTTAAATGCACAGGATCTACAGTGAATTGACTACAATAGATGTGGTTGTGTACTAAATGTACAGAAATATAAATTACCATGTACACACACTTCAAAGCTCATGTACTTGTATGTCTGCTCTGCATATATAGAACAGATAATTTGGCACAACCACACACTTCTATAAAAAGCATATCATGTGATCTTCATTCAACAGGCAGCAAATAAATACTTTATTTTTGGGAGAAATCTGATCGAAAGAGAGAAATGTACGATAGATCCCCAAATGAGAATAAATTATGTGCAAGCGAGAGCCTCACGCTTTACAGGCTAGCAGTGTATTAGAGGATATACGTGGGGCTCTTTGTTTCACCTGTTCAAAATAACTAAAAATACACTTCATTGTTGTCGAAGGTTAGGAGATACATAATAATAACAATAATAATAATGATAATAATAATAATACTACTAATAATAGAAATAATAAATAATATAAAGCTTCTAATCGCCAATTCCACCCTTTTTAAGGTGCTCAGGACGCAGTTATACATGTATTATCTACACACAGTGAGCAAACATGAATATTTGAACAAACATGTAAAATACATGTACATTAATATACATGTACATCATTATCTATTTAATTAATAGGATATTTCTCACATTCATGTAGTTTATTTATTACTTAGGAATATGTTTTCATCATTTATACATGGTTGTACTTTGCATACATGTACAGTATATATTGCTACACATTGCAAGTACAGGTCTAGATGATAAGATTTCTAGTTGTAGAATAAAATAGTGATGACTTTACAACTAAATTAATAGATATAAGTAGATTTAACAAGCCCATTTGAAATCTGGGGTGGTCAAAATGCGAACAAACCCAACCATGATGGCTAGAATAGAATTCAGACCACGTCTCAAAGATTATACTGCATTGAAGAAAAAACATAGTCTGAAAAGTAAACAAGATCTTTTCATAAATGTTCAAACCAGTACATAGAATAGAATGTAGACCGTTTAGACCTGGTCACACAGGACACGACTAGACCCACGAATGCAGTACGCATTGGTACGAATATATGGCAAGCCGTTTTAACATTTATTCTTATTTCTTGATATCAAAAATTTAATTATTGATATCAAGAATGCATTTCTAGATATCAAGAATTACCAATGCTTAACAACAGAAAAGTATTTCAAGAAATAGGAATAAATGTTAAAAACGGCTTGTCATAGATTTGTACCAATGCGTACTGCATTCGTGGGTCTAGTCGTGTCCTGTGTGACCAGGCCTTTTCATGACGTATGTAAAAAAGAAAAACAGGATTAGAAAGTAAACAAAATTTGTGTGATGAACATTTCTGCGGCGACTAAAAAGACATTGCGAAGAATACCTGTATGTTTATTAAAGATGTAGCGCTACCACTTACCAATAGAAAACAGAAATTTAACCATTTAGGGGGGTAAAATGCTGGTATTTGAAATGGCTCCAATGACCTCCAACATTTGCCACATTACTGAGAAGGAAAAACATAGGTAGCCTTAACTAGACACATTATGCGAGCGATCAACACCATTAGCATTGTACAGGGAAAGTTGTTTACCTAGCGAAACATTAGTCACAATTATGTAAAGACACTTCATGTACGTAGACATTGTACAATGTATTGTATCATCGCCTTCAAATATTTAGCATGATTGGGGACACATTCTGTGCTTTTGATATGCCGCCATTAAATATGTGTACATTTATAATAATTGAAATGAAATACAAGTGATATATCATGTTTGAGATATTGTGCAATTGACACAGTGCAGCCCGAGTAAAGATCAAGAAAACATAACCCTAAAGTGTAGTCTTACCAAGGAGGTACTAGTACCTCCTTGGTAAGACTACACCACATATTTATGGCACAGTTTCCTTTGGCATTGATGTACATACCCCCCCCCCCCCCCCCCCCCCCCCCTCTATTTAACATCCTCATACAAACTTGTTTTTGTCTATTTGCCCATTTGGGTAATTAAAATCAAGAATTTTCACATTTTACTTGCCTGAAGAAACCATCATATGAAACAAAAGAAAAAGTAATCACGCTAGATACATTTACATGTTACTCTATCTGCTTGAGAAATTTGTCTTTTTATTTCCTAGATGGGATTTACATTTTTCTCATGTAGTTGAACAGAAATATTAGATGCACAATTTGGCAACAAAACTAGACCATTTATGAAATTGTACTTGCCCAACATGGATTTTTTTTACTTGCCCTGGGCTAGTGCCGAGCCCTGCATTATGCATCCCCCCCCCCCCCCCCGCCTATGTTGTGTGACAGTTTGACATTGAACAAGGGGTCATTCATGAAAAAGATCATTGTAAATATTATATTTTTGAATGAATGCCAAAAACAACAACAACAACAACAACAATAACGACAGTAATAACGACAGTAACACCATCCATTATCATTCACTGTGCAGGGGGGCAAGACTCTTTGCACGTTCGCTTACAGTTTAACCTCATTAGCAACATGTAATAGTACATTGCGAAATGAGGTAATTGCCTCCTGGGTAATTGGCTATAATTGGGACGTTAATGATGAACAGTTTAGCACGTGTTTACCTGGTGTGAATGCCCCATTCTCCATTAAGTGACCCCAACGATTGTTCACGAAAGGTTGTTTTAGAGGATAATGTACCCATCGGCTTATGTATAGCATTTCACTACGTAAAATAATAACATTTCTTTTTATAGTCAGAGGTGAGTTTGTTACTGTATCACTCACTGTATAGTGTGTCATTGAAATTTCACATAAATCACGTTTTTGTGATGTTTTTTGTGTTTTAAAAGCATGCATTAAGAGTTCTGATCAATCGCAAAGTTGCAATCAAATGCAAGTCAGAAAAATGCCTATTTGCTCAATTCTGAATAGCTCAGCCTCAAATGTGCATCTTTTCTGACTTGCGTGTAATCGCAACTTTGCTACACTCAAATGGTGTATAATGTACTTGGAAGGAAATATTGAATGAGCCCTTACTTTCCAAACCTTCAAGTGTATGCAATGAGTCCTCATTTTTAATACACCCTGTAATTTACAAGCCATGGTAGCATAGCTTCGTTAATGTGATCTGCTCTGGTATGCAGAGTATGTTGATAAAAGGTTTCCCCCTTTTTTCAGTTCCATGAAGTGGCCAGCACATTATGAAAGGGTGCCATTAAACAATATCCTTGTGTAAATAGAGTATGTTAAACTTAAAGGTTGCGAGTTTTCCATCGAGAATTATCTATCTCAATTCTTCGGGGGGGGGGGGGGGGGGTCGGATGAAGTGCTTGAAGTGGATGAATGCAAATTATGCATTATATATGTTTCTAACCAAATGTACGTCAAGATTTTAAAAATTTGAAATCAATTCTGCTGGGATTGAAGTAGACGAATAAGGACGCATTGCATGTTCTTTACCAAATGCACATCAAGAACTATCTATTCAAAGTTTGAAGGGCTTATATTATAATAAGCAAATGAAGGCGCTTTGGGTTTGTATGGTTTAACTGAATGTAACATTGAAGGCAGGGTGTGTGTGTGTGTGTGGGGGGGGGTGGGGGGCATGAAGTAGATAATCGCAATTGCATTGTATGTTTTTAACCAAATGCGCATCAAGAACTATCTATTGAATTTCTGAAGGGCTTGAAGTGGGCAAATGAAGACGCATTGTATGTTTTAACTAAACGTAACATTGAGAGTAATCCCCGATGCATTTTAAGTCATAATAGTTGGCAAACATTACGCTGGAAGGGGGATTACTCTACAAGGTGTCCTGTTTTTATGGACAATTATACAAGGCAATGGAAAATTTCTTTATTCACATATATATGTATGTTTATGTATGTATGTATGTGTGGATGTATGCACATGTGTGTGCTCAATTATGTTTGTATGGTATGTTATTGTTCATTTGTACTGTAATTTAATGTTGATTTGTTTATGCACATGCAACCATTGTTGCTATGTTGAATTCTAATTTTGAGGAATAAAACATAATAAAATATGTGTTTGGGTATGTGTGTGTGTGTTTGTGCATGTGTGTATTAGTGTGTGTGTGTGTGTGTATGTTTATGTGCAATTGTGTATGTGTGTGTTAACTGATCTGATCTTTGTTGGAAACCCAAAATAGATGTCTACATTTAAAAAACAAATAACAAAAGAATTTAGATTCAACATTCCATAACATGAAGATCAGTATTTACTTTGGCTTTCTCTCAATCTTTATATAAATATCCTGGCTTTCCTTGAAACGAATTGACCTCTTGCATTTTTTGTGGTGAATTAAAATAAATCAACGAGATCTCCTGGATACTGGCAGATAATATGTGTCAAAACTTAAATATCGGAGCTGGAATGTCCAGCGCCGATTGTCATTTATTTGCCCGACTGATTTGCGGCATTTGCATTCCATTATTTATCTGTCTCTTCGCCTCTAATTTGCAGAGTTCCGAAGTTTTGTTTGTAAACCAACAGTAATCAAACAACAAGCGAGCCAGTACTGTAAAAAGAATAGCAATTCCAAGGAGTATTTTTGTTTAAGAACTTTAATAATGGCCATTTTACATTTTTAGGTGAAAGAAGGTTTGCTAAGATTTTAACTTGAAAGTTCTTCTTCTTCTTCGGGTTAATATGCCTCCTTCAATCCTGAAGATTCTTGCAGATACAAGTTCTGTTTGCAAACTAAAAGAACTATTATTTCTAAGGATGTTATTGGATAAGTATATTTTATAACATAAATATTCCTATTAAAGTTGTGTTTGTAAACTTAATAAAACACACATCTTTTTTGTTAGAAAATGGTGAGGAGGAGTTTATAATGATAATGATTCGATTTTATTGTCCAAATTAATGGATGTTCTTTTCCACATGGTTAGAGTTTTGTTTATTTAAATCAAATTTGATCTGGAAGTTTGATAGTATTACACCGAAAATCAAATTGTTCTCGGTACTCAGGTCAATACTTATTCAAGAAAATATTGAGATGTACGTCAACGTCAATGGGGTCACTCAAGACTAATCCTTCATTATTTGTGGCATTCCACCAATCCGTGTAACGAAACCAGAACGAGATACAAGCATGCACCCTCAATCAATGGAATGTGATCTTAGATCTACGCATCTATCATACCTGTTGTGCGGTGTTATTACGGGGCAGATCATTCGGAGTTGTTTATACATCATACTCATTGCCGCTAGTAGATGGCTGCGTATTTGATATTCTCGGTATCGGCTACCAGGGGCATGGCTAGGGTCCTTATTGTCAGAATAGGGGAGGGGGTGATAGAGGACTTGTTGGTGGGGGTGGAGTGTTAGGGTTACTAGAGGAGGCGCAATAATGACACTGATACTGATACTTTGGGTTACCTGGGGTAAATCAAATTTGAGGGGGGAGGGGGGACTCGGGGGGGGGGGACTCGGGGGGGGGGGGGGGGGGGGACTCCGGGAGGGGGGGGGGGGACTCCGGGGGATGCATGTACCCCCCAGGATCCTGTGGCTGCGCCTCCATTCGCAATGTAAACTGGGGCGGGCTAAGCTGAAAGATCGGTTTGTTGGTTGGTTCACATTCCTGAGCTGCCGAACAGCAATCACAAACAGGTTCTGAGGGGACTTCGGAGAACTTAGTTTGCGTCAGAGCCGAGATTGGGGTTTCAAGAGTCCAAGGTCACATGACGTAACCATGGAGCTAGATTGGAGAGGTTGTATTAAAAGCGCATTGAACAGCTGATAATTGAAATGTGCTATAAATATTGAAAATCCTTATTAGTGATGAACTATAAAGAAGCACCACATAAGTAATCTGGAAAATTATCATGAGAGAGCAAGCTGTGTGCTTGGAAATCGTGTGTGTTTATAGAAAGAAAAGTTTATCTTTTCATTTCAAATGATACAGATTCCAAGTTTAAATCACATTTTCATACCATATGTATTACTATATCAGCTGTTCTTAGGTTCAATTTCTTGTTTTCAGATTTAAAACAAATTGAGTTTGGGAAATGGAAGTTCCTGGTCTCATGTACGAAGTAGACCAAAGTGATGTAGTCCAAATGGGTGAGGACCAAATAAGGATTAAGGAATTATGATTCAAGATTAGGATTATGGTAATAGAGGTTTGGGGTTAGGCTTAGGGTTGATGGTCAGTTCTGAGTTGGGGGAAATGGAAGTTTCAAGCATCATGTTTTAGACCAAATGTCTATGAGGTCAGAGTTTAGGGGCTTAGGATTAAGGAACTAAGATTTAGGATTAGAATTAGGGAATAGGGGTTTGGATTAGAGTTAGGGTTAGAATTGGAGGTCAGATCTGAGTTGGGGAAATGGAAGTTTCATGTATATGTATTATGTACTAAACAATAACCCAGACTGGGTCATACCAAAGACTTTAAAAATGGTACCTTCTGCCTTCTAGCCAGGCGCTCGGCATTTATAGAATGGAGAAGGGAAAGTTAATCACACGAGTTACCAGAGGACTGGCCCCCTTCTGTAGCTATCGCTACATTTAGTAGACGTTTGGCCTAGGGCTAATGAATTGGAGATAGGCGCCGCCTTATGTGCTAACATTTGCACGGGAAGGACTTTAACTTTAACTAACTAGACAATAATGCGACATAGTCCACATGGGTGTAGGTAGACCCAGCGAACTTAAAGCCCTTTATCCTATTAAATTATAGTGTTAAAATGTGCCCTTTTAAGAACATTTGTCTGTCAATACAGGGCTTAAATGCATGAGGGATGACTTTTTGAAATTCTTGGAAAGGATTCATTTATTGAGGACTGGTAGTCCGGGCTTGGTAAATATCAAAGGCACTGTATTAAATATCTCAAGGATTTTCAGTGAAGTCCTTGGGTTAATGGAATTTTCCTGTAATCTGTGGGATATGGTGCATATCAATCCACATATACAGTTAACAACACAATTATTCATACCCCTAGTGGAATTTCAGTTTTTTATGTTTTTCTGAAAAACGACAGATGGACACTCACTATTTTGGCCGTAGTTGGATAGCTTTAGTTGAAAGGTAAAAATTCAGAATGGTTTTTGTAATACCTCATTTGCATAACAAAGAGCATACTGCTTTGTTTGTAGTTTGACTTGCTCAAAATTATTCATACCCTTTGTCAATACAAACTATAAAAGACAATATCACAGTCAATAGTCATTTACAAAGCCTTTGTTCTTGATCACAGCATCCAGGCAGTTTCTTTAGCTGTTCACGAGGGTTTGGCAGAGCTCCACAGGAATTTTGGCCCAATCTTCAGTGGCGAAGACCTCTAGTTCTGTCAGGTTGGAGGGCCTGCGAGCATGCACCCTAGCCTTGATGGTTTTCCACAGGTTTTCAATGGGATTCAGGTCAGGGCTTTGACTTGGCCATTGTAGCACCTCCACGCTGTTATCCTGGAACCATTTCTTGACTGCCTTTGCTTTATGTTTAGGATCGTTGTCCGGTTGGTATGTCCAGTATGGGCCGATATGGAGATTTTCTGCAGACTGCCTGATGTTGTCTTCCAGAATTTGGATGTACTGCGCCTTCTTCATTATGCCTTCTACCTTTATAAGACTGCCAGGCCCACTTGCAGAGAAACAACCCCAAAGCATGATGCTCCCACCACCAAACTTCACGGTTAGCACAGTGTTCTTTTGGTTGTATGCCTCGCCTTTCTTGCGCCAAACGAAGGAAACATCCCTGTGGCCAAAAAGCTCCATCTTTGTCTCGTCTAATCATAGAACTGATGACCAGAAATGTTGATCCTTGTCTCGGTGCTCTCTGGCAAATGTAAGTCGCGCTTTACAATGATTCTGAGTGAGGAGAGGGGTCTTCCTTGGACGACAACCATGTAGCCCTTCCTTGTGCAGTGTGCGGTGTATAGTCTGCACTGAAACCTTGGTGCCCATCTCACCCAATCTGTGCCAACCGTGAAGTTTTGTGGTGGGAGCATCATGCTTTGGGGTTGTTTCTCTGCAAGTGGACCTGGCAGTCTTATAAAGGTAGAAGGCATTATGATGAAGGAGGAGTACATGTTCCAAATTCTGGAAGACAACATCAGGCAGTCTGCAGAAAATCTCCATATTGTCCCATACTGGACATACCAACAGGACAACGATCCTAAACATAAAGCAAAGGCAGTCAAGAAATGGTTCCAGGATAACAGCGTGGAGGTGCTACAATGGCCAAGTCAAAGCCCGGACTTGAATCCCATTGAAAATCTGTGAAAAACCGTCAAGGCTAGGGTGCATCCCCGCAGGCCCTCCAACCTGACAGAACTAGAGGTCTTCGCCAAGGAAGAGTGGGCCAAAATTTCTGTGGAGCTCTGCCAAACCCTCGTGAACAGCTACAGAAACCGCCTGGATGCTGTGATCAAGAACAAAGGCTTTGCAATTGAATATTGAGTGTGACATTGTCTTTTATAGTTTTATTGACAAAGGGTATGAATAATTTTGAGCAAGTCAAAATACAAACAAAGCAGTATGCTCTTTGTTATGCAAATGAGGTTATACAAAAACCATTCTGAATGTTTACCTTTCAACTAAAGCTATCCAACTACGGCCAAAATAGTGTGTGTCCATCTGTCGTTTTTCCGAAAAACATAAAAAACTGAAATTCCACTAGGGGTATGAATAATTGTGTTGTTAACTGTATCAGCTTTGGGTGAGAGTAAGAAGGGCGTTAAGTCGATTTTGTACGAAACGTGAGTTCTGCATACCATACCTTCTTGTAAAGAGTTGTAGGGCAGAGCATGTAGTAATGTTTTATAAAATTTGTATTTATTTATTATTTATTTTATTTATGATTATTATTATTATTGTTTTTTTATTTTTTAATATGGGGAAGGGGGGGGGGGGGGGGGGAGGAGATACTTTTCCATCTAGCCTGCATGGAAATGTGGTGATTTACAGGGGGTTTGGGGGATTCTTTGGGGGTATATCTGGGCCTAAATCACCCTTAGCCTCTATGTTTTTTCACTACTTCTCCTATTCCGTTCATATTCTGAAAACAACTTTGTCGTATTTATAAGCCTTACTCTCGTTTTAATTATAAAAACCGATTGGAATTTAATGGTCATCCGTACACGATTTCAAATGATTTCTAGAGGAAATGAAAGTTAGAGTTTGAACTTGAACTCAAAATTAATGAAACATTAAAAAACGATGGTAGATTACTTGATTAGTTTAGAGAAAATGACCCATACATGTAGGTTTATGCACTTTCTAATCTCATAAAACCATGAACATTATAATGAAGCAATGGCATAACCAGAGGAGGAGTGGGTGGGGGAGGGGGGGGGGGGGGGGGTCAGAGAGGTGGCTGGAGTTTGTACAAAGCAGTCGATACAATATGGTAAATTGAAAATACCAGCCAAATACTAACTGCTGCTGCAGCTACTTTAAAAGTTAAAACATTGAACTTCTTATGAAGCAAATGGCATAACAGTGTGGGGGGGGGGGGGGGGGGGGGGGGGGTCAGAGAGGGGGCTAGATTTTGTACAACCCAATGAATACAATATGGTAAATTGAAAATACCAGACAAATAAATCTGCTGCTGCTGCTGCTACTAATGGACAATTTAATAAAAGTTGGAAGGAAATGGGTTAATGTGGATAATAAAAACACAACAAACACTATCGTGAGTGCCTGGGACTGGTCATTCCAATAAAAGCAAATTAAGACTAAATTGCTAACATGGCCGCTAGGCCTTGCATCCATCCATCCATGGTCCATCCGCAAAGTCCTTGGGCTGTTCGAGATGACCATAATGCATGTTAACTTCCTCACTACTTGACCATGATAATGCCATAGACTTACTGTACAAGCTAATGGCAAGTGGTGGTGAGTTGCTTAAATGATACATGTATGTATTCACTGTGATGTAGGCCAGTTTTAGATTGCGTTTTAACTCCATCACTATACTGAACCTTAATAATTAATGCCATTGAATTCCTGTAGAAACGAATGGCGTGCAGTAGGGAGCGGCTTAAAACTAAAAGATATTTTTTTACTGCGTTTTGCACTAGGTCACTTTGAGATGATCAAACTATATTTTAAATCCTTCTCTACTTCAACTTGAATATGCCATTAGATTACTGTAGAATCTGGTGGCATTTAGTTACAAACGGATTAAATCATGCCACATCCTAGGTTGGTTTGAGATGGTCATTCATAATATATCTTAAATCCCCCACTACTGCACCATAAAAATGCCAAATTGATTTAGTGAAGGTACATATACTATATGCAATGCTCAAAATTAACTTTTTTTACTGGTGGCCCAGTCGGGCCAGTAAAATTAGTATTTTTCCAAATTTGGTGGCCCGAAACCAAAATCTACTGGCCCGAAAAAAATAAGGAAAAACAAAAAAAAATTAATACAATGATAGTTTCAGGGTACTAGGCAATGTGTTTTTCATTCCCGTTTGTTTCATTGTAAGATGAATTAAATAAACATGAATTAATAGGAATATGTGTGTGTCATGTCTTTTTTCTTTCTTTTATTTAAGCTTTAATGGCGACGCAGTCATTAATGACTATTTACGCCATGTCTTTTTATTCATTGTGGTCTAGCATTCATCAACATAAACATTTTCTCACGTAAAAAATTAGTGGTTAGTACAAAAATTGCACATTTATTGGGTAGTTGTACATTGAGTAGTAATATATGAATACTCATGAGCAGCATTTTATGATGTCATTAGATATGCAAAATAAGCAAATAACTGAAATTACTAATAACGATTTTTAATATGAAATTTTTGTTAGCAACAACTGGTTACAAAATGAGTATGGCTGCTCAAGAATGTATGAATAATATATTCATTAGCAGCAGTATAACTTGCTCAATTTACTTGCAACTTTTTAACTAACCAATATTTTGTATGTGAGAAAAGAGTATATAACTTGATGAATGCTACTTTTAAAAGCAAGGTTTTTTTTTTTTTTTTTTTTTTTTTTTGCTGGCCCAGTCGGGCCACCAAATATTTTTTTTTACTGGCCCGGCGGCAATTTTTAGTGGCCCCGGGCCATCGGGCCTATGCTAATTTCCAGGGTTGCTATATGTGTCCGAAGTCAGTGATTGGCTTATTCAACCCACTGCCTACAGAAACATGGCAGGCCAAGTATTAACACTATGAGGATTGCAAAATGTATTAGGTTAAAAGTACATGTATCTAGTTACTTTGTATTAATTGATATTTCTTACTTGCATCTGTAGTGGTTTCTTACATGCCTAGTTGCAGTGAAAAAAATACACAGGGGCTCGGGGCGAAGTCGCCACAGAAAATCATGACAGAGCCCTAGTAAATTTGCATAGGGTTCAATGCAAAACAAATTTTAGGGTGTTATTTTCATGCAGGCAAGCTTGACAAAATAAATATTGAAATTTTCCCTGCCTAATTGTTTTCCTCTAACTGACTTGTATAAACTATTTTTTCCCCCTTCAAATTTTCCGCTAAATGAGATATTTATGATTTAATGTGATAGGATCCCAGGGACCATTACAACTCTGTGGCAATGAGATATCAAATATCACGTTGCATTTTTGCTGAGAACTCGGCCATACAACAATAATTTCACATGGAATATTCACACAACACTCGGCGGACATATCACAGCACAGAATTGCACATTTTATGAACCCATCGTCAGCTTTTGCATTTATCAACATAGTTACTAAATCCCTTTAAATAATAGATTCAGTGAAGGCCAGGCCAGCAGTAATTAATCATGGAGTGGGTATAAAATGAAAATTGCAGATTTGGCCTAAACTTGACCTGCTTTTGTTGCCATTTTTTTCTTCCCTTGTTATTTTTGTTGAATTAGGGATTTTATTCCTTGCTTTTGGTGAAAAAAACATGCTGGATAGAAGATGAATCTTTTTTAATTTTGTAAAAGAAGATTAATTAGGAGACAGAGAGGGGTGGTTTTTTCCTATTTATTTTTTTACAAGAAGATCGATTACGATTGAAAATAGAAATGTAAGAATTTATAGACACTTTGTTTTGAATGAAGATGAATCAATTACTGTAGGCTCAAACTTGACCCACTTCTTTTCTGCTTTTTTTTATTTTGTGAAAAAAAAGATTAATTAGCAGACAGAGAGTGATTTTCCTCCTGTTTATAAAAGAAGATTGATTACGAGTGATAACATTTCACAGATTTTAGGAAAACACTTTTTGAAAGAAGATGATAAATTGTGCCTAAACTTGACCCACATTTCTTTAGATATTTTCCTTCAATTTAAAAAAGAAAAGATTAATCAGTAGACAAGGATACTTTTCCTTTTGTTTGGTGAAAGAAGATGAATTACAAGAGAACATTTGTAAGAATTTTATTAACCCATTTAATATTTAGTGAAAGAAGAATAATCAATTTCAATGAAAACTTGACCATCTTCTATTAATAAGGAGACAACAAAAATGAAGCTTATTTCCTCTTTTGTTGATAGAAGAGTAATTACGGGAGAACATAGTGGAAAAATATTGTAAATACTAAAAATGATAATAATATGATTTATGAGTTTTGTAACTTGAGTGTGCCATGGCATGCAGTTGGTTAAAGAAGCCATTTTCATTGACCTTGTTATGAGCAAAGTGGACCCTGGCTAGAGATTCCCCCAATGACATCCATCCACAAATCACTCATCTTAGGGCAGCTCTGATTGACGCCTCAAAACTGACCTACATTAGTCGACTCCCCTCTCCCTGTTTTCTTCTATTAAAGTTCCCCCATTCTCTGATCTCTTTCCATTTTAAGGATCTACCCTTTTCACATTAATTTGAGTAAAAGAACACATTCTGAAATGTCCAGAATGTCCTAGCAATGTGATTGAGAGTACCTTTGATGTTACAGTCAAACCTGTGTACAGTGACCACAGGGAAACAAGAAAAGTGGCCACTGTAGACGGGTGATCTCTTGATAGACGAGCTCCTTAAACGTTCCAGAATGTCTTAGCTCAGTGATTGAGAGAACCTTTGATGTTACAGTTAAACATGTGTACGGTGACCACCTAAGGGAAACAAGAAAAGTGACAGGCGCTCTTTTGATAGACAGGTTCCATAACATCGTTGTTTTTTTTTGTTTTTTTGGGGGGGGGGGCAGGGGATCACTTTTGGTGGCCACTGTAGGCAGGTATTTAGCCCTAATGGCTGTAACCTCCTGTATCTGTGACTATTCTTTCACTTTTCAAAACATTTAAACACATCTTCCTAAATGGCTCAAATTTAGAATTTTGATGTGAAAATGATACCTAAGGAAGTGTACCATGATTCCTTGGGCGTTATCATGCAGCTTCGTTATTAATGGAATCCCAGTTTGATAAATTCATCACGTTGCCTTTTTGAATAAAATCACAAATAAAGCATAATGATGCATTATATATGTTTGACACAGGAATAATCAGAACACATTCCCTAGTGATGTGAGTATGCTTTTTTTTAACAGATATTGTTGTGAAATAAACGTCTGATAGGAGCTACATGAAATATAAAATATATGTAAAATTATATATATTTTAAAATTACTGAATTTTTTGTCATGGATGTTGGGAAATATTTTGTATTTGAAAACTGATGTATGAGTAGGAATTGCAGCAGTTGTTAATTCGAAAGTAACTAAACGGAATTCCATATGCAATCAAAACATCAACCTCGTATAGAAGGTGTTGTCGTTAGAAAAATGATATGTGAGAAGTAATTACAGCAAATTGTGGGTTTTACTAAACTGCATCGATGCAAAAGAATGTCAATAAAAATACCATGAAGAAAAATTATCAATCCCCTGCATGAATCTGAAAGCAGTTAATTGTCATGAAGATGCCATCAACGCAATCAATAGCGAAGAAAAGCTTTCCATACGCTTCCCAAATTGCCTTACAGGATCGCTTTATATTGCCCAATCTAGACAACCCAAACGGCCGGCCGCTTTAGCTCGTTTTATGGTGCCTCTTTTATTGGCATGCCCATAGTATAGATAATCACACACCCAGCTAGTGCTACTGTGCTCGTTGTTTTGTTATTTGTTTGGTAGCCAAAGTCACAGCCAAGGGGCAAATCAGGGGGATTCATTGACAAAACAGATAAAGGGTTATTGTGATGCCTGCCAGAGAGGCTGGCAGCAAACAGATTACTAGCCTCTCATCCAACTGTATAAAGAGCTGCCAAGTTGCTATAGGTCCCCTCCCTCCCTCCCTCATTAGTTCTTGCATTCAGAGACCCAGATTCAACTCAATTTTTACTTTTTATAGACCTGTGGTTCTGATTCGTTAATCACATGCGCGGCGCCATCTTGTGACACCTTTTCATGAATTATGTAATTTGCACTGGCTTATGTGTACAGTAGTGTGTACAAACTAGTCCCTACAACGTATAATTTTAAAATTTGTTATAAGGAAGGGAAAGATACATTTATTTGGGTATGAGAAAGAAGGAATTATGCAGGCCGGCATATGATTTTGAAATACATGTAATTTCAAGATAAGGTATATAATTATGCACAAACGCATGCAATTCAGTGTTGCATAAGTCTGTTATTCTGTGCTCTGACCAAGGAGGTTTAACCTCCTTGCTCTGACAGATGCAGGCCAAAGTCCCTTTGACCAATGCCTGCAAGAATCTGGTAGGTCTTGTAATAATATATCTCTGTGGGAATTATGAAATGTAATACTAGGAAAAAAGGTACAAAAATGATAATCTGTGTTTTTATTATGACATCTGTATTATCTCTATAGGAATTACGAAATGGAGTAGAAAATAGGTAAATAATGATAATCCAATGGTTAAGTGTCTTTATCATAATGTCTGTACAATGTAGCATCTTGGGCATGATGAAGGAATGGGTTAAAGGGCAATGAAACCCAAGCAAAATGTTGCTTTCATAGTCTTGAAGAGATTAAGAAGAATAATCTCTGAAAGTTAGAGCATAATCGGGTAAGAAACAAGAAAACTACGGCTCTTTGAAGATGTCCATTTATTCCTATGGGGAACTCAAATTGGCAACACACTCTGATAAGTGTGTGGACAACTCCCCATATGTTTTGTACACAAATGTTCCCATTTTTACAGTTTTCTTCATAGTCAAATTTTTCCATTCGCCCAACTCATGATATGTTATGTATTAAAGCATTGTACAAAACATATGTTGAACTCGAACGAAGAGTAAACATAAATTTTGAGAAAATTGAACAAAACTGAAATTTTGTGTACAAAATGTATGGGGAGTTGTCCGCAACTTTGCCAGAGTGCGTTGCCAATTTGAGTCACTCGAAGAAATACATAGCTCTTTTCAAAGAGCCATAGTTTTCTTATTTCTTGACCGATTGTGCTCAAATTTTCAGAGACTATTCATTATATTTAGTGTCTTATAGTGCATACAATTTTTCTGGATTTCATTGTCCTTTAAGTGTCTTTATCATAATGTCTGTACAATGTAGCATATTGGGCATGATGAAGGAATAGGTTAATGACATTGATAATCCAATGTACATTTACATGTACATGTGTCTTGCACAATTTCCATTACTATATGTTTACCTTGACACTCTTACAGTCCTTCCTCTCTAGTTGCCATGGAAACGTAAGCTTGCTCAGTGCAGACAGACAAGGTCCTCCCACACCAAACCACATCCATCTCTTGGGGATCTGGTGGTTGGGGGGGGGGGGGGGGGATACTTCAGTGGGCTTGATGAATGTTACAACCCTAGGGTAGCATTTCCCAAATGAATCTTAATGAGATTGACTTTGAATTGTCAAAAAACAATCTCAATCAAAATGCAGAAAAAAAAAATAAATAAAAATAATAAACAAATTGATAAGTGTCTGAAGATCTTTCAAAGAACAGTCTTCAATTTAAAGGCAATAAAATGTACTGGTCCAGCTTTATTAAGTTTGGAAAAACGTGCTGTGTAGCCTTCTTAAGTACTGTTGAAATATTATCAGAGCTACATGAATGTTTGCATGATGATTCTACCTACATATTTGTCATTTATGAATTAAAGATCGTAGAATGCGTGGCTAGCATGGGGATATTACACAGTGGGTCCCATTTTGAACTAGGCTAGTTTATGCGCACTGCATAACACTGAGCCAGTGTGTGTTCCACAACGTGCGCAGACATTCGCAAGATGGCACCGCACATCTGATTAACGAACCCAAACTACCTTTGATCTTATGCCTGGTCTTAGGTACTCATGAGAAAGACTACTTATCATATTTCAAAAGTACTGTAAACGTTGTTAATTTTGCTTGATTAATATTTCGCGCTGAGCGATGCAAAAACACATTTGCAGGTTTTTAATTTCGCTGCCGAGAAAGTGTTTACACGCATTGCAAATCGCGCATTTATATTCGCGGGTTTTAATATTCAGGGATGACGACTTCAGCGCGAAACTGGCGAAAAAATTAATGCATTGCAAACATTACCACGTTTACAGTACCTTAGCAATAGTTAATTGGGTCTGCGGGCCCAAGACTACTGTGGGTAATTATAATGTGTCCCAATCGCCCTTTCCGCCCATAAATTGACACCATGTCTAGGCCTGACTGACACCCCTCCATGCATACATGTATGTCAGTCACCACTATGACCATTGTTCCTACTCCCTCAAGGAGTTTGAAGAGTTTGCAGTAGGGAGATTTCCCCTTACCCCTCAAAGATTAGCGTCTTTTCGCTCTGCGACGCATGTGCGGCGACGGGGGATTTAAATCCGCTGTGACCGTCCCCGTACTCTGGCTACCGTCGCGATCTATTTGCAGTTTCGCAATTCTGAATACGCGGGAGTTTCACTCGTTCCATTTATCATGCATGTTGTACTATAAGCATACGGTATAGGCAGTACAAATCACAACATACTGTGCATGCAGCGCGTGTGTACGAATCAGTGCATGAAACACGTGAGGCAGCGAGCCTCGCCGTCCAAGCGCTCTGATTGGCTGATCACGTACCCGCGTAGCGGCTCTACGGCCGACGTTAATTCGGTCAAATACCGTCCTAGGTTTGGCCGCTACGCGGAAATTTTCGCTCTGAGTGCGACCCCCCGCTAAGATTAGCGTTGTAGCCACACTCCTGTCGCAGAGCGAAATGACGCTATTATCATGTGGGGAGGGGGGGGGGGGGGGGGGGTGTAGGGGCACTCTTTATAACACTACAGGGTGGCACACCATTTGTAACAAGGCTTGGTTGGCTTTTATAGGCATGTGGCCACAAAATGACTGTACATGCAATGTCCACATTAAAATATTTTTATATAAAAAATTCCAATTTCTTCCAAATTCTGCATATAAATGTTTAAGAACTTAATGTATGTCGTTCCATTTGTTAAGGCATGTAAAATTGCGTAGACATCTCACCGATTTCAAACGTTGAGAATTCTACAGTCTACAAGTGATTTCCATCATATCTATTTTCCAGTTTGCCAGTATCATTACAAATATAGAATGTACACTTATGAACCCGAGCTGAGGAGTGCTTTTAAATAAAAACCTGCGCTTCAAAATTCAGCATTAAAATACATATATGACATGGCTAGTGACAGGGCTGACGCTAGGACTCTTATGTGCATTTTCACCAAGTAACAAAGTCCTTGGATATATTTATAGCGACCGTGACATTTGCAAGAATGTCGCCTATGAGCAGTATGAGGTTGAGTGCTATAGGCAGGTTATTACTATTAAAGTCAGGTTTGACTGTACATACCCTTTTCAAAATTGAACTTAGAAGTGCTATTCTATAAAAACATGTTTTTCAGAATTCAGTATTAGAAACCAATGACAATGTCATGGCTAGGAGCTTTTCACCAAATAACGAAAGTCCTCCGGTGAGTTAGTGACCGTGACATTTGCAAGTGACTGTGTTCTATGAGGTCAGTCAGTGCTTATTTTCATTGAGGTACCCATCCCCCTTGGGCTTGAGCCTCCATGAAGGGGGGCACTAGACCTACCCCTCCCAACCTATCCTCCTCCGTGCTAAGGGCAACTATTGGCTGTATCAACTTAATGCTCTTTTCATAATTTGACAATGAAAGGGGTTATTGAACCCTGATTCATCAGAAGGGGCTCTCAACTTATTCATCCCAACCTACCCCTCTCCCTACTAGTGTAATGCATCAGCTGTATTTACTCAATGCTACTTTCCGTGATTTGTCAATGAGAGGGTTATTGAACCTTATGCAGAGCCCTTATTCATAGGAGGGGCTGAACCTAACCCTCCCTCTACTAGTGGCAAATATTGGATGTATCAACTCAATTCTCGATTTCATGATTTGTCAACGAGAGGACTATTGAACCTCTTTAATATGCAGAACCAACTTTTAAGATGAAATGAAAATAGGGTTAAATTTACGGAAGTAACTCAAAATGGAGAAAAAATATTATTGTGGCCAGTCATCCGCTGCCACTGGCCTGGGCATGGCATTAGCATAGAGACTGTATCCATGAAAAGGAAAAGTGAGATTGCTGAATGCAATTTTTTTGTAGAGGAAAGTTGGCATGCTGCTGCTGCTTTGAGAAAGTGGTATTAGAGCGTAGGACAATTTAGCCCATGGATGCTAAAATATTTAAATTATAAATCAATAAAAGAGCAAATTAAGTACCAGATGTTCTTTTTTCTCAAATATATGTCTTCACCCATATCATGATTCATCACAAGCACTCCAAACATTTTCTCTCTCTTCGATATTTCTTCTCTCAGAACAGTTCTCTAGAGGAATGTTACCCTTTCAACACCACCGTCTTTTACCCCCTCTCCCTTTCCTCAACCCCATTCTCTCTTCTAGCGAGATTCATTTGATGGGAAGGGTGCCAGGGGGGTCACCCCACCCCATGGGTCAAGGGGAGGTCATGTCCATGGTGTCATGTTGGGGTGAAGATTTGACCCCCTGTTGATCCCTCTGCTGCCCACTGCTGGCCTCTTCTCTCACCCCTCTCCACCCCTCTCCACCCATTGCTCCTCTCCTTTCTCCCTTATCTTTGATTGTGGGATTGTCTCTCTTGCTCACTTTCTCCCTCCTTCACCTTCCTCATACTGTATATCATGTCAAAACATAATCATAGATGGTACAAATATCTTCCCCTCTCCTGCCCCCCCTTCTGTCTCTCCCCCTTCTTTCTTCCACTCTCCCCCCCCCCCCCCCCCCTCTTCCATATCCCTGTCCACCTGCTCTAGCTCTCACACAGAAAGACACACCAGAACACAAATCTGAATGTGTCAAACATCTTCTATTTTCCTCCCTTCCCCCTTCCATCATTTCTGTCTTTTCCTCTCCCATTAGCTCCCACATAGATAGACACACCCTGACACATAGTTCTAAATACATAGGTGTCAAACATCTTCTCTTCTCCTCTATCCCTCTTCTGTCATTTCTCTGTCTCTTTGCCTCTCCCTCTCCCATTCACTCTGAACTAACAGAAAGACACACCCTGATGCACAGTTCTGAATGTGCCAAACATCTTCTTCACTCCTCTCCCTTCTCCCTCTTCCATAATGTCTCTATCTCTTTTTCTTTTTCTTTCTCATTTCTCTCACACTGCAGAAAGACACACACTGACACACAGTTCTTAATACATGTATCAAATATCTCCCCTCCTCTCCCTCTTTCTTCATCTCTCTGTCTCTCCTTTTATTTCTTTAAATCGATCACTGTCAAAAAAAAAAAATTATGTAAGTATATAGTTTAATCGGGTTTGTCCAAAGTGTCAAACATCTTAGCCTAGACTCTTCGCCCTTCTTCCTCTCTTTTTAACAATATTATTCGAATCCAAAGTGTCAAACATGTTTATCTTGTCAACTCAGCAAGAGGATCTTGACATCTGTGGCTTTACAAGGGGGCCCAGTCTCGCTTGAACTCCTTACCCCCAAAAATCGCCATGAACCCCTGCCTCATTTTCATACAGTCAAACCTGTGTATAGTGTCTGTCTTTCTGTTTTTGCGTACAAAAAGTAAAAAAAAAAAAAAAAAAATGCCTCTTCTGTACTTCTCAGCTGATATTTATTCAGAGAACCATACTTCCGCCAGGGACTTAAATTACGCACGCACGCACGCGCGATGCTATGGGATTGCGTCTGGTAATGCGTAATACCATCCGGGTAGGATCAACATGAATCTCGCCTATTTCAATAGGCAGAACATTAATGCTAAAGGAACGATCACAGCGCATTTAACCTTGGCTTTGATTCCCATTTCCCCCCATGTTTCTCAATCTCAAGGCGCATTGATCATGTCGGCCTAAAAATAGCGCGACTCGCAAGCTTGTCGAGTTTCCACTGTGGGCGTTGATTTCAACCCGTCCCGATATCGTGTTCTCTGCTCGAGTTTATATTTGTTAGGAAAACAAATTAGAATGACTGAGCTTAATGGTGGTTGTACATGTAATTCCCACCTCTCCCCCGTTTTTCGGATTCAAGCGCATCGATCACGTTGTTCTGAAAATATCCTTTATCCAAAACTTACCAAGCTCAGCCCTTCACTTCATGCTTTTGTATCGTTTCCTTCTCATGTTAAAATTTGATAGAAAAAAAAAGAAAATCAGAATTGTATCATTTTTATTTCGACCTTGGCTCTGATTCTCATTTCCTCCCCATGCTTCTTAATCGCAATGCGCATTGATCATTTTGTCCTAAAAATAGCCTGATGCACAAGCATTCCGCTTTTTTCCTACTTTCCGCTTTTTTTCCCACTGTGCATGTGGATTTCAACCTAACCTGCTGCTTTCGTGTTCTCTGCCCAAGTTTAAATTTATTTTGGGAAACAAATAAGAATGATTGAATGTAACGTTGGCTGTAAGTCTCGCCTTCCCCATTTATTACTGAATGCGCATCGATCACGTTGTCCTGAAAATATCCTTTTATCTCAAACTCGCCAAGGTCAACAAATCAGTTTTCTTACTCTATTCTCATATCACTTTGTTTTGGGAAAAAAAATCAGAATCACAAACATGTAAGGTTTGCCTGTTCCCCTCGCGATTTTCAAATCTCCATAGACTTTATACATAGCCCACCATGTTCTTGAAGGCAAGGGGTTAATCTGGCTGTCACTGTGTTTTTTTTGTGTGCAATGCTGCTCAATTTACATTCATCATGCTCACCTAAAAATAACACAGACTCTCGAACTTAAAAAACAAAAACAAATTTGTTTATAGATTTGTATTTATCCAGGTTAGCCTCTTCAGTGTTTTTTTTTGCACTGTTCTCTCAGAGGGACCTGCACCTAATATTTATTTTTAACTTGGTCATTTGATACACACCTACAATTAATCTAGCACTTAATGTGCACTCTCTCCACTCCCTGGGGAGCATTCCAGCAGGTGCTACTTTACCGTGCACTCATCCTTTTACACACCCTGATTCATGCCAAGTACCCATTATTGCACCTGGGTGGGGAGCAGCAATGTGGATTGAGAGCCTTGCTGAAGGACACAAGTGCTGTACTGGGGCATCGATAGTTTTGGAACTCGGCTCCCATGCTTTGCAGTCAAGCACCTATCCGATAGTGCCACTACACCTCCACATTGTTCAAGCATTTCCTATAATTTTAAGAGGGTTTTTCAAACCTTTCTCCGATACTTTTGTTACTTTCTCATATTTGAACTCATTAGAAACAATTCTTAGAATCACATTAAATGTATATTCACTTTTGTGTTCATTCCTCATGTAAATATCAGAATCGCATTATGGTACTCTGGTTGGGATTCTCACTTTCCACTATGTTTCTAATTGATCATTTGTCTCGTGTTATCCTGAAATGAGCCCCGACTTCTAAACCCAGTGAGCTTCTTGGTGCTGTATGTACGTTTTGTTCAAACCCTCGATTACCCTAAGTTATATCATCAGGGATAATAATAAGCGCTTAGAGGCTGCTCTGCATTATGCGCTATACAAATACGATCTATTATTATTATTATTATCATCATCATGTTAGCCGCATTGTGATTCTCGCTTTTTACCATGTTTCTAATAGATCATGTGTCTCATGTTTGACCAAAAAATAACCCTGACTTTCAAAATCGACAACGAGTTTCCATGCCCCTGTAGGTGTTGACTTTCACGCATTCATCCTATATATGATTGTACGAGTTCATGTTTAAATTTGTTAGGAAACAAAAATGATATTAAAATCCCATCATGTTTCTCTGGTTGTGTTTGTCACTCTCCACCATGTTTCTAATTGATCATGTGGCTTAATATGTTTACCTCAAAATAACTTGTTACTGTCTCAAACTCCACGACGAGTTTCCATGTCGCTGTAGATGTTGGCTTTAAAGTGTGCCCATCCTACTTTTGTACTTTTGTACTGTTTAAAAAAGAAGGACAAAAAATGAAATGAGAATCACATGTAATTGTCAGAAATGGTGGTTGAAATTCTCATTTTCCAAAGTGTTTCTATTAAAATTGATCACATGTCTTGTGTTTACCTAAAAATAACCCCAACTCTCAAACTCCACGAGTTTCCATGACACTGTAGTCATAGATGTTGACTTTCGAGGGTCCCTCCTCCTGCTGTTGTATTAGCCGCATGTTGAACTCTTATCATACGCCTGTAAAAAGAGGAGAAGAAATTCAGAATAGAAAACAAAATACCCCAAAAGAATTCAGAGGCTTGTTAAAAAAAAAAAACACATATGGGATAGTGTGACCACTCTTAATGATTCACAATCTGAGACTTTTATGTTGTGGGGAAAAAACACGAAAGAGGAATGTATGATTTTAGGCTAGAAATGCGATCTATCGATCTACAAGACGTGCCTAGTTTAGGATCTACATTTTCGCAGCCTTGGCTGGCTCGATGGAGCATTCACTCTAGCCTCCAGGGTATATGTTACGCATCTTGAATTCTACAAGTGTTTAGTATGTACATGTATGTATACATGTACGTTTCTTTACCCTGGGCATTCGAATTGTGCAGCCCTGTTTTTATGTTGTTTTTTTTCTTCTTCTTTTCGAGGGATCTAGTAACTACTGTATGTTGTTACATGCAAAAACTGACAAAAAGTATCTCCTTTGTGCATGCATTGTATCCAATTGATGAATTACTGTCTGCTTTCTGTGTAGGCAACCCTCAAAATTAGCATAGGCCCGATGGCCCAAAAATTGCTGTCGGGCCAGTAAAAAACGCATATTTCAATGTTTGGTGGCGCGATCGGGCAAGCAAAAAAAAAAAAAAAAAAAAAAAACTGTTTATTTTTTTATTTTTAAATTTTTTTTTTAATACCCTGTAGTCATGTTTAGGGCATGACAAGAGCTTGATTTTAAACGTAGCATTCAGCAACTTATACCCTTTTCTCACATACAAAATATTGGTTAGTTAAAAAGTTGCAAGTTAATTGAGCAAGTAACACTGCTGCTAACGAATATTCATACATTCTTGAGCAGCAGTACTCATTTTCTAACCAGTTGTTATAAAAAAAAATTCATATTAAAAATCGTTGTTAGTTATTTCAGTTATTTTGCATATTTTAAAAATCTAATGAGCATCATGAATATTCATATATGCTGCTCATGAATATTCACTACATGGTGTCTAAAAAAAATTACAGGGTGTCTAAAAAAAAAAACAGTGTGTTGTGAGTTGTCTCACTTGTCTGCAATATTGTTTACGAAGAATCCAATGTTTGTTTGATAAAAAGTATTGCCCAGTACCCTGAAACTATGAATATGGTTATTGTATACATTTTACTTTTGTTTTTCCTTATTTTTTCGGGCCAGTAGATTTTGGTTTCGGGCCACCAAATTTGGAAAAATACTAATTTTACTGGCCCGACCGGGCCACCAGCAAAAAATGTTAATTTCGAGCACTGGTGTAGGTGACACTTATTGTTTTCCTGGTTTAATTTCCTGATTTCATTTTCTTCAAATCGTCCACTTATACATGTACATGTTTAATAAAATAGAATATTATGTCACCAAAATTGCAGGAAATGGCAATAATTTCAATAATGTATAATTTGCTATATGATCGAACCATTCCATCTTAAATTTATCAATTTCAAACCACCTCCATCAGAAAATGGCAATTACTTTGATTTACAGTCCATAATTTCCTATTGTCCAGCCAATTGCATGTCTTTATTTATAGATTTCTAAACTGCCTCCACCTGATTGAACTATCTCTGTATTTTGTTCTTATGCGATTTCCTTCAATAATTCCTCCCAAGATTTCCGCTGGGATATTCTTCAAATCTCCCACATCTGCCGAAAGGGGAAAACCCCCTATATTCTGCTTCCTTACCTCTTACCCAAGAGAATACCACCGGATATTTTATGTGGAACGAAGAAGATTGGGGAAAATAGCTTTCCTGTAGAAGCATTTAAGCCAAGAGGATTGGAAATCTAGAACAAACTGTGTCTTTGGCCCACTTTGTTTTCCCCTTATTCTTTTATGAAACATTATCTAATGCTTGATTTAACCGGTTTCCTTCCAGATTCAGACATCTCCATAAACTTTGTACACAACCCATTCGGGTCCCGCAGTCAAGGGGTTAACAGGGAAACTATTAAATACAATCGGTCGATTATATTCAGAAAATGTTTAAACATGTTGAAATTAAAATCCATATTTCTATCTGCTGCCGGATGCAAAAATTATTGCATTAGCACATCATTTGTTGTCTGTGAGTTTTCCTTTAAACAAATCTCTCCCCTACATAGTAGGTCTGTGAGTAGTTTACAATGATTAGAGTTAAGCTCTGTTCAATGATGCATAAATGATAAATTATGAAATATTTACTTTGAATATCTGGTCATCATTCTGAGAAACTAGAAATGGGCAGCTTTACATGAATTTATTAATGCAAAAAAAATTCTTCCCTTTAAAAAAAATGTAAAGTACATTGTCAATCCAAGTATTTAAACATACATGTACATGTGCATAGTAGTTCACAAAAAGTTTGTTGTTCACTCCATAGGCAACCTTGAGACAAAGGCTTGCGATGTGTCAACAACTAGTAATAAGTAGCAGCAGTTGGGATAGATACAAATTTAGAAGAATAGCCCTCTTTTCACATCATGCGTTGGACTTTCTCAAATTGGTTCTGCAATTTTCATTTGTATTGTTATATTTCGTATTACAATCATCATCATCATCATTATCTTCAAATCTTCATCATCATCAACATCAACATCATCATCATCATCATCATCATCATCATCATCATCAACATCAACATCAACATCAACATCAACATCAACATCAACATCAACATCAACATCTTGTTTAATAGGTCCCATAATTATTGAGCAGTTTACAATTCAGAAGTATCAGAACCCTATTTATTTGTGGAAAGAGTAAAGATATTCATCATCATCATCAACCCTCATAATTAGGGTCTAAGTGTTCATGTTAAGAGCACATCTTTAAACAACCAAGCCCCCATCATTTATCAAGGGTCCACCAAAACATAGAAAATGTTCAAAAAGTTTTCAGAAATTGTTCAAAAAGAGAGTTTTAAATGTGAACAGGGTGAGACGTTCATCATGGTCGCCCCCATCAAGAGGGTCTACGTGTTCATGTTAAGAGCTCATCTAACATCCGAGCCCACCTTATTTATCAGGCAGCCAAAACGTGACTCGTTTAACGAGTGACGGAATGCAGACAGTTTGCAGACTATACATGTGATTAATGCAGGCACGTAAGAAGTGAAGAAGCGTTAGGAAATATTTGACAGAATTGTTCACCACATCCACACGTAGACACGCGCACAATGTATGCTCAAGGTTATAGACACACATGCATCCTTAAAGTGATAACAAATGCACAGATTACACATATTACATAGTGATATTGATACGTGTACATACAAAGTGTTCTTTTAACCCATCAGTGCCACTACACTTAAACAAGAAGAAGACTAGTTATGTGAAGTGTACAGGAAGAAAGAGCATAAATTCCTCTATTTTTAGAGCCCTATTTTGTTACTCTACCTGCTTTAGTTATTTTTTAATGATTTTTATTATTACGTAAATCACTATCATTTAGAAAAATCCTTAAATTGGCAACACATGCTTGACAATAGCACTTGCCCACTTGCCCGGGGCAAGGGAAATTGATGTTGGGCAAGTAAAATTTCTTAAATGGTTTGATTGTCCGATCGGGCAACTGATATTTCTGTTCAAATTTATGGGTGAATCTCATCTTGAAAAAAGTGGACAAGTACATTTTCTCTCTGGGCAAGTAAAATTCAAACATCTATGATTTGACTTGGCCGAACGGGCCAGTAGAGAAGAAAGTTAGTATGGAGGCTCGAGCGCACATAATTATTACATGTCAAACCATCCTCTTTCACACATAGAAATACACATTTACATAGACACACATACACTTGATATAATATTGTTTACAACCATACACACACCCACGCACACATGCATGACACACACACACTCACATAAAGTTTTATACTATGTATGTGTACTTTCGATTCGGATTCAGACCCATGTTAGAGTACATTTTTTGTGTCACTAGTGATAATAAACTCATTCATTTCGAGTTGTTTGTCATAGATTTATTCATTTAGAGTTGTTTGTTATAGATTTACATGTAGGCCCACATAAGATTGCTTAAATGTGTGTCTTGAGATGTAATGTACGCGTACAATTACTTGTGATTTGTGATAATATACCCACACCTCTGACATTTTCTTGCTGTAGGTTATTCTTGATCAACAGCATATCCTTGGGTTTTCATAAATGATGACGTACTGCCAGGGAATCATTTTAACCCCTATCGATGCAAAAAGATATCTTGCCTTATCTAACAGGACTATTAAACCAGTATGACTTGCTACTTGAAGTTGAATGTATTCATGATCATTCGTTATCCCAAAATGTATGTTCCTACAGGGTACTGTACTGCAATATCAGGTTTTCTTGTCTGGCTGATCAAATTATGACAATCTCCAAGAGTGCATTCTAATTGACTTGACAAGCCCCAGAATCAGCATTAAAAAAAAAAAGGTTTCTTGCTTATCTTTTCACATGATTCATAATTCATAATTAATAAGTTATATTAAACTCAGGATTTATTTCATTTTCAACAACAGCAAAAATAAACAAAGTAATGAATTAATGTACATCTTTATTTAAAGTATACATGAACATGAAACATGTTTCAAAATGCGGATTATGTGCTAGACAGGTCTGTTTGAACACACCCTGAGATGCCCTCGGGGGGCCTGATGTTCGTGGGTGAGGCGCAACGCACTCATATGGTGCAGCAGTTGCGCTGCAACGTGATCATATTTACCAAGTCTCCACTATTTTAATGGAAGGTGATTGCTATGTACATTTGATTATGTGTCACCTTCGGGAATTTTATGGGGAACCCGTTCATATTCACGTTCTTATTCCACATACGCTTGCACAAAAAAGTGGACAGAGGCATGTTTTTTTTCTTTCTGGTTGTCTGTGTGTTCATATGTATGTTACAAGTCCGACTAGTCCGTATGTCCATTCCTTTTTTCGTTCTTGGGATATCATGATAGTTTTTGTTATGGATTTCCCATTAAAAGTGGAATTAAAATAAGAGACAGGAAATGATTGTGTGTTTTTGAAGTGTTTTGTGATTTTGTATCATGCATATGTAATTTGTTTAGCAGTGTTTTTTAACAGGAGAAAACGTATGCATACCATGAGATCAATTATTTGAACAACACTTCAACAGAGCAGAATGAATGAAATACCTTCTTCGAGGCAAACATATCAAAATTGTATATTTTTATGAGAAATTGTATGCTCCCTTGCAGAGTTGTTTACCAATAGGTGCATTTAACTATTTCCATACGGTCCATTGCTTCTTCTTCTCCCTCTGCCTCTGGTAATCTACCTTCTTCAATCTTGAAGATTCTTGCATTCTTGATTGTGTATGTTAAAATTCTGTGGCCTATTTTAGTTTGGTATTAGGATGGTTAATGCTTTTTTTCCCTCTCCATTATATCTTTAATATACCACTCTCAGACCAGTTTTTACTCAGTGTTACACCGGTGGTATACTGATATAATCCTTGCTAGCATCGATAGGATTGAAATCAGTCGGCACCATTCAGATTGAAATATATATTAACCATAGATAGAGGTTTTACAAACTGCCAGGCTGGCTGGCATATTTGTTTAAATCATGGTTTGGATTAATTTTACTACACCTTTTCAAACAGAGCCTCTCATTGCAGTGACTACAATGAATTACTTTGTACGGAATCAGTGTGTATTGTGCAACTTGGACAAGGTGTTCGCAAGTTGGTACCGCACGTGTGATTTACGTATCCTATCCGCTTTTAAAGATAGGGCACTTCATGTGACATGTTTGTCGGGTTGAATTTTGTCCATCTGAAAGGCATATTGTTTTGTTTTTTTGGATGCTCCCCAGTTAATTGTTGACTCCAGCTTAGGAGGAAAAAGACAGCACTTAAGACGACCTTGAGATCTTGCTGACTTGCCCAAGGCAGAGATATGTCTCATATATCCTAGCCGGAGATTAACAGTAGGTTAGAAACCCTGATGCATGTTCCTAATGTTTAATTGATGTTTTTCCATAGCATCTTCCACTGGAAATGAGTGGGCATGCTTCACAAAGATGTTGTTGTTGAACTTGGCCCACAGGGTTTCCATAAGCAAAGGGTTTATGTACGTACAAAGTCTATGGGGATTTTAGAATCTTGATGGGAATGGGTTAACACTTTTGTTGGAATGGATATTCTGCACGGGTTTTAAAAGGATATATGTGACCTTACACCACAAAACGACCGTTATGTCGCTGTGGTAGTTTCACTTTTATTAGTTAAAATAGTCAAATTTTGTTCAAAATATGAGATTTAGGACTTTGGTATTTCCTGAATAAGCATATCTTAATCTACCTTCTATGAAATTTTGAGCGTCAAAAATCATGTAAAAATATGATTTTTCATCTAATAAATGTGATCTTATATAGCGCTTGAACAATAGAGACTGATCTTTTAAGTGGCCTGTTTCTCCCTTATTTTGAAAATGCTTCAGCCATGTTCTAAATCTTTGGCGCTCATTTTGAAAGGGTTTGCTTAGTTCTCTCTTCCCTTCTTCCTCTCTTTCTTCATCTTCATAATCTTTTCATCTCTTCCTGATCTTCCATCTATCCTCTATCTATATTCCGTCATACTCTCCCCTATATTTTCCCCCTTCCCCCTCCTTCTTTCTCTGCCCCTCCCCCTCCCTCTCTTAATTCATCATCACATAATCTTCTCATCTCTTGCCCATCTTCCGTCCTACCATGATATCTTCCCCCTTCTCCCTCCCTCGTTCTCTGCCCCTCTCTCTCCCTCTCTTTCTTTAATTCTTCATCTCTTCATCAGTCTTCATACTCCTTTCCCTTTCCACCTCTCTCCCCTATTTTCCTCTGTGTTTTCTTCACTTCTTTCCTCCCCCCTTCTCCCCCTCTCTCCTCCCTCCCTCCCTTTCTCTCTTTGCCTCTCTTCTCCCCCTCCATCTTTCTTTCCATTTTTCTCCCCCTCTCTATCTTGGCCTGTGTTTTGCTCTAGTGAAGCGCTAAAAGTTCAGAACGTGCTACTGTAGACTCCACGCGGCAAGCAATGAAAAGGAGTATGCGATAAAGAAGCAGGAAGCAACGGAGATAAGGCTTTCAAGTGGTCTCTGCTTAAGTGATATGTTTAGAGAAAGTAAAAAAAACCCATCCCATCTCTTCGACTACGACGACGTAAAAATTGTGTTACAGACGCCTTTGCGAGCTCGGGTCACGAAATCCTTGTCGTCTAGATTACTGTATCTTCATGTACGTTATCACATAAATGGGAGTTTTATCACAGCAAAACTATAACCATATAGATGTACATGTAGATTACTTCTACAGGCAGGCACTTATGATACATGTATTTTTGGCTACTATTGATGTACAGAGGGCAAGTATATGATCCCTGTATGATCACTATACTTGCCTGGACAAATACACATGCTCAATTTTCTTATATTTCCAAGCCAAATTGTAATGTTCCATGCAACACAAACTAGTAAATCTAGCCCCAAATTGACACAAAATCACAGAAGCATGCTGTGTACACTGACATTTGAATGAGTCTACCCACACTTTTCCAGACACTTGTCTTCTGTCTTTTTTTTAAATTCACAAGTTGATATGAAAGGCCGTTCTTGTTGCAACCATGAGTACTAAAGTTACAGTCGGTCTATGTGAAAATATGTTGAAATGTGTATTGACTATCCACCCCTGATTATTTGCAACCCAATACTGTATAAAGGTCATCTTGGTTTTCATACTGTCACTTTAAAATGGTAAAGTCAAGTTTGTTTGCAGACAATTTGTCAACATATATTAATAGTGTTCATGATCAGTTTATCACACTTCGAACTAATGTTTATAGAGATGGCCATTTGTTTTTTGATATTGTCACTTTAAAAGCCTACAGTCAGTGTGTTTGAAAATGTTTGAATGTTTTGTTTGACATTATGTGTCAGCTTGAAGGTGAATCCAGTGCAAATATTATCTTAAACATTTGTAGTAAAACAGGAAAGGGATATGCAGTGTGTTTCCTTTGTAAAGGAACTTTCAGATAGAAAACATTGACCTTGCCCTTAACTTGCCACACCTTTGAATTGAAAAAGAAAACACAACAAAACATCTTTTAAGGGGATAATGATGATTTATCATCTGGATGGATGAAATGATTTGGAATATTACAGATGGAACCTAAAGCTTTGCCTTTGTAATGTTAAGATGAATAATGTTGACCTTGCCCTTTATAACTTATCATGCCTTCAAAATGAAGGGAAAAAAAGATCTTTAGGGGACAATGATGATTTATCACTTCACATAATGAAGTGATTGGGAATATCATATCATATCATACAAGTGCCACAATAAAATAAGAATGATTTTGTTCATTGTGTTTTATTCTGTGGGTTCAATGCAGGGAGGATTTAACGGTAGGCCTGAACTGGAGAATGAAATATTATCTCGTTCCCTCCCTCCCTCCCCCACCCCCACCCCTCCCTCCCTCCCCCACCCCCACCCCTCCCTCCCCCACCCTCCCACCCCCTTTTAAAGACCATACATCATGTTAATTATGCTATATACAGCTATAATTTGATATTTTTCCACTATATGGTAACATATGATGAAATATAGTTATAACATTAATTACCCAAAGACCAAAGCCTGAGAATTTTCATAACCAGTGAATTATGGGTTAACATTTTCAAAATAATTTCAATAAAATACATCAATATGCTCTTCTAACCGAAACATTTCTTTTTCGATTTGTTTTTCAGGACACCAAGCCTCACATAATGCTCACATTGTAGGTGCTTTCTTGGATACTAAATTTGTTCCTTCTTTGTTTTGTTTTTATAGGACATCAAGCCTCATATCCTAGGAGCCTTCCTGGACACAGAAAGATTCTATGTGCAGTCCTTGGATTTCCTTGTCAAGGTAAGACCATCAAGAATTTACAGATGATGATGATGATGATGATGATGATGATGATGATGATGATGATGATGATGATGATGATGATGATGATGATGATGATGATGATGATGATGATGATGATGATGATGATGATGATGATGATGATGATGATGATGATGATGAAGATATCGACGACGACGACGACGATGATGACGATGATTATGATAATGTTGTTGTATTTATAACGCACATTATAACTTGATGATGATGATGATGATGATGATGATGATGATGATGATGATGATGATGATGATGATGATGATGATGATGATGATGATGATGATGATGATGATGATGATGATGATGATGATGATGATGATGATGATGATGAAGATATCGACGACGACATTATAACTTGATAATGTCACTATGCGCTGTTAGAAAATAAAAATAAAATGAAGGTTCAGCATACTATACTGCACAGTAACTTTAAATGAAAACAAAAACACAAAAGAAATAATATGAATACACACCAAACGCGGAAAGTAATCAAAGTCTATAAAGACCTCTCAAGTGTTGTAGAAATTATGTAGTCTATTATAGGCACACTTCCTATTTCCCAAACTCTTTGTATTTTGTGTAGGAATACATATTAAATATAATACTATATTAAATGAAGGGGAAAACCTATATTGTGGGGAAAATGGAAAAATCTGATTTAGATTTATAATGACACAACATTTGTGAGATATAGATTTTCTCTGATTATTCAATAATTTATTTTTCCATTTTCAAATTTTTTTTACAAAGTTTAAAACAAGAGTAGAAGATTACATGCAGTGAGTTGGAGAGGTAGAGAACCTTTTCTTGATTTCTATTTTAATAAAGGCAAGTCACCTAACGCAGGAAAATGGGAAATCATAGTTATAAAGACCACCCAGATAACTGTCGACACATATTTATTTCATTTTCGCTAGTTTTCTTGTATTTGTCTACATTTTCTGTACAATTTAATTTTAAAGTTGTTATCAGTATTGAAGGGTGTCTTCAGTAAATTGCATGGTTTGGTATTCAGCACCAAAATGCGTATTGTGCGCACACTAATTCAAAGTCATTTATCACATTTATTTTCCCCCCTATTTCACTTCTAACCTTTTCAAATCCTTTTTTTTAAAATCCTGGTCGAGCCATTTTGTATCAATCTTTTAGAAGTCTTTGATAAATGTGTGAGACGGTTGTCAGATGTGTGCATTGCGGCCATTTAGAAGAATTACCGACCATTGTATACGTTGTACGTACTCTGTATAACACCAGTCACACCTATTGTTGTTCCTTCGAAGGTTGGACCCAAATATATTGTCGCTCGTCCAAATTGGAGACTCGCATGATCAAAATGGTGCCATAATTTAGCATAATTTCTTTTCTCCTACTTTTTTGTCCATGAGCTTTTGGGTGGGATTTTGGCACCAGGACATTCAATGCTCTATTATTAGAATGTATAGCAGAATCTCCCCCTTTATTGAAATGCAAATTATAGTAGAAAAAACACATTTCATGTGATTTAATTAGATAATTGCTCACTGTTGGGTGAGTAAACCTTGCCTTTTGTTGAATCCGCTGGGACTGTAGAATTTGATGAAGGCAACTTTTTACAAATGTATGTTAAAGCAAACAATCAAATAGACAGACAGACAGACAGACAAACAGACACACATAAAAACAAAAACAAACAACCAACAAACATATGAACAATATAAAAACAAGAAAAGGAATCTACAATAGACGTTCAAATTTTAAGAGCCAATGTTCAAACTAGGCAGGTGCTAAGGTGCACACACCAAACAGGGATAAAATATATCTATCATGTGCTGGAAAATTTAGAATTACTCATTAAAATTAAGCCAACCACACATTGCTCAATTAAATTCTGATCTGACAAGTAACTGCATATCTGAAATAAAGCCACAGCTTGCATATTTAAAGCATGTAGCATAGTTCAGATCCCTTACCATTTACCAGATTGGATGGAATTGGGAATTTTGCAATGGGTTTCACCTTTAAATATATCAGAGAATTATTTTGGGATATTGGTTTCCTTTCACATGTGAAATGAGTGTAAGGTTCCTTAGAAGTGCACAGAGCCTTATTGGATTGTCCTGCAAAGAGGATGAGCCTATAAACTGAAACTGGCTTAGCAAGGGGGTGAGGGGCTCCCCCCCACCCCAGGCCTGGCAATAATGTAAAATGTACAATGTAGTGCTTTGTTGTCATGTTAACTACAATGTACATGTTCGTGCAAGTAAAATATTCAGTATTTTAACCCTTGCCTACAAGATTTTTATATTTTCTAGACATAGTAAACTAGGTTCCCCGTGGTGAAGGGGCTAATAGAGTGGACATTTCTGCGTGTCTTTGGCTGGGGTCTATGGCAAATGCATGGCATGTGAAAATCGAATACTCCTGAACAGGTTAATAAATGCTGGTCATTTCTGCCAATAGACTGATTGGCTTTAACACAAAAATACAGTATTAT
The DNA here is from genome assembly GCA_037951105.1 of Echinarachnius parma. Taxonomy (NCBI): domain Eukaryota; kingdom Metazoa; phylum Echinodermata; class Echinoidea; order Clypeasteroida; family Echinarachniidae; genus Echinarachnius; species Echinarachnius parma. The sequence goes on along the minus strand of JBAMJV010003307.1, from coordinate 188,900 downwards.
ATATGTATATATGGCCTCCAGTAATGCTTGTAAGCTTTTGGATTTATAAAACGTGCAGTGTAGCAATTGATATAATGCAAACATCTTTAAATTTAAGGGGATTTTGACTATGCTGGAGGTAATAGGAGTAACAATGGGGTAGCTAACATGGAGGGGGCCCAGGAGGGGGTCATGGCTCCCTATATAATTCTTGACCCCTTCCCCATCTTTTGCCCCCCCCCAAAATAAAAATAAAAAATAAAATAAATATTGAGACTGTCTTGAGTGCTTGAAACTAAGATCCTTGCCCAAACTTCGTCGAGGCTGAAAGGAAAACCAATAATGAAATACATAGGTCATCATGACAGTATATTCATTTGCCCTCCTCAGGGAACATTGCCCCCCCCCCCCCCCTCCTCTGGAACCCATCACCCCCGTCTCCACTTCTCCCAATTACATTTTACCCTGGCTATACCACTTTGTAGAAAGGTACTGTAAATATAAGATGCAGCTTGCAGATACATTTATCTTTTAACATTTTGGGTTTACATGTACATGTAGCTTATAGTATGTCCTCCATTATTAATTTCCACAGTATTTTGTTCAAATCTGACTGTTTAGCAGTTTAGCACATCCATATACCACCAAATGGCATACAATTTGTCCCCCTAGTTCTCCAAAGCATTTTTCTGTAGTTACCCTTTGTATAAACCTTGTTTCGATACCTGTCTGAAAATAGCATGTAGCGAGGGAAATCGCAATGTCAGGAAATTGAATTTTCCCCCTGCAGACTATATGCCAAATGAAAACTGGGAAGGAAACGCTCTGTGTGCACCGGGTGAAGAATTCCTGCGAATAAATGAAGCCAATAAGAGCTCGAGTGCGGCGCTCAGGTGATAAATCGCCTGTAATTTCCTTCATCCGCACTTGATCAAAGGCTTGATTCCTTCCCCCGAAAGTTCTGGTTGATACGTGGCTTTTAGTCCTGTCGGGGACTTTAAGCCCTCGATAAATCTATATCTATCTAAGGCTAGGGCTTACGGGGGAAATGTGTGTTAAAGTTGAAGTTCATCGTGCATATGTAAATCGCTATTAAGCGCTATATAAGAAACTATATTATTATTATTATATTAACCCATTAATGATGATTTGATTTTGGTATGACATGCATTCTCCATAGGCCCTAGGCTGAGTTTTTTGTCAGGCACAGTCCTGAATGGGTTAAAGAAAATGAAAATGTGGAATCATCTGTTAAAATTTTAGTGTTTGGACTTCATGAATGAGGAAGAATTTCTTTCAATACTTTCATACTCTTGACAGTTGTGACATCATTAAAGATTCTGTTATATTTAGTTGCCCACTCAGGCCAGTAGACTTTGGCATCAATGAAATTATGGTGGCCCAAAGCTTTAATAATGTTAGTTGCCCTGGACTAGCAGGCCTGTGCCAAACTGTGAATGTTCCTTTAAACCCTGATCCACAATGGTGGCCCAAAGCTTATTTTGAGTTTCCTCGGACCAGCTAGCAGGCCTGTGCCAAACTGTGAATGATCCTTTAAACCCTGATCCACAATGGTGGCCCAAAGCTTATTTTGAGTTGCCTCAGACCAGCTAGCAGGCCTGTGCCAAACTGTGAATGTTCCTTTAAACCCTGATCCATAATGGTGGCCCAAAGCTTATTCTGAGTTGCCCCGGACTAGCTAGCAGGCCTCTGCCAAACTGTGAATGTTCCTTTAAACCCTGATTCATAATGGTGTAATGGCCATTTCCATTGTGACGGCCTGGCCTGGCCTGATGGGGTCATATCTTGACAGGTTAATTGGACTGCATGGGCAGATGAGTTATCTCCCGTTGATTACATCCCCTTGATCCACTGTCACAACATTTCACAGAACTATAGATTGTCAAGTATGGGGATGCTAGCTATATATATACACTGCCGGTCCCCATTTTGAACTAGGCTAGTTTGAGTGCACTGCATAAATAATAATAATAATAATCATAGGTTCTTTATATAGAGCGCAAATTGCAATAAAGCCTCTAGCGCTATTATTATAACCCCGGTCAACGGATACACACGGCAATCGTTCCTGCACACACAGTGCACATTTTCCACTCCCTAGGGAGTATTCCAGCCAGTCGTTTATTAAGCTCACACTATTTTAAGGAACCACGTTCCCATCCTTCCGTGTCCCCATTTATACACCTGGGTAGAGAGCAGCAATAGTGGATTAATTGTCTCGCTGAAGGACAATCGCAGTGGGATGGGTTCGAACTCGGAATCTCCCGCATCGGAGAGCATGCGCTCTACCAATCTTGCCACACCACCGAGCCAGTGTGTATTCAGCACTGTGGCAAGGCTCTCGCAAGATGGCGCCATGTGCGGGAGAGTTGCATGAGTGTCACACTCGGTCATGGAAGATCTGGACTGAAGACATAGCACTGCCCTGTGAGCATGTCTGGATGTGATGCCTCTGTAGACCACATCCCTCAAATTAACATGTCCTATCCAGTGGGGTAGCAAAGGGGCGGGGGGGGGGAGCTACTTTGTCGTCGCCCCCCCCCCCCCCCTCAGGCCTTGCTTGTTAGCTGGTACTTTTGATTTTAGTGCTTTGCATAGCTAAAATCCATAACCTTGAAGCAGCAGCTCCCGCTAATGCGCTCACAGGTGTGAGCCCTGTCCTGCATCTAGGAGTCATGCTTCCGCTAGCTAGAAGTTGTCTAGGGATGATAGCATCCCGCTGGTTGCTGTCACAACATTTCGAAGAACAAAAGTTTAAAGGTCTTCATGCATGGTGGTAATGCACACTGGGGGTTGCCATTTTGAACTTGGCTAGTGGGCACTACATATCACTGAAACAGTGTGTATTCCGCACGGTGGTGCAAGAAGTTGTTTACGGATGATAGCATCCGACTGGTTGCTCTCACAACATTTCGGAGAACCAAAGATTACACTAGCTTTAGGAATTGTCTTGTGAAGATAATCATGGTCACACCATTTCCCTATGTGAAACAGAAGGGTTTTAGTAACTTTGTTGTCATGTGCAAAAAGTGATGATTGGTTGATAAAATGTGTATTGTTGTGCTCTGATATGTCTACTGAGTAATGTGTGAAAATTTCATGTTAAATGGATGTTATATGGTCCAGTAATGAGCGAAATTACAAATTGATATTCGCCAACTCATTGCGATGACTCTGTACACAGTTATAACTTTCCAGTGGATAGTTAAAAATCGGAACACTTGAATCATAAATATCATTTTAACGAAAGGGAAATTTGAAAAACCAAAACCTGTTCCATACTTCTATTGGTAATATTACAAATACAATGGGGTATGTGAAAACAGCTAGAGTTTCAAGTAAGTTTTTAGGATTTTGACTTTGTTACTAGATCCCTTTAAATCTAGGAATTATGCTTCCACAATCTATGAGGTTTTCTCCCACTGATACCTGTCACATCATTTCCCAGAACAGAAGTTTAATTGTTTTTATTTGGTTATTTTTAACCCTTGAATAGAAACCCCACCTTTTAAAATTCTGGATTTGTTGTTGCTACGAAAATTCGACCTAGCCAGAATTGTTCACCCCCTAAATGGCACCCTTTCCAAATTATTGTATAACTGCCATTTCATGGCTGGTTAAATTTGACCTAGCCTGGATTTGACCAATGTATATAATTATTTATCTTTTAGAAGTAAATGTGTAATTCAAGCTAGCTAGCTGGACTTGGATTTGACCAGCAGTAAATCTTTCATGGCTGACCATGTAATTCTAGCCAACTGGACTTGGACTTGGTCAGATTGGAACTGACCATGAATGATTGCTACTTTGGACACTGACACATTTCTGACATATTGTTTATTTACAAAAGCACCAGGCATATGGAGGCCTATGGATATGTTAACCCATTCCCTTCAAGGCTCGGTAATCTCGTGCTCGACACTAGCTCTTGCCTGGGCAAATACAAAATGGTGTTGTGCAGTAAGTAAAGTAACATTTCATAAATGGTCTAGATTGGTTGCCCGATCAGGCAGCTATCATTTCTGTTCAACCTAAAGAGAGAGTGTAATTCCGAACATGCAAATCTCATTGAGATGTAAGTGTACAAGCAAATTTTCTGTTTTGGCAATTAAAATGTGAAAATGTATGATTTAGCTAGATAATGAAAAGTTGTTTTGGTTAATTTGTCAAAAGCTTTGATGTTTACTGACAGTTGTACCCCAACGTTTCCTGACATGATCTGGAGCAGTGTAGTAAATATTGATTTCTTGCGCCCTGGCCACACCAGACAGACGAGGGGGCCATTCATTAAAAAGGATTTTGGACGTTGTTTATACAGATGGCGACCATAATCGTGACAGATCTATTCTAGACGGGTTGGAATGCCGCAATATTTAAAGGCACAATCATCAGAATGTTTCATATTTTGAGGAAACTTAAAATTCTAGGTCAGATTTTAATTTGTATAGTGTGCGACTCCTTTCTAGCACCCCTATGTCAATATGGAATGAAAACAAATTGTTGCTGTGCCAGAACATTATTACACCCATAGCCATTGCCAACCCAGTTTGCCAACGTATAAAATAGTTGGGAATAACATCAACTAGAAAAAACAATGGCTAACCCTCTCTGTGCATACAATGCTGATCTCCATGTTTGCTGGTGTGCTTCGAGGCGCCGATTGGCACAAGTGTTGTATTATGTAACAAGTATCGATGTCTTTAATTTTGTGCTGCCTGCTGTTTTGTTAGGTCCTTTTCAACCTACATGTACACGCAGCCTTATTTTTTTATATGCATCAGTATTCAGAATTAAATTCAGCTCTGCGTATTTGGCAAAGAGAAAGCAGCACACATCACGGCACAGGGGTTTTTATATATAAGGGCAAGGAAAAGGTTAGGTACTAACCCATTGCTTACAGCATCCTGGTGGGCCCTGTATGAACTCTATGGGAATTGGAAAATAGAGTAGGGAACAGGATAACCCATTGCCTACAGGAACGGTGGTGGCCCTTTACGAACTCCATGGGAATTGGAAAATATAGCAGGGAATAAGTTAAAAGTCAACATGTATGTTGATGGTTATTCATCTAGGGTCATGTTTGTATAAGGCACATTCATGCGCCTCTATCTAGGCACACATGTTTTTTATTGGGTGTGTATCTATTTGTCTTGTGGGAGAACAAAATGTATAGAGTAATACAGCTAGAGCATTATAAGGAAACGTATCTGGTCTCATGTTTTAAATTCGCACATTTATGTGAATCTGCCTGTATGTATTTTTTAATGGTTTTGTGTCCTATTTGTTATGGGCAGTGGCTTAGCATGGGTTAGCAATATATGGGAAGGGGGTACACTTGATATGATAATTGTGTGGTGATGACCAATGTACCTCTGAATAGGGTACCTAGATACATGGCGCTATATAATTGCTAGATATAATAATTATTGTTATTACTTCATTATTTGTTCCCAGATTGTTTTGTTATAATACATTATTTTGGGTGCTTAAATTTGTCCCTGTGTAGTTACACAATTGTTCCAACATGCAATGGGAAAATAAATGGGGCCAGGAATTCTGCTATGGGGGGGGGGGGGGGTAAGGGGGGAAGGGGGGGGGCAAGGGGGGGAAGGGGGGAAGGGGGGGGGCTCCTACGAGCGAGCGAGCGAGCGCATAAGCGGGAGCTGCTGCTTCAAGCTTATGGATTTTAGCTAGATGCAAAGCCCCAAAATCAAAACTACCGGCTAACAAGCAAGGCCTGAGGGAGGGGGGACGGCGATGGACGACCAAGGAGCTCGCCCCTTTGCTACCCCACTGGATAGGTCTTGTGATTTTGATGGAATGTGGTCTAGTAAAGATGGGGGGAGGGGGCTCAGGCCAAGGAGCCCCCCCCCCCCCTTTTGCAACCCCACTGGATAGGACATGTTATTTTGAGGGATGTGGTCTATCAAAGATTGGGGGGGGGGGGGGGGGGGGGTCAGGCTTAGGAGTCCCCCCCCCCCTTTGCTACTCCACTGGACAGGACATGTTATTTTGAGCGATGTGGTCTATCAAAGATGAGGAGGGGCTAACAACCTTTGAAGCCTTTGTACAGCTGCTGTACGTGAGAGGAATCAATTTATTCCTGCACACAGACATGCCTGTTAAAGGTAGTATCACAAATTTGCAGACAAACTACAGATTCCTCTCAAATGTAGAATGAAGATGGATTTTACGAATGGTCAAAGTAAAATATGTGATTAATATCAAATTGTACCCAATGTTACCTCTGACTAATGACCTATCCCGTGCTGAAAATGAACGGATAAATTCAAAGAACCTTTAAATTGTCCTTTTCTTGGACGATTATGCTCCAACTTTCAGATATTACTCCTTCCATTCAGTTTCTTCCCGTCAGGACTGCCCCTTAGAAAATACTAGTACTGGAGTGTATGGAGAATGTATGTTATACCAAAATTAAAGCATCACCAAAGGATTAATGTACCGTAAACCGGGGTGACTTTGGCTACCTTTTATTAAAGAAAGATGTATTCCCATCAAGGCTAACTTACTTGAACAATTTTTTTTATTTTTTACATTACACTATAAGAATATATTTTTACAAATAAGACATTTTTTCCAAGTATGTGAGGCTCGATGAAAATACATCTTTTTCAGAAACTGGCCATAAAGTTACCCTGGGTTTACCATTACGGTATCTATGGTATCATGAACATCGCTCACAACCAAACCCTTTGAGACAATAAACATCAGACCACAATATCAATTCTAGAGGTAGACAAATAAATGCCAGATAAAAATAGAAAGAAAGAAATAATGTTGTCAAGTCCTACTTTGGAATTCTTCACATACCAAGGCAAGAAAATACATTTCTTCTGCTTGACAGATGTTCAAAATTGTGTATTTTCCCCCCAGAAAAGAACCGGGTTATTTGCCTCCAAATATGCCATGAAATGACATTTGTTTATCAGTGACATATTGCTTGAGAACTTGACAGAATTATAATGATCAGTACCATTGCAAAATTTGTCTTGCTGGTAGTTGCAGGAAAAGTTACCCTCCGTAATAAATTGGTATTGATATGTTTAATACACATCATTTATTCAAATTGCTTTTGAAGTTATTTGGATGAAAGTGGAAATTCTGAGTCACAAAAATAACCAAAATTATGAAAATGATTGAAGTTTATAGTTTTTAAAAATTATATTTGTTATCTGGAGGCACTGAGGCACACAAATGTAAGAGGTTTAACGCTCAATACAATACATTATGTGCAGGAATAATAAGGAGAAAGGTTAATAAAGGATGCTAGACATCTACTGCTACTGCTGCTCCATTCTTGATTTTTGGGGGTATTATTATTCCACTATTCACCACCAAGGCATGAAAATGTCACAGCACTCAATACATCTTTAGGCATGACAAAGAGAAGATTTTATAAGAGATGCGACATCTACTGCTACTGATACATCTACTTCATGCATGATTTGTATGCGTTATTATTAAACCGTTCACCACCAAGGCAAAAAATTGTCACAGCACTCAATGCATCTATAGGCATGATAAAGAGAGGGGGGTTAATGAAAGATGCTCCACCTATGCCTACTGCTACTTGATTCTCGATTTCTGCGCTTCCTCTCTAAACCCCCTTACTCCCGTGGCATGATGACGGGGGTTGAACATCCAGTGATGATGTCCCCAGTGTTGAGATGGGCTGGGTTAGGCATCTCACACCTCCTTGGATGTTTTTGTCCCACAAATCACCCCCCTGTCGACTGTTTACAATGCCGTAAACAAACCGGTTCTGATTTACAGGCTATTTCTGGAAAGACTCTTTTTTTTTCAATCCACCAGTTTATCCCCGTTTTCCTTTTCCTTTTCAAGCTAGGCTCTAAGAGATGTGTCAGGAAAGGATATACTTTGTACACAATTGAAGAGTTGTTCACACTCATCTGCTAGTGAGGGTTTAATTGTTGTTTTTTGTTTTAGGTGGTTCGGATTCGTAAATCAGATGAGGGGCCATCTTGCAAACGCCCCATGTATGGTTTGGAATACACACTGGCTTGGTGTTATGTAACGCTCACAAACTAGCCTAGTTGCGAATGTTCGAACTGCGGTGTAGCATTTCAAACGGTGCCTATGTACATCACCATGTAGGACAATCTTTCAGAAAAAAATGCATCTCTATGATGTGTCTACGGGCTTACGGCAAGTAAAAAATCGTACGATGCATTTTTGTTTAACTCCGCGTTAAACAAATTTTTGACATCGTACAGCAAGGAAAAATGCAACGGCGACCGTACGATAGCCACGGCACCCGTGCGGGCGCCGCAAGATTCCCGCAAGATTTCACCTAAAAGTGGCATCGTACGGGCGCCGTAGCCCAAATCGGAGCATTTGTGACCGTAGCATAAATGGATGCAATTCCTTGTTTGGTGATATACCTCCCCTTACACAATGCAAGCCTCCACACTAATGGTGTTTTCTACTGGCCCATTCTGGCAAGTAAAATAATGCATTTTCAAATTTTACTTGAACAAATTTTACTGAACAGAAAATTTACTTCCCCCCCAAAAAACAATGTAAAACAAAAGAAAAAATACAATAACGATAGTCATAATCATTCCTTGAAAATACAATGAAACGAAATGTATTTATTCCTATTTTAGGGCTCATGCATTTTTGGTTGAAACAAATTTCCCTTGCAGATGAACAGAAATGTTAGTTGCCCGATCGTGCGAGCAAACTTGACCATTAATGAAATATTACTTGCCCTACATCAATTGTTCACATGTGTGAACTGAAAGGCCTCTGATATTAACTCTTAACATGCCAGGTATTTTAATGCTCTATGGCATTTGTGGCAAAAATGCCAGCTTGGCACGTTAGGAGTTAATAATGCCTGAATTTTGTTTGTTTGTTTGTTGTTAATACCTCACTAGTTTTCATGTGTGAAATCACCCATTTAGTGGTGTTTAATCGTGGGTGTTATTTTTGTAACTGCAAATACATGTAGATTGAGCTTCCTCAAATTGATGATCCGTCCATCCAAGCATTCATTCATTCAAGTTCAAGTGGATTTCTAGGTGTCGAAGTTAAAAATAGAAATGGTTTGTTGATTCTGGCTGTCCCGTTAGTGAAATAGAAGTAGGACGCATTGCGACTTATGGTCGTATCTGGTTGTATTTTTAGCCTCCTACTTTTGCATCATTAAAGGGATAAGTAAACATTTTTATTTTTCAGAGGGCATTTGATTTTGTTTTTGCGAGATAGAGGAAAACTGAGTGTATACTGGACGTATCTAGTTGTATGTGTATCCTCCTGATTTTGCATCATTAAACTTTAAAGGGATTTAGTAAAGTTCTGATTTTTCATTGGGCATTTGAATTTTGTTTTTTGCAAGATAGAGGAAAACTGAGTGTATAAGTTGGAAAAGCACACAATTTTGAAAGTAAAACAACTGTACATGGTTTGATCAAAATTCATTCAGGAATGGCTTATATAAACACGAATCAAGTTATTCAAATAAAAATGCGGGCTTTGACTTTTATTCACAAGTTTACTGATCTATTAAATTTGATACATGTGTAAAGATCTATGTGGAAATATACCGTAGAAGCTTTTAAATTAATTATGAATTTGTCTATTAAATGTTTAATCTTGACAACGTATATTAAACATTTACAAATAAAAGAAAAAGGATTGAATCTTGCAAGTGTCTTGCATAGTAATCTATTGCATTAACAGCTGCTTATTGACCGAAAAAACAGTCCCCTAAAAGACGGCGAATTGACGCAAGTTCAAACAATTTTGCTAGCCACTTTTCATGTTTGAAATGAGTGATGAAAGCATGCATGCTTTGGACATAAAACCATGCTAATATCACACAATTTACCAAAGAATGTCACATGTTTAAGGGCCTTAATATTCCGCTGCTTAGTGAAGCCATGTGTTGTTTTAGAATACATTCATTATCAAATGGATATGTAGATATATTTATAGTATCTATTATAGGGAAGTTCTATAAAAGAGCCATAAATTTGTTCTTCATGTGAAATATGAATCTGTGTGATATCAAGATTAATGGTTGCTATTTAATATATTTATTTGGAAATGGGAGCTTAAATATATTTATAGTACTCAATAAAGGGAAGTCATTCTATAAAAGTCATTTTAAGAGCCTTATTAATATTTTCATAATTTGAAATATGAATCCCTACGATAATACATCTGTTCTTCAAGCAAGATTTATAATGGTGGTGGCTATTTAACCTGTTCACTACGGGAACATAGTAAACCGTGTATGATTTTTATGGGATTACAATATATTGTCATTAATGGGCTAAGTACACACAAAATGTACATGTATGATTTCTTTCACCATGCCTTTATAATCTGTTACTATTTCTGAATATATATTAAACAAAGAATTAAATATTTGATGAATATGCCTTTAAACTGGACGTCCCGTATATAGTATATCAGTTCATTCAAATTTCCAATTAATTGAAACCGTTCAGTGTTATGAATATATCTCAATTCTTGCAAGTGCATGTGCGATAGTTATGTGACCTGGGGGGGGGGGGGGGGGGGTGTTTCACAAAGATCCCAAGTTGAACTTAACTCTAAGTTTGACTTAAAAAGTATGGAAAGCCATTTGTAGCCTTGAAACAAAATATATTCAAAATCAAGAATGCAAGTATTTTTCGACTTTTCATAAATTTTACATCAAAAACATGAAATTCTCTTGATAATAGAAAATATCAATGAATTGAATCAACATTTTATGCCTTTTGAAATTAAGTTTACAAAATTGTTTCAAAGAAACTAATGGCTTTCCATAGTTTCTAAGTCCAACTTAGAGTTATGTTCAACTTAGGATCTTTGTGAAACAACCCCCTGGATTTTGTGACACATGATTTCTATGATGGAATATTTTTTTTTACAATGAAGATGAAATAGTGTTACCCGAAATAAACATGGGCGTGCAAATTTATTGACTTAATGAATACATTTATTTTTAGCTTTCGGAATAACAATTGAAACACAGCTTCCTCCTGTAAGTTGTGAACATATTATTTATATTGATTGCTCGCCAACGCTAACGACAAGGATTTAGCATTGGAAAGTGGGTTCAAAGTAATAAACACTTGACTCGTGTATTTATTGTTCATTCCTCAGTAGACCTCACAAGTAGATGGTGGCGATTCCAAGCAAACCGTCAAGTTGTTAACATGAATTTGTCCATTCATCATTTAAAGGGCTCTAGTAGTAACTTTGTTGACATGTGCAAAAAACGATGTGTGGTTGATACAATGTGTATTACACCGACTTTGTACACCATTATTACTATCCAGTGGATAGTTAAAAATCTAAACACTTCAATCGTAAATATATTTCTAACGTAAGGGAAATTTGAAGAACCAAAACCTGTTCCATGCTTCTATTGGTAATACGAATACAACAAAGTATGAAACACTAGATTTCTAATTAAGTTTTGTGGATTTGGACAATGTTACTAGATCCGTATCTGTATGTTGGAGATATGCAGACACTCAAAATGTCATCTCAAGTCGTCACTGAAATTGTTCTTCTTGAAAGTCAGAATAAAAGACCAAGGAGTGTTACACACATATTCTAAGTTGGACTTGGATTCATGTTAGGCCATTTGTAACCTTGGAATAACACAATTTTAAATGCAAACATCCAAATATTTTATGAGACTTTTAAGAAATGTTACTCTGGGCATGAAATCTCCTTGGTAACATAAATGATAAACAAATGATTTTCATGCATTTTGCTGTCCGGTGAGAAAATGAAATGCAAAAATAACCAATATTTAGCTAATGTTGAATGTTATAATATGGGAATAATGTGTTATGTAATATTGTTATTTCAATCTTTTGTTATTGTTCAAATCTCTAACCAAACCTGAGTGGGCGAATCAATCAATAAACTACAATTCAAACAACAAAGTATTAAATCATGGTTAATAAACAAAGTGACTATTTTTGGATGCTTACTTAGAAAAGCAAGCTTATAAATTTGAAGGGAAATATGGTAAAACAGTAACTATTTTGAGATGTTTTCTTAGAATAGCAAGTCGGGCAGTTTCAAGCAAAATTCCACTTGTCGTTCATTTGTCATTTTTGTCCTGTCTCTATTTACGTGATACTACAACCACTTCAGTGGTTTAAAGAGGGGAAAACTGCTACTTCACTGGTGTGCATGGTTGGTAAATTATTAGCAGGATTATGATGTCTTAAAGGTATCTACATGTAGTAACATTGTCCAAATCCACAAACTTACTTAGACATCTAGTGGTTCTCTCATACCTTGTTGCATTTGTATTACCAATACAAGCATGGAACTGCTTTAGGTTTTTTTCTATTTCCCTTTCATAAAAAAGATATTTATGATTGAAGTGTTCAGATTTTTAATTATGCACCGGACAGTTATAACTGTGTACAAAGTCAGTGCAATGAGTTCGTGAAAATCACTTTGCATTTTCCCTCATTACTTTGCCAAATAATATCAATTTAACATAAAATTTGCTCACCTTACTTAGTGGATATATTAGATCACACAAATACAAATTTGATCAACCATTCATCCCTTTTTGCCCATTTCTATACAAATTTTATCAACCATTCATCCCCTTTTGCCCATTTCAACAAAGTTACTACATGTAGATCTCTTTAATTGACAAAGGTCTATTCTGCAATAGTCCTTCTACAGTTGATACGATTATGACAGATTAATAATCCATAGACCACTTCAACAGTTCCCTCAATGGGAAATATACATGTTAGCAGGATTCATATGATGACATGTAAATAGTTCCATTAACCCGTTCACTACGAGATTCTGAAATCCCCATAGACTTTGTACATAACCCAACAGGTTCCCGTAAGCAACAGGTTAATCTCATCCAATAGATGTATTTGAGACTTCAATCATATACCAATATCATAATTTATGATTCTTTGTTCTTTGGAATGATTTGTTATAGTTCCATAGAAACAGAACCTGCTCATATAGACCACTAAGTATGTTTTCCTCAGGTGGTCTTTATAGACAGGTTTCATTGTATATTCGTTTCCCAGTTACATGGTGCCTTTTGTACATTATGTATATCTCTAGAAAGCCTTTTACATGTAAATGAACCTGTCTATAAAGACACTTTTTATGTCTTCGCCGGGTGGTATTTATAACACAGGTTTCACTGTATTTATTTCCCAATTGTACATGGTGCCTTTTATCTATGATAGTTCATTCATAGACCTATATTCTTCGGGCCTCCCACATCGATTACTCGCTCCTGTATATCTGATACCAAATATAGATTGAGTGGGTGTTGAGAAGAGTCCTGTTCGTCTCCAAATAAAAACTTGGGACAAAAAAATGTTGACGGTGTTTGAATCAATCGGGGCGGCGTATCTCCAATGAGCTCGAGCGGGTTGAACATTATTTTATAAAGTAGTCCAAGGTTACCTTTGAAGTAGGTGAATGGATAAAATGAATTGCAGCCAACCTGCCTATAGTGGCCACCAGAAAAGCAATGTTATGGAACATGTCTACAGTGGCCACTTTTCTTGTTTCACTTTAGGTCGTCACTATACACAGGTTTGATTGTAATATGTGATGGAACCTGTCTATAGAGGTCACCTGTCTACAGTGACCACTTTTCTTGTTTCCCTTAGATAATCACTATATACAGGTTTGACTGTTTAATGGAACCTATCTGTAGAGGTTACCTGTCTACAGTGACCACTTTTCTTGTTTCCTTTAGATAATCACTATCTGTAGTTGTGTTCAGTTCACATCTAATGGAGATTTGTGACACTTGTTGGTGCATGTAGGTTGGGAGTGGAAGGCTACTGTGCTTATAAATGCTATGTGGTCAATTTATGTGTGTCTGCACAGTTGTGTGTATGTATGTGTGTATTTATGAATGTACATGTATGTATGTTTGTACATGTATGTATGTTTGTACATGTATGTATGCAAGTATGTATGTATTTATATATGTATGTATGTATGTTTGTTTGCATGTATGTGTACAGATTTGAATAAATCATACAGTTTCATGAAAATGCTTGAGAGTCAAAATTGAAACAAAAAACGTGTGTGTGTGTGTGCATGCATGTGTGTATGAGACAGAGAGAAACTTGCTACTTATGTATATCCTTGAATGCATTTTCAGAATGCGAAGCAAGAATACTTGTCTTTGCCGCACTTTTTGCCAAATTGAACAAGATCTTCCCAAATTGAACAAGAAATATTGTGACCGCCAAGTAACCCCTCAGCCCTCGGCCAAGAGTGGAAGAGTGGAAAAGTGGACAGATGCAGAGGGGGGGAAAGCCGGAGATGAGAAGAGTGGGAGGGGGATTATCTCTCTTTGCCTCCAGATTCAGGGGACCGAACTTAAACTGTATATGACACTGGCAGAATCCAGGCTAGCAGCTATGGGAGTTTAACCATCAACATACTGTACTACTTAGGAATGTGAGCTTCGCTGATTCCCTGCACAATATCTTTCATTCGGAACTTAGGGAGTTAACCCTTTCCCTACTAGACTTTGAAATCCCCATAAAGTTAATACAGGGCCCCATAGACAATGCACGATATCTTTCATTTGGGACTGAGGGCGTTAACCATTTCCATACCAGAATTTGCTTTCCCCATAGAGTTAATACAGGGCTCCATATAGAAAATGTGTCAACTTGTTGAGGACTCGGGCTGGGTCTATGTAGAATGTATGTTATTCCCAAAATCATATACTGTCAAACCTGTCAAAAGCAATCAACCTGTCTATAGTGGCCAACAAAATTGACCCCCATGCAGATAAAAATGATGTGAAAGAAACTGTACTGTCTATAGAGGTCAACTGTCTTTAGTGGCCACTTTCTTGTTTTCCTTTAATAGTTGGGCACTACACACACGTTTGCCTGTAATCTTGAATGGGTTAAATAAGCGTGCCATTTTTGGTTGGCAGAAAAGTAGGTTCTGTGATCACAAATTGCTTGTCTGAGTGACTCATTTTGGTTCTCGGGCACGAGCACTAGTTGAACGGAGGGAGATTGATGCACTTTGAAATAAGTGGGACAAACTGCCTGGAACATGACATGAATTTGAATGATATGGGACTGAGGAAGTGAATTGAGAGTGGTCATATGTTAGTGGTACTGCCAGGCCCAGATATTAGGGGTAAGAGTGACTGTAGGATTGACAGAAGTACTTTTGCGTACATACATGTGTATGTTGGTAATTTATGCTCACTGAATGAATGGCAATGGACTACACTCTGATATGAGTGGGGCAAATGCTGTAAAGAGGAGAAAATAGAAAGTAGATTCCTCTGAAAATAACAAATAAAGTAAAGGGCATTTATAAGGCCCATAGCCAGTGAAGTGATCTTCTACACTATTCCAGATAATCATTAGCTTTTAATAGACATACCATCAAGTTCTATATCTCTGTATTCTGTTTCTTTGTGTAGAATTATCTTTATTAAATAGATACAAGGCCCTAGTCAGAAGACTAAGATGTCTCATGAAGAATATACAACAAATACCAAACAAAGAATACATAGTAAAAGTCAAAGATATACAATTGCAACCAACTGAACAATACATATTTTCCATTGCAAAATGATGAATGCAAATTGCAAAATTGCAATTAATCTTCAATATAATAATCTCTGTCTCCTCTCTCTCTAATTTCTTTTGTTCAGAACTACCTGAATCCATTGAAGAGTCCTGAGAATGCAAACCTCTGTGATCAGGCCTTGATCGAGATGATGTTCTACAAGACTTATTATAGACATCTCAACCCATGGCAGTTCATCGAAAACATTTTATCCAACCAATTATTCAGTTATCAATTTGTCTTCTAATTGTGTCTTTTGACCCCTTGTTTCTTTGTTCAGAACTACCTGAATCCGCTGAAGAGTCCTGAGAATGCAAACCTCTGTGATCAGGCCTTGATCGATATGATGTTCTACAAGATCCCAGAGATCCTCCTCAACCACCAGCAGTTCCTGGAGCAGTTGGAGGAGCGGTTGAAGCACTGGCACGACGAACAGAAGATTGGGGACATCATCAGTCAGTCGGTAAGTGCTGCTTGTTTTGTACTCTCTCCTGCTAATTAGACGAGATAGAAGATATTAACTTTGCCCTCTTATGATAAAGTTGAGTGTTGACATCATCAGTCAAGTGGTTGGTTCTTCTTTGTGAACATTCAATCAAAATCACTTGGACCTTTCACACTGTAGACGCTTTCGACGGCAGTGGAGAGTATCCAAATTTGGAGACTAAATCCTCCATATTATCCGAATTTGGATACTTCACGCAAACGATCAGGTTAAAATCAGAGTTAATAGATCATCAGGGCAAATTGCTTGGAAAGGGGATTGTCCCCATTAATACTTGTAAGGTTTTGGGAAATGTATTTTCAAGTTTCAACATTTTATTTTTTTTACAAAATGAGGAATAGAAGATTGGTGACATCATCAGTCAGACAAGTTTTCCTGGTTTCATCCTCTTTTACTTGCTAATTAGACCAAAGATATAAACTGTGCCATCATAAGTCAAGATTAACTTTGTCTTCTTAAGAAAAAAGTTGATTGATGACATCAATCAATTGGTAACTTATCTTTGTTTCACCCATCTCTATTGCTAATTAGACCAAAGATATTAACTTTGCCATCTTAAAGATAAAATCAGGGAAAATTACTTTTTGCGGAGATTTTCCCATCAACACTTGTTACTTTTGGGAAATGCATCTTAAAATCCTTATTTATATTGTATGAGGTTACCAAATTACGGCCTTCGGTTTCCAGCAACATTAACTGCATTTCCAAAATAGGACTTTGCATTTCTTCCTTACCATGAAACATTAAGTGTAGGAAAAACAGAAAAATGATACAAGATTGAAGAATTTTAAGAAAAACAAAAGCACGAGAATTTGAAAATTGAAACTAACATTCTAAGCTGTTGCTAATCTATTTTTCTGTAATACTAGTACAAGCCCCTTGAGATGCCCAGAGACCTAAGCAAATTGAGATGTAGAGGAAAATACACTCCTGTTGTTTACTCCCGCAAAGACATATTAGGCCCGTTCACACGCACATAAATTAATGCAAGATTAAGATTTCATAAGTTTTTGTCTTGTGGACATACAAATTTCTAATCATGATGTTCTGCGATTTTGGGGAAATAATTGTGATTATTTGGGGAATAATCATGATTATTTGCAGCGCAGGCTGCGTGTGTGAACGGTCAACAGAAAAATAAAAAGATCCAAATTTGATATCCCATCATGCCAAGCGCTTTGGTCATTATGTACGCATGCGGTTCTGTATGCGGTCTGAGCTAGTGCGATTTTTCCCATGTGTGAATGGGTGCAAATAATATAAAAATTCTGATTGCGATTCAAATCCCAATATTAAATATGTCTGTGTGAACGAGCCTTATTGGGTAGATGTTTTCTTACAAAGCTTACATGAGCCATGTACCACTGGGGCTGTCATTTCTTTCAAATCAAAAAAGAATGTTGGGTGGAAAACTTGCACAAATATTGTGATGTCCAAATCTCCCGATAACTGGAGTGTTTGTGCATTTATGAAACCCAAGAGGTTGTTTATAGAGTTTATAGAAATATATTTCTCCCAACTACTACCAAGTGTTTGTAAACAAGTATCTTCTACCTGTTTTGTATGATCATATTTCCCTGACAAACAAAAATGATGTGTAAATTCAAAAAAATGTTTGTAATGTGCCGATTTCTAGAAAACTGGATAGTTTGTGCATTTATGTAAACCAAGGTGTTGTTAAGTCTAAAACAACATAAATATATTCACCCAAATAAGTGTTTACAAACAGGTTTTATCTGCTTTTATCCACAATGGGCCATGTTTTTCTTCGAAATCATGTTTGTAAACAAGTGTTTTCTTGATAAAGGGAAAATATAAACTTCTTTGGAATTGATTGAATGGTTCTCCTTTTCTGAGTTGTAGTAACAAAAAACACTTGTATTTTTTTCATGATCATACAATCTAAAATGTTAGTGTCAATAGAACTTAGTTTCTGTGAAAAGTATCCAGAAGTGAATTAATTTCATGGAAAAATTGCAGACACAAATGTCAGATTACAGTAGTAATAATAATCAGTGTTGTTTTCTCCGTCAGTCCTACTTCTGATATGATTATCGGAGTACAGCAATCAATCCATCACTTACGGTACACCTTTCCACTCCCTGGAGAGCATTCCTGCCAGTGCTACCACAGAGCTAAATACATGGATCTTAATATATATAGAATCTTAGTTGGCTATTATTTGATAAGGCTTCCACCTGCCCCACCCCCCCCCCCCCTAAAAAAAAAGGGGGGGGGGGGAAGGGAGAAAAATAGGAAATATGAGACACTGTAGTAATGTAATTAATTAACAACAAGTATATTTTGGTTCTGCTCTATGCCAAGTGAGATTCGGTCATTACTTTGATTTCACGTAGCAGAAATTCGCCAGAAGCACAATTAGGGTTCCTCACCCCCAATCTACTTATCTTTGAGTGAGAGTAAGAAGGTCGTTAAGACAATTTTGGGCTAAATTGAGTTCTGCATACCATTTTGAGGTTGGAGCCTTCTCGAAGTAAATTCAATTGTATTATATATATATTATTTTATTTATTATCAGGATTATTTCTATTACTAGTAATTTGGGAAGATTTATAACAAAAAAGGGAGCTTATCTTGGTTTCTACAAGACTCCGAAACTATAAACATGATTTTCTCTGAAGTACACAAGTGACTTTTATATAAATAGCGCCCCCCCTCTTTCTCAACCGACATTATAGAATGGCCTGCTTATTTGAAGGTTCATGTTTTAAAATTTTGTTGGAATTGTCAGGAGCATCCTTGTCCCTTGTATCTAGATCATTATTGATTAATACGCTGATTTTTATTCATAAAAAAATAAAGAATAAATCTGTAACGCCGTTTGGCCTTATAAGTTCCCCCGAAGACGGTACAACCTACTTTTAGTATTTTTGTATGGAAGCCGTGGAGCCAGAGAATTATTTAGGTTGAATATTTCGGTTGATTTTGTATACAAAAGTGTATTGGAAGACAACAATGCTGTACATGTAGATTTTGCTCTTATTATCTACGAGATCTGTGTACAATTTTAATTTTGCTTTGAGGAAAAATTTAACTCACACTTAGGATTTCTGATCAATGCCCCTTTTTTGAACAAGTGCAGTGCATGTAGTGTACTAATGTATGTTCTTATCTTCAATATCTGTGTTTAATTAAATTTGATTGAGAAATATATTTTTCAATCATTCTTGGAAACATTAATTCCTAGCTTCTTTTCTGACTTGAATTAAACCAGTCGTTGGACTTTGCAATCAATGGCACCATCCACAGAATCAAATTTATAATCAAGTTAATTAGCGGTAACAATAGGGATGTTTCTAAAGGGCTGTGCACCTCCTTTATGAGATATCAAATATGAATGACATGAAATATAAAAATAAACCCTGGTAAGATGAAATAAGTGGACCCTGGAAGCATTGTTATTGAAGTGTTGTTTCTTCTTTTGGTATTCATGCACGCATAATTTATAAGAAAAATGCTGAACAATGGAATATATAATATGTTTTGAAGTCGGTCGGGTAGCGAGATGGTTTGACGTCAGCGTAGACAAAACATGTTGATCATTATTTGTGAGCAATTCAGTACACGGCAATGATGCCAATTAGTTTGGTTTTGTTCCCTCAGGATTATTATTGTAAGTCTCTGCCTCATTAAAGACTGGATTTTCATTTTGTTCCCCCCTTCATTTAATAATTGTAAAGCCACTTCTTTGCATAGAACGTATTTGACCCAGAAAAGTTTTCATGTTATAAATGGTTTTGATCGAAAAGGAATTTGTCTATGTACAGACATTAACATTTTTGTTCTCTTTATTATAGCATGACAACTTTTAATTTCATTGCGCAAACGACACTCAACCCATGTCTTTAGATCAGTGTTACTTTTTCATGTTGTTAACCCACTGTCTACAGAAATCTGGTGGGCCCTGTATTTACTCTATTGGGTTTTCAAAATTTAGTAGGGAATGTGTTGATTATTGTAATGCACCAACATGTGATGCATTATTTTTTAATAAATGATGTACAATTGCCTATCACATACTCTAACCCTTCCTTATTAAAGGGGGGATATTGTAGGCAATTTTATTTATTTACTTCTGAGTTGAATTTTTGTACTCTTCTGATGCTTCCATTACTGTTAATTCTTTAGAAGTCGTGTTAAAAAAGGGAGAGATTACTACTAGCCAACATTTTAACAAATTTACTAAATAATCCTAAATAGAGATAGACTGATATGGAAGATCTCCATATTATGTTTTGTCATCTCACATTGACTGTACAAAAATGGAAATAACCTGAAATATATGGTTCGTATATGCAGGAAATTCTGCATTCCTTGGTAATATACATGTACAAGTTTATCCCTTAATCGTATCTCAGGGTAGTTTTACAAGTTTATCTCTAAATCTTATCAGGGATAGCATCTTTATGCTACAGTCACAAATGGTCCGGGCGCCGTACGATTTTTCTCCCTACGGGGGATTTTCTACGATTTGGGGAAATCGTGATATCGTACGATATCTATGGTATTTTAGAGTAGCAGTCACATATTCTCCGGGCCCCGTACGATGACGTGTGTCTTAAAATAAAACATAAATCGCACGGCCCCCTTGAACACAAACTAAGTGCCCGTACGGGTGCCTTACGGTACTCTTACGGTGACTCCACGGTACCCGTACGATTTGAGTGGCCAAATATTCAGTCTCAAAATCGTACGATATTCGAAAAAAGGCTGCGATGTCCGTGCTGTGCCCGTGCGATGCCCTTGTGTTGCCCCCGCGATGCTCTCTACGATGAGTCTATGGGCTTACGGCAAATACAAAATCGTACGATGCATTTTTTGTTTTAACTCCGCGTTAAACAAATTTTTGACATCGTACGGCGAGGAAAATTGCAACGGCGACCGTACGATAGCCACGGCACCCGTGCGGGCGCCCCAAGATTCCCGCAAGATTTCACCTAAAAGTGGCATCGTACGGGCGCCGTAGCCCAAATCGGACCATTTGTGACTGTAGCATAAGTTGGCTTTTTCTTCAGAATTCAATCAGATATTCACAGAGGTAATCTTTTGGCTACCATTCTTGGCATTATGATGAGCAAATTTGAAAGTTTGTCTCATTATTAAAAAAAGAGGGATTTGTTTTAATACGCTGCCTTCATTCCATAGAGTAGTGCATTTTTAAAAGCATATGCTATTTAGAAGTGTGACCTCAGTCTTGCAGTTAAAGAGATCCATTATTAAACTTCATAAGGTTTTTCTGAAAGTGATATTTCAGACTTTTATTATGATTATGATAGCATTTGGTGTATACAAGAGATAAAATAGCCTCTTAAATATGGGCATTAGAAAGTGCATGTGAATGAACCATTGATGGTTGCATAATTTAAAACAAATTAATTTGCATTGAGCAAGAAACTAGAAGAAATTTATTAGATTACCAGCTGACCCTTTCATTAAACTTTGAATATTGCCACAACAACATATACATGTATATAATTCAACGGCCAATGGTACTACTTTGAATATAATTGACCAAAGTTTGTTCTTGTTATTTAATACAAGTCCAAGGGTACTCTTTCTATAATTGAAGACATTTTTCTCTTGTTTAGGGCGGGCAAGGCAAAGCGAGGAGAACTTTGTTCAATAATAATAAGCTTACTAAGTTACTCAGGTCCAGTGTGAGAGCGTGCTATTTTCAGATGCGCCAGGGGCCGAGGTTTACTCCATCATTTACGCTCGCTCTGATTTTAAAGGTGATCTTGAGTTGTGGTAGGTGAAGATTTCAACCATATCTTCCTAAAATCCCATGACCACAGTTTGCACCAAATATTCAAAATGACCTATAAGTAGGTAACATTTGCAAACTGATTTTGCAAGGAAGTGAAATATGACGAGTGGTTGATACAATGTATTGTTGTTATCTGATATGTCCACTGGGTGTTGTGTGAAAATTTCAAGTTAAATGGACGTTATATGGCCGAGTAATAAGCAAAAATGCAAAGTGATATTCACTAACTCATTGCGCTTATACTTTGTACACGGTTTTGGCAATCCAGTGGATAATTTAACATCTGAACACTTCTATCGTAAATATCTTTATAACAAAAGGGAAATTTGAAAAACCAAAAACTGTCCCATGGTTTTATTGTTAATACGAATACAACAAGGTATGAGGGAACCCCTAGAATTCCAATTGGATTGTGAGGATTTGGACAATGTTACTTAGTCCCTTTAAAGGGAAAAGGTTTTTAAAAGAGAAAGTGTACAATACAAGGGTATCAATATTACACAATGAAAAAACAAATGTGCCAAAAAGGTTCGCTCATACCATCATGTATGTAGTAATTTCAACACAGCGTCTTCCCATGCCTTTAATACGGGGGGAAAGACAGACAAGATATTCTCTCAAACTTGAAGAATAGCACTACGACCGACCGACCCGACCCGTAACAGGGCAGTGTCCACGCCCTGCTGGGGTGGGTATTATTGTTACAATTTGAGCCAAGTGGACTTGGCATTGGTAGTCCGTGTGGGGTCATCACTTGTCACCCCCAGTAGAGTTGGTAGAGTATTAAATAGTATTCTGATACTTTTTTTGGGTTGGAGGGGGGGGGGGGTATTTTTTAAAAACCAGATTGGTTTTTTATTCAGTATCTTATTATGATGATGAGCAATAAAATGCCTTCTCTTTCTGTTTACATCAATTTATGTTATATGATTTTTAAGTTATATATTGCATGTAAAATATTTGTTTGATAGCTTGATATATATTTTTGTAATGAATGGTGAATATCATAGCTTAACCCATTCAGGACTGTCTGATTTTGCTACAACATGTATTCTCCATAGATCAAAGCCCAAATATTTTCAGGACCAGTCCTGAACGGGTTAACTGAACTTCCCAACATGGCATTATATGTGTGTGTTTGTGTTTGTTTGTAACTCTGTCTTTGTGTGTGTTTGTGACTTTGTGTTGTATATAGATTCGCATGTATATATCGAAAGTGCTCTGTGTATTGAGGGTTGAGAAATGTGTGCCCGGATCAGGTCATGTCTTATCAGGTTAATTGAGCGGTTCATCGGCAAGGTCATATCTTGACCAATTAACTTGACCGTTAGGGCAGGAGGAGGAGGAGGAGGAGGTATATCTTTGTGATAAAATTCCCACCGATCACTGTCACAACATTCTTCAGAAGTGAAGAGCAGTATGCACAAAATCTGGAAGCTAGATGATGATGAAGATAATGATGATGGTCATGGTGATGGGGATGGGGATGATGATGATGATGTTAATAATGATGATGGTCATGGTGGTGATGATGATAATGTTGATAATGATGATGGTTATTTTGCTGTTTCTTTGGTGTTGCGCTGAGAGAAGCCGCATATGAGAGGTCTTTACCATTCAACCGAGAAATCCCAAACCACTTTCAAAGGTTGAGCATTCCTAATGGTTTTCATCTTGACCTTTCTCACATAGTTTCTTGTTGAGTCCACCGCCCTTTGGATTAATCCCAAACCTTTTTTTTCCTTCTTCAGACAAGGTCACCGTCCTTATCTTCATTGTCGCAAAAAGATTGAACTCCATTCTCATTGTTTTTAGTCACAAAGCAGCTGGACTCCATTTTGATCAATTGTAGCTTTTATCCTAGGTGACAAGAGTTGAAAGATGGTTTGATGAGGTCTAGTTCATTTTCACAGTCAAGGGATTATGAAGACAGGGGGGTGTTTCACAAAGATCCTAAGTTGAACTTAACTTTAAGTTGGACTTAGTAACTATGGAAAGCCGTTAGTTTCTATGAAACAATTTTGTAAAATTAATTTTAAAAGGCATAAAATGTTGATTCAAATCATTGATATTTTCTGTAAAATTGATGAAAAGTCGAAAAATACTTGCATTCTTGATTTTGAATATATTTTGTTACAAGGCTACAAATGGCTTACCATACTGTTTAAGTCCAACTTAGAGTTAAGTTCAACTTAGGATCTTTGTGAAACACCCCCCAGGTTCTATAGAGGGAGAAGTGATGTAGCAAACAGAAATGTACGAACCCACTCACCATGGGGACCCGGTGTACCACGTATCAACCCCTTGCTTACGGGAACCGGGTGGGCTGTGTACAAAGTCTATGGGGATTTCAGAGTCTGAAAAGTGAACAGGTTGACTATTTGAGGAATGCAATATAGTGTATCTTGTAGGCAATGGGTTAGGAGATGGGGGAGGGGGTTTGATTATTGGGGGGGGGGGGGGGGGGGGATAGGGGCCAGTTTCCAAACTAAGATAATGGATAACATTTGTGTGCTTATTTCTATTCATATAGGGAGGGGGTACAGGCATACATGTGCACACAAACGAATGTATTTCACATGATTAGATGGTCTGTAAATTGCAACATTATTTTTAAATGAAAATATGAGCATACTGTATACCTGTAGTGGGACTGTTATTAAATGTCAAATATGAATTTGTAGATTATTATATGTTGCACTATTATGAAAAAATGCCTCATTTTGGCATGCGGATGGCAATGACAGTCTTGATTAAAATTTAAATCAATTAATACAAATAAAGAAAATAAAAACACACTATAGTTGGGTTACATAATTAAACGTAAATGCAAATTGTATTATTTTGTTTATTCTAGTTTGAATTAATTTGCATTGTACATTCTACAGTCACGTATGAACTTAGCTTGAACTTTAAAAATAGTTTGTGTCATATGTGGTACTTCCACTCTAGTTGCATTTTCAGATTCAAGTTCAAATTCCACACTTTTTTTTTTAAACCAGGGGGATCGATTGCACAAAGAAGTTGTACGTGAATGAATCAAGCATAATTTGCCCCAGTACCGATCAGTACCTACAGTAGATTTAACAAACTAACATTTGGTTTGATGGAAAGTTTGTTCTTTGGAATGCACCTGAAACTTCATATCCCTCTTTGTATATATACCAAGGCCCTATAGCATAACAATTATATATTGTTCAAATCCAGTATAAGCTGCCCCAAAAACCAATAAGCATTGAGTGTTTGGTGTACTCATACTTGACTGGGTTGCTTATAAGTTTTGTGCAAATGACCCCAGATCACGTACCCTTTTTCTTTAAATACTATGAGAGCCCATTTGACCAATCGGTGCAGTGTATTCACGTAGACTTGTTCTTGATTTGATAGGAGATACATTTTTGTGCAATCGACACCATAGTTCATACCGGTTTCTTGTAGATTTTTGAAAGGAACAATGAAAGTGGGAGTGACAGTGTGAGCCACGTGGGGTTATCCTGTTCCTCTCCACCAAGAGCCGACTCACCGTGTCACCCCCCTCGGCTGTTGGTGTAACCAATAGGGAAGGTAGCCTACTCCAGGCAAAGGGGCGCGACTTAAAGGAACAGTTTTTGGTATAGTTTTGATCATGAACAGTTTTAGTGAGGTCTTAAAAATGAAATACTTGTGAAAGGTTGCTAAAAAGGATAAAATAAATTCCTCCCTTTTCCCCAACATGTTTTGGTATAGTTTTGATCATGAACGGTTTTAGTGAGGTTTTAAAAATGAAATACTTGTGAAAGGTTGCTAAAAAGGATAAAATAAATTCCTCCCTCTTCCCCAACACAGCCGACTCACTATGTCACCCCCACGGCTGTTGGTGTAACCAATAATAATAATACAGGTCACTTATATAGCGCAATATAGGAAGGGTATCCCACTCCAGGGGAAGGGACGCAACTTAAAGGAGCTAGTCATTAATATTAATTCAATTTAGTTAGAAGACAATTTGGAAAAACAGTTTGATGTAGTTTTGAACTGGAAATAACTGTAACATTTTCCTATCCGCGGCTAATGATGTAACAATTAGGGAGGAGTTTGGTGTAGGGTTAGTTTGAATGTGAAATGTCTTTGAAATTCACTGCCAAGTGGATGATTTATCCTTAAATAGGAAAACAAAATGAATCCCCCCCCCCCTTCCAACAAAGGCCAGTTCACTGTATCACCTCCCTAGGCTCTTAGTGTAACCAATAGGGAGGGTGGCTCACTCCAGGCGAAGTGATGGGACTTGGAGGAACTGGTAATATTAATTCAATTCAGAAGACAATTTAGAGAACAGTTTGGCATAGTGTTGAACACAATGTATCTGTAAATTCATTTTACCAAGCCAGAGTCAAGAAGTGTTGATTAAATAGAGTGGACAAAGAATAGAGTGGACAAAGTAAAGATCAACATGTCCGTGCAATCACATCAGCTTATGTTGTTTGAATAAATGTTGTTTGAAAAACCTCCCTTTAGTATATTAAAGGGATCCAGTCACATTGTACAAATCCACAAAACTTCATTAGAAAACATAGTTACTACAGTAGATCCCTTTAAAGGCGCATAAGTTATCGTGGGCAGAGGTCTTTGGCAAATTTAGGTTTCATCTAAATCAGATCATCTCCAATTGGTTGTTGAAAAAGAAATGGAAAGAACCAGTTGGAGGAAATGGACATTTGGGGCAAATAATTGATCTACTTTGATGTGCAAGCAGACCGGAGAACCGAGTACATATTTACAGGGCCAAGCAAGCCCGAAGATTAGTCGAATAATGATAATCTCTCCAATAATAACACCAGCTCCCAACTGCAATGACTTATTCTAATTGTAATAAGTGTATCACTGCAGATATTGGCAGAATAAATTTTCCTAAAATCTACCGTATTTACCTAACTACCACAATGATACAGAGTAAAGCAATGAAGATATAGGAATGAAATGATTTAAAGACAGATTCATTTATTTAACGATCATAATCAGCATTAAAAAAATCAGGAGATGTCGGAGGAAATGTATACAATTTTTCAAAATAAACAAAGCATAAAGGGTCAGTGCTCCTAATAAAGAAGCATGAAGCCAAAAGGACAGATGAGTTTATCTAATCCCAATTACACTGCTAAGTTTTTACATAGAATTCATTTCCAGTAGATCAGGTAGGTCCTGCATGTAAGTCATTCTTAAAGGGACTATTCGTTGGGCATTCGTTTCCGCTATCCGTTGATATCTGACCGGGCCATTAAGACATTAAGAAATTGACCAAAGTTGACCACTGGCAACTGGACCACTAGTATTATTAGTAATTAATGAAGGTCCAGCAGAAAATGCATGCACTTTATGTATATTCTAACAAACAGTGGCATAGGAAGGGGGCTCCTGGGTCTGAGCTCCCTGCCCCCCCCCCCCCCCCCCTTCAACATTTCTGGCTATCCCTTTTGGGGGGCTTGGTTGCTTGCTTGTTAGCTATTCGTTTTGATTATTGGGCACTGAATAGCTAAAATTCACAAGCCTCTGGGCGCTCTGCCCCCTGGACCCCACCCAAAGCGACTCACGCTTATGCACTCACAGATGGGAGCCCGGGAGCCCGGGAGCCCCCCCCCCCCCCCCCCTCACTGCAACCTTTCCTGGCTACGCCACTGGGAACAACAAGCTAATCAGTTATTGGCAATTAGGCACACAAGTATGCACACAAGACAATACAGCCCACTGTGTACAGAATGCAGCTCATTATCAGCAGCATCACTGTTTTGGGATAATCACATGTAATGAGGTGTCGGTGGCCCCTGAGCACCTGTGATCGGCACCCAGGTTGCACAAACAATCAAGAACTGATCCAAGCGCCAGACTGAGGCAGGTATATTGAAGTACTGTGCTATTCATGATTTTTGGTACAGATATTTTAGCAAAAATGTATGATGTACTTGTACTTACATGCTTTATACATGAGTAACTCCCCCTTTTTACCTCTGATCAATAAGGCAGTTTGCAGTATATACAGAAAGTAACTTAGACAAACATCATGGGTATTGATACGTACTATTCATGTATTTGGGTACAGATATTTTTGCTAAAATTATTATGTACTTGTGTACTTGGATTTTTTTTAAAAGTAAGTCCCTTTTTTGCCCCAAATCATATACCCAGTTTGCACAAACATAGAGTTTGTGTGTATTTTGTAGATATTGTCTCAAAGCTGTTATGTGCACCAACATACTTTTTAGTTTATAGCCCCTTTGTATTTGTATATCATCTATCCAGCTTACATGAACGGAGAAGAACCAATTATATATTTAGAGGAAAGGGAAGGCAGGCATTGATATACTGTAATTCTCATGTGCAGATATAGTCCAACCGCTTCAATCCACTACTGGTATATATAAAGAACATGTGCCAATGAAAAGAGTAGTCAATAATTTAAAGGGATCTAGTAACTTTGTTGTCATGTGCAAAAAGTGATGAATGGTTGATACGATGTACATCGTTGTGATCTGATATGTCCACTGAGTAATACATGAAAATTTCACGTTAAATGGATGTTATATGGCCGAGTAATGAGCAAAAATGCAAAGTGATATTCACTAACTTGTTGCACTGACTTTGTACACGGTTATGACTATCCAGTGGATAGTTTAACATCCAAACACTTCAATCGTAAATATCTCTTTAAAAAAAGGGAATTTCTAAACACCAAAAACTGTCCCATGCTTCTATTGTTAATATGAATACAACAAGGTATGAGAGAACCACTAGAGTTCAAAGTAAGTTTTGAGGATTTGGACAATGCTACTAGATCCCTTTAATAATTTGTTTATTATTCTTAATAGTTATGGACATTGACATGTCAGATACATGAGCGCCATGTTATGTTTATTATTCTATGATTGTATGCTAACAATTTGTTAAATTATTGATTTTTATTCAGTTCTTCCACATCTTCAGTAGATAACTCAACATTATAAATCAATTTTGTTTGCCTCATGGGAAAGTTGGGCTAGTAAAAACAAGATCGTTCAAATCCTACTAGCCCCATAACATCTGGTAGCCCCCCCCCCCCCCCCTCAAATAAAACATTACAAATTATTTCATATTTGGTTGCCCAATGGGAAGGGGCCACTGGAAATTTAGCTTCAATGAATTTAATATAACACACATGATTCCTTTTAAACATGTATGTCTGTCTAAGTAGCCTGACGGGAACCTGGGATCCGAAGTCCCCTATAGTCAAGTGGTTAACAATTACAGTCAAACCTCTCTTGGTGACCACCTGTCTATAGCAGCCAACCTGCCTATAGTTGCCACTAACAGTGATCCCCTGCAGAGAAAAACAGTTTTATGGGACCTGTCTATAGAGGTCCCCTGTCTACAGTGGACAATTATATTGTTTCCCATTAGGTGGTCACCATACACTAGTTTGACTGTACTTTGTGTCATCAATTACACACACTGCGCCAAGTGTCAATAGTTGCAGTTGGATAATTGTCCAAGAATACTGCTTTGGAAAAGAATTTAATACAATTTGGCAACACTTCACTTGAACTTTCGAGCACAGCTTATTGCTGCGGATGCTTTAGAACAGTGTTGCTAATTACGGGGAACGCATGCTGTGTATGGTATGAAAAAACTTTTCCTCTTGGTGAGAGAAGCAGGGGAAAACAAATTCAGTTTCATTTCCGAAGGCTACCTTAAGTTCAAGCGCGCGCGCCTACATTGAAAAAGCAGTACGAGGCTTGCTTTGCTTTGCTTTTGATAAAAGATGATAATTTTACAGGAGCCCCTTTTGTGATTTTTGGGAGCTTTTTAAGTCATATCACCTCATTCCTAAGTCATTCATTGCTGGGCATTAAGTATGCGTGGATAATGTAATGTAAAGCAAGTAGCACTTTTGTGGCAAGGTATTTAAAGGTTTGATAGAGAATTGTTTCAAGGAAGGCATGTGATCTTGACCTTTAACGGGGAAAAGTGCATGGGGTGCGCGCGGGACTATTAATAGCGTGTGAAACCTGCAAACACTTCGATTAGACAAGCCATGAAGAATTGGGTCGCGGTGCGCAGCTAACATGTGCCACTGTGTATGGTGGGTTAAAGGTAATCTTGGTTCTTTAAAAAGAAAATCCTGATCATTGCCTCCATTTTCTTTATTGTTTCTACATGGTTTAAAAAACATATGGTTGTAAAACATGTGGACAGTTAAAGGGATTAACCCTGCATGTACTGTAGGCACATTGCTTGTGTGCATTTTACCCAATAATCAAGGCTCAATACTTGCCCGCTTGCCCGGGGCAAGTACAAATTGGTCTCGGGCAAGTAAAATTTCATAAATTGTCTAGTTTGCTTGGCCGATTGGGCAACTTAATAATTATTCAACTACAAGCGAACAATGTTATTTCATACATGTATATCTCATCTAGAAGTACTTGGGCAAAATACATTTTATATTTGGGCAAGTAAAATTTCAAAAATGTTTGATTTTACTTGCCCGAACAGGCCAGTACAGAAAAAAGTTAGTATGGAGGCTTGCAATAGTATTTTCATTATTCACAATTTTGAAAGGGTGAAAGTGGGTATGAATCGGATGGGGAGTTGAGGAAGAATAGTGAATAGTATGCATACGATGAAGGGTTTCGGTGAAGGAAGGTATTGACTTGGGACCATTGCATGTAGCATTATCAACATTGGAAAATATTAAACGGATTAACCCCAAAAGTCCCACGAACATATTTTTAACCCATGAAAGATGGATTTGATTTTGGTATAGTAACAGCATTGTATGTCTGTCCGTCTGTCTGTGGCACAGCTTTTGATCACAGTATACAATGAACGCTGTGCGCTCTAAATCCATGTTACCAAGCATTTAAGTAATTCATGCATATCTTTGTATGTACCCTGAATACCGTTGCATTGTGCTATAATACGCTCATCGCAAGGATTCAGAGCGCATGCAGAAAACGCGCTATGCATTGGACTTTAAGCTGCGTTTCCATTAGAGCGAATTTCCGCGGCGAATTTCTGCGAGAACATTTATAGCACGGACCAAATCAGTGTTATTTATATATTATTCATAAATATTATTCATATAACATGGCGAATATTCACAAACAAACAATAATTTGCTGCGAAAAAAACAATTTGCCGCAGAAATTCGCTCTAATGGAAACGCAGCTTTAGTCTCCATAGACACCATCCCTAGTATTTTGGTATCAGTTCTTGAATGGGTTAATACTCTGCGACCCTGGTATAATTGGGTCCCGAGGGAAGTAAGGTGGATCAGAATTGGATTAATAATGTAATAAGTTACGGTGAGACGATTCGAGTGCATAAATTGTGTGCACGCTATGTAAAAGGGATTGTAATCATATGGGATTTAGGATAGGATAGAAGGAGGCGTAGGTGTTGGGAAACATAAAGAAGATATTGATTTGGGTCTTTGCTGGACGTATCCGAGTCTTGAATAATAAATACGGCCGAGTAATGAGCAAAAATGCAAAGTTATATTTGCCTATTCGTTCTCCTAACTGTGTACACGGTTAACAGTCTCCCTGGGAGATTTTCAAATCCGAACACTTCAATCATAAATATCTTTATAAAGAAAGAGAAATAAAGAAAGAGAAATTCTGAAAACCAAAACTTGTCCCAGGCTTCTTAAATATCATTGTAATGCGCTTTAATAGAGATGATGATCAATCAAATTAAGGTGCTATATGAATTGAGTATATATTATTATTATCCTATTGGTAATTCAAATACAATGAGGTATGTGAGAACTGCTAGCAATTCTGTCAATGGTAATAGATCCCTTTAACCCTTCCACTACAGTGACCTGGGATCCCAGGTTCTCTAAAAGTCTATCCACAGACACGAACACTGGATGTCCTCCCATTGATCGATCGCCATTTTTTTTCTAGATTAAAAAAGAGAACACACTGCAGCATTTGACAAGAACAATTTACATTTCGAATAAAATACTAGCATAGAAACGCGGAAGTCTAGGCTACTCGAATTTGCTTTTTTATGCCTCCGCCAACGAAGTGGCCGGAGGCATTATTATTTCCTACTTAGAGATTTTTTTCTGTGCATCTCGGGAAGTTATTTCTAGACTTTTCAAGCTCAAAACACCTGTCTCAACTCCTAAAATGTTACAATAATATAGACACTTAAGTGTGGAGGTCCTCCGATCTGTTAACCAAGAGAGGTGTCACCGGGGTCCCTCATTGTAGCATCTACCTAGCAGGGCAATTCCACCATAACGGAATTACATTCAGAGACGTGTTTTGCTCATTATTTCATTCCCTGCGCAATATTCTCATGACTTAGGTAAATTTTGATACTTATATAAGTTGCACGGGTAACCAGGCTTCAACATGATAGGGAAATGGTTTTATATCTTCCACGTGTTGTTGCACACTAGACCAATATGTGTGACCGTAACGGAATTACCGGAGAATGGAGTTTTTTTTTAGCTACAAGTTTACGTTGAGTTTCTCTGAAATATAAGACACTTTGAAACTGATTTCATGTTTTTGTTCAATCTTGATATTGCCAACTTTATTTTGGAAAAAGTAGGTGCATAAGAAAACAATGATAAGTTCACAAATCCACTTTTTGTAAAAAAGTCCACTGTAACGGAATTACACAAAATTGTAACGGAATTACATCTCTGAAAGTTACAAGGTAAAATCAATTATTTTGCACTGAACTTTTCTTAAATGCTATTATAAACATTAAGGGTATCTAGCTCTTTAATATAAACCATAATTTAACATATCTGTATTGGAATATTTGAACATGTGATGTGAAAAATAAATAAGAATATGGCAAAAATATGTATAAGACTGAAATTTGGACAAAATATTGCTAAAATCCCACTGTTTTTTTGGTTTATTTTCAACTTCATAGCTGTTGGCAAGTAATAAAAAAGGATTGCATCACTTAAATGGAAGAAAAATCTTAGGAATTATGTCCAAAAAGGGTGTAATGGAATTACGCTTCTTCAGTGGTGAAGTTAGCTTTTCCACAAATCTACAAATTGAACAACATTTTAGCTTTAATTCTTTTTGAAAATCAACACATTGACATTAATAAACATATTTGAAAGAAAAAAATAGCAACTTTTTCAAAACGTTCTATTACTTCAAGAAAAATTGTTCAAATTGTGAAAAAAATGGTATCTGCATTAAGAGAAGTGCTACAGAACTGCACATTGATATCAATAAACATTTTTACATTTTTGAAATCACAAACATGCCAAATTATTCAAATATCAAAGCTTTAAAGTCTCATAAACTTCTTGAATATAGGGTATGGTTTAAAAACTAACAAACAGTGTTCTTATTCAAACTGAAATGAAAGGCATTATGAACATCTGTTTTTTTTCCTGTATTTTCAAATGCAGTTACATAGAATGTCATCAGAAAGAATAAACTTCATATCATCTTGAGAAATGTTTTCATTACATCACCTACTAGGCTACTGCACAGTACTTGTATTTGATCATGGCATATTATCAGCAAACATAAATTTGTCATGTTCAAAAAGAAAATTTGATTAAGTTACACATTTCATTGCTTAATCTTAAATGGTACTTGTTCATACTATTGAAAGATAAAACAACAATATCAAACTGTAGATACACACTACACAAACTTCATATAATATTATGTTGTTGAGTAATGAAGGGGAGAGGTTTCATATTCATTAAACCTGCATGTGGTATTGATGAAATATATTTTAAGACTGAACTTGTCTTTGGTGATGGAAGAAATACAATACTGGCTAACTGGCTTAATAATTGATTACATTTTAGGAGTAAATACTTTGCAAAATAATATTACAGGTAATATTTGTACCAACATCATTGCGCAGCTAAGAGCAAACATCAACTCAATGGTGCCTTTTTTAAGGATAGAAAATTGAAGTAAATCCAGAAAGTGCATTTTGGCAATTGCAACAAAGTTACAGACTTACAGTTAAAGGTTCAACTGATAAACTTAGAAATGCTGTATAACAACTCAGATAACGTAGGTTTTTCTTCCATCACTTCCATTTCTAGGCGTAGGCCTTACTTCTGCCAAACAAGTTAAACAACTGAACAGTTTTAGTGTTGTTTTTTATTTGAAAGTAAGTGTGCCTCTTCTGTCCATTTGGGGCTCACTCAGTACAGCTTTAATGTCTGTCTTCTGTACAAAGTCAATGTCATCCTTCTCTGGCCAGACATGTTTGCCGAATGACACTTTCAGAAATTTGACTTTCACTGTACTAGTACCGATCGTATCAATAACTTGGCCAATGAACCGTTTTGCATTTTTTTCTGTAGAATATTCTACCTCCACCCATTTCCAGTCCAAGTTTGTCTTCTTGTCAATCTTGTCACTACATGTAGTCTTGTCACTCTTTCCACTCATGTCACTAGTCTTGTCACGCTTATCACTCATGTCACCAGTCTTGTCACGTTTGTCACTCATTTCACTAGTCTTGTCACGCTTGTCACTTATGTCACCAGTCTTGTCATGTTTGTCACTCATGTCACTAGTCTTGTCACGCTTGTCACTCAAGTCATTTGTCTGGTCACAAACTTCATCCCCATTGTCACATGCTCTACCTGTCTCGTCATGACCTTCACATGCATCAACTTCTGCAGAGTTTTCTTTTCTGCATGGTGCTTTGAGTTTGAAGAGATGTGTCTTGGAGGATGTGGACTTGGCATGTTTCTTAATGTCAATGACATATGGATCCTTGACAACAAACACATGCATTTGCTTTGTATTAGGTATCGCTAGCACACCTTCAAGATCTTCATCAAAGTCAGGGATACCTTTCACAATGTCCTGTTTGTCAACATGAAGGACAGTGATCTTGGGGCATTTTCTGTCTGCTACTTTGGCGAAGTCGGAAGATGTCTTGACTTTTTCAATCCCACTCATTACTTCTCTGGCAACTGCCCTCTTGCACGTTCCGCCTACTCCATCGACTGGGCCTTTACCATGACTGGTTGCAAAGAATAGCCAAGAGATGTTGCGACCTAGAAGAGTGACACTGCACAGGAGATAGCGTTGTTTGAATTGCTGAGCTGCACCATCTGAAAAAATGATGATCTCCTTGAAGCAACGGACATTTTCATCGAGCCATGCAAGCACTTTCTGGAGGAAGCAATTGACTGAATATTTGTCGTGGCTCAGGTGGTCTGACGCAAGTACCATTGAGTGCACTCCACTCTTCTCCCAAGCGCACACTGTGAAAAGTGTGACTTGGTCGTGTGTCCAATAGGCAGATTGGATCTCATCCTGGGCCTTTGTCGTATAGTTCTCTGCGAAATCGACTTGGATGACAACTTTTTCGGGATTGTCCTTCACACTTTCACGCTCCGTCAGGAATTGGTCTGCTTGGATTCGCTTTATCATGGTATGCTCCAAGAAGGGGGTGATCTGGCATCTGAGCATATCAAAGCATTTCTGTGCATCGCCTTCATGGTTACACAGAGTAGTTCTGCCATCCACAGTACTCCACTGTTCCCATGAGAGCGTCTGGGAAGCGATATCTGGGTGAGGGGCAAGGTGTCCTATCCCTGGGCAACTGCTGCACTTGCTAGACATGCATACGTCATTATATTGGTCACATACAACCATGCTGATGAAGCTCTTATAGTCTGTAGGGAGCTGAAGACCAGCTCTATTCAAAGCTTGCAAGAGCAGATGAATGTTTTCATGATATTTGCATAGGCATGATGAATGCGGCACCTGACTCTGAAGCTTGACTTGGGTTGGCCTCAGATCTGCAAACTTCGAGAATGATATCGGAGAATCTGGGTGAGCTTCCAGGTACATCGCGTGGGCCTCCCTAAGTGTGGTAAGCATGTACTGCTTCTGCACTGTCTGCTTCTGTCGACCAGGAGATCGAATGACGGTAAAGTCCTTCTGACCAGGACACACCCAAGACGTTTCCAAGTAGAACTGCGTGACAGTCACTGCAATCTTTTCATCAATGCATCGGTTTCCTCCTTTTTCACCATCTTTTTGCATGATAGGGATGCCAAGGTCGTCTGCCATGGAGGCGATGACTGCTTTTCGCTTACTTGGAGATTGAGGTAGATGAAAAGCCAATCGGCTTTTTGCCTTGCCTAGGATTTGTGGTGTTGTGAACGACTTTCGTACTAAGTTTTCTGTGATTATTTGGCCTTTCACACGTTTCTCTGGAACTTTGGGCTCTTTGCTAGCTCGATGTTTTGCGACACGCTGCATGTTTTTAATTCGTTCTATGGCTGTCTGGTGTCGTGTCATTCTTCTTTTTTGACGACGCTTTCTGTCTCTGTCTTTCTTTTTCACTTCCTCTTCCTTGTCAGGGTTCTGCCTGATACGCTCACGGTAGGCTCTCATCCTCTCTTTATTTGAGTGTGGCATGATGCTTACCTTGAAATTGAAAGAAGAAGAAATAAATCTATGAAAATTGTGTGAATTGTATTGGAAAAGTATAACATCTAAAACTTTGTTCATTGATCAAGTTTGGCAAAGAAAACCAATGATTTAAATTACTGGACTTTTAGCATTTTTTGATGATTATCAATCATAGTATGCGCTATATAAATCAAGTATATAATTATTATTATTAAGTGATGATCGATTAAGTAGGCTGATGTAATCACCCAATACAGTGCACATGAAATAGGCATGATTTATTGGATTACAATGTACATAAATGTAGTTATAGTACCATAAGTGTACATATGTTGAAAAATGACTTACCAATGATCTAGAGCTGGAAGACTTGTCTTTCTTGTAAGAGCTGATGAATATGTTGAAGCACGTCCACAGAACTTTGTTTTGATCAAGCACAGAACTTTACACATGTATAGCATAGAACCTATAGATGCACATGTGCACAATATAGTGTGCCAAGTAGAGACACATGGGTTCACTGGAGCATGATCTCTATTCAGTAGGCAGTGAGCATGGTTATCTATTTTTTCTCAAATGTTAGTTATACTGCCCTCTATTGTCATTAAGTAAACTTTGAAGTCTTATAAAGCATCACATTGTGCAAACCCTCAACAAATTATCAAAACATACAACAAATAACAGTTTATGGTATTTATGAATTATGAGAGCTTGTGTAATTCCGTTACATTCATGTAATTCCGTTACAATGTAATTCCGTTACGTTGATTTTGGCAAAAGTAATGAAGAAATTTGTGAAATCTTTCTTTGAATTTTCTTAGACTTAGGTGAAGTAAGAGAATTCTCAATTACATATATATTGAGGAAGAAATAAATTAGTGAGGAAAACTTTCAATGTTTTAGCGTAACGGAATTACATTAAATTGTGCATAGATTTCATTCAATTCTCCTGAAAATGTAGAATGCAATTACTTCCCATGCTTAAGGATGGATGATTGCTACCCATATGTGATATAAACTAGGATAGTATAGATAAATTTGATGTTGATTTAAGTGATTTGCTACTTTTTCACACATTAAGTCATTTTAGCATGGGAAAAGTACACAAAAATCTGGTATTTTCATTTACAAATATTTAAACAATCGTTAAAGCTATTAAAAAACCGTTTACAGTTTCTAAAAATTCAAGATTCCCTCTTTTGACAAAAATGATACTTTGGGATGATTGATCAAGTTTCAAAAATACCATTTTTGCCTTCTCTCATACGGAATTGCCCAGCAGTGAATCCTATGATAAGTGTCATGTGTGTACCCAGCCCCTCTTTGCACTGGACTTCAAAGGGGCGAGACCGGCACACCATCTTGTGTACCGTTGGGATTAGAATTATTAAACCTTGTTTACCTGTTAGGGCCTATACAACACCTTTGATTTATACCGGCAATAGTGTAAATTGAGCGCCAGCAGGGGTCACTATGTAGATTGATACAGGGGAGAATTTCTGCTCGGGCCAGACTCTTTAACAACTTTATTTTCTCAACTATTGCATTGATTTGACCAGTGCTATGAAGCAAAGTCTATTATGTGCTCATTTAAAACTTTAAACAAATAAAATATCTATTATGTACTTATTAACTTTTAAGGCTAAGTACATGTATGTATCTAGCGTTTAGAAAAGAGAATGTAATTTTCTAACCCATTTATGATGATTTTATTTTGGTATAACCAAGGAGGTACCTAGACCAGTCAGTCCTATCAGGGTTACAAATGTTTTGTGGAATATATTTTTTATTTCATAGTGACATATATAAAGCTTTCCATGCGAAATATTCATTACATTTACCCAAACTTCTGGTTGGTATTTGGTTAAAAAGTTTTGAACACATGTCTGAATTATTAAATACAGTCAAGTTCACGAATCATTATCCATATTTCAGAGTATATTATGTTAACATGAATAGGGCCAATCTCACACACTTGTGCAAACTCCTTGTGTTTCCCGTTCACATACAAATATGCGAATATATGCACACAAACGCACAAACACGAATATTCCAGAATATTTGGTTGGAAAATAATATGTGAACCTGTCTGTATGTTGGTAGGACAGTTGGATTCTTTTGTATATTGCTGGATTTGTAAATGCTGATTTAGTATTCTGAAAAAATCCCCTTGACCATGTGTTTCAGCAAGCTAATTGCAAAATCAAACCAGTTTTGCAGGTGTTTTTCAGGCAATTATTTGAAATAACGGGTCACCCATCTGTTATGCACAAACAAGTGAGGGAGACGTATCTCTGTTGAATTAGTGCATACAGTTTAATTTCTAGGTGTCAATGTGCCAATACGCTCTATGATGGCATTGGGTGGCAATGATAAGTAGATCCATTTTCTGAAATAGAATGTAAAAATATTTCTTCTTTTTATATTTTTCTCAGCCAGACTAGATCGACATAGCATGCATGTATATTTAACCTTTTCAAACCAGGTTATCATATCTCTGCTGACTTGTACACATTTAACCCTAAAAAGACTGGGGGAGGGGGTTGGCTGGGCCATGATGCCCCCCCCCCCCCCCTCACAATTTTTGCAAATTGCTCAGCAACGCATGGAGATTTCATCCTGCTGCTGCTTTGAGAGATTTTTCTCTCAAGTCTTGCACATCTTTCAAAACAGAATATGCAGAAACCTGACCTACCCATTACAGAATCACATGATCTTTTGTCTTTGCATGTTAGCCCCCAAATTGCTAATTTTCTTGATGATAAATTTGTTATCATTTTTGTTTGATTGTTCATCTTTTCTTGCGAAGTTTACCCAGCAACCCATCCTGAACGCCTAATCAGAGTTCACCAAAAATTGTAAATTTTCATGATAGTAATTTTGTTATTAATTGTTTGATTGTTCATCTTTTCTTGCACAGTTTGCCCAGCAACCCATCCTGGACACCTACTCAGAGTTCACCAACAACTTCAACAAAGCCAAGAACCTCATCAGCAAAGCAGCCACCAAGCCAGCCTTCGCCAGATTTCTGGAGGTAAGTGTTTTTTTATTTAATTTAAAGGGATCTAGTAACATTGTCTAAATCCACAAAACTTACATTTCAAAAAAACATTTCAAAATATTGCTGCCAATTTAAAGATTAATTTTTAAATTTATAGTCAACAATTGTGAATCAAATGAGAAAAACATAATGTGAATTTGCTTTACTTTTATTATTTTATCATCTTTGTATCAGTAATGATATTGGTCTGCTAATTAGGTTGCCATATATATACAGCGTACATTTTGTACATTTTACATGGTAAATAATGTCAGTAGGGAATTTCAGCCGATATCTGGAATTGTTTTATTAGAGCATGAATGGCCTTGAATGCCCAACAGAAAATTAGTATGAAATCAAATCATGCACATCTCTCTTCCACCCCCCCCCCCCTGCCCCCCCTCCCCCCCCCCCCAATATAGCTGTCTGATAATATGAAAACTCATACTGTATGGGAAAAAAATGTAACATTTTCTCGGTCAGTGAAGTGAATGTAAATTGAGAATATTTTATTTATACTAATGTATATCATGAAACTGAGAACATTTTGTCAAGCCATTAACCTGTTCCCTTTAAGATTTTGCAAATTCCATAGAGATAATATATGACCCAACAGGTTCCTGTATAGGCAATGGGTTATATAGCTCTGTGTTCTCTATTTCGTTACTGTGCACATCTCGTAGACTTATTTAATCCAGTGCTTGAAATAATAATAATCAAAAGAGTCATATGACATAATGACTGTTATTCAGTTCTGTTTGTGATGGGTAAAATATTAAGTGCTGCATTCTCTATTTCAGCACTGAGCAGGTCTCGTAGACTTATTTAATCCAGTGCTTGAAATAATAATAATCAAAAGAGTTATATATATGATATAATAACTGTTATTCAGTTCTGTTTGTGGTTGTATGGGGAGCAGGGTAAAGTAAACAAATATCTAGGCTGCCTGTCTCACTTAATCTCACTCAAATTGCGAACTTAATTTGAACCATGCTTTAGTTTGTTTCCTTTTGCTTCAAACTTTCCAGACTCGATTCTTAATCCATGTTTTTGACATGGCGTCTAGTTTGGCAAATCTTCCCTACCCACCAACAGTCCCCCACTGAATGTTGTGAGTGAGAGAGTGATTGCAATATATGTATGTTGTGTTTGTTCTTGGAGCGGACATATAAATCATGTTTTTTTCCCCATGATGTGCCAGTGTTCATCATGGATGTTTCCAAAGGGTTGGTTTTCTTCATGTTTCTGTGTGGGGGGGGGGGGGGGGGGGCTGTTGCCCTCTTTCCACATCATTTATAAATGGCGTCTAGTTCTGCAAATCCTCCCTACCCACAAACAGTCCCTCACATTAATTCTGTGAGTGAGAGAGTTATTGCAAGTAATATTATCGGAACGAACATATAAATCATATTTTCTCCTAAGATTTGTTTATCGGTTCTTTGTCATGAATGTTTCAATCAGACATCGTGATTTCAGAAAAACCAGTGGCAAAGTGCTAGGGGAAATATTGAGAAAACAATAAACAACATGAGGGAAAAATCCTGCATCCTGCACAAAATAAAGAAATACATACAGTATCCCCCCCCTCCAATCTGTCCGACCATGCTACGCCACTAATTATAAATACAAGGGGGTTCAGATTTAAGTTCTGTGAGGGGGGGGGGGGGGGGGGAGTGGTGCAAGAGTACCACTGCACTCTTTCCACAAAATCTAAAATTTACAATGTTTATTTTTCAAACATAAAAGAAATGGTTCCCCTACCCCCTCCCATCCCCCAAAATTGGATTTTTTTTTTTCTTTCAAGAATGTGCTGATTACAAAATAATGTAGAGATTGTGTGAAGAATGAGACAGGGGGGTGGGGGGTGGGAGGGGGATTGGGGTTTCCCACAGCACTCATCCAATTACTTTTTAGGGCGAAGTGCATTTTCTCCACCATATGTACCCAAAGTACAAAAGACAGGGTTGATTCTATTGTACGCATACATTATGTTTTCCCACAAGATTTGTCAGGTTTGATTGCCAAATGTGGCAATCAGAAGTAGAAGAGATCAGGGCAAGGACGAGAGGATGAAAGGAGATTTTTTTTGTGGGGGGGGGGGGGGGGGGGGGTTGGATTAGGGATCCCTAGAATGGAGTAGATTGGATAGGGGAGTTGTTGCATGAGAGGATGCGAGGGGGGGCGATTCTCTGCATATTGGGAATAGGAAAGTACCAAAATGGAAATAAACATTTCTGGGGGAGGGGAGGGGAGGGGTATTATTGGTTCCCTAGAAAGAAGGGACATGGATAGAGGGATTGCTGCATTGGGAGGGGGGGGGGGGGGGGAGGAGTTCTCTTTGCATATTGAGGAAAAGGAAAGAAACAAAATGTTTATAGAGAGATGACAAAATAATCTCAGTCCCCGAGGCGAGGCTTGTTTACAATTGACACTTCTGGAAAATATTTATGAAGCGTGATGTGTGCACTTGCTAAACTCTCTATTGGGGGATGCCCTTGCCTCGTGTATGTAATTTCTGGTGCCAGGTACTTTTTCCTATATTGTCTCCTGTCTGTGAGCCTCTATACCTTGGGAAATCTCCCTCTCTGCACTGTGTGCTTATTTGGAAGTGCGTAGCATTTGGGCCGATGGGCGATATGATAATCAGAAAATAGTGGATGATATAAACCTTTGTTTATGTAGCACACTTTGTATTGATATCAGTAATCAGATAACGCCCACTTTATTTTGGTTTAGATTTGTTTAGAATCCGATTTATTTATCATAATTACTGGAGGTTTTGATTATGATGACAATGACAACTACAATTGTTGAAATTGTACACTAAATAAATTAAATTTAACTTGATGATGGTGATGATGACGACGATGATGACGATGATGAAGATGATGATGACGATGATGACGATGATGATGACGATGATGACGATGATGACGATGACGATGATGACGATGATGATTGTGGTGATGATGATGATGATGATGATGATGATGATGATGATGATGATGATGATGATGATGATGATGATGATGATGATGATGATGATGATGATGATGATGATGATGATGATGATGATGATGATGATGATGAATGGATGGATGACTGAATTCATGATCAACACCAATATCATAATCAACATCAGCATCATCATCATCATGATTTGAAGATAATGATGATGATGATTGTAATAAGAAATATAACAATACAAATGAAAAATGCAGAACCAGTTTGAGAAAGTCCAAAGCATGATGTGAAAAGAGTGCTATTCTTCTAAATTTGTATCTACCCTAGATGATGAAGATGATGATGACGATGATGACGATGATGATGACGATGATGACGATGATGACGATGACGATGATGACGATGATGATTGTGGTGATGATGATGATGATGATGATGATGATGATGATGATGATGATGATGATGATGATGATGATGATGATGATGATGATGATGATGATGATGATGATGATGATGATGATGATGATGATGATGATGAAAACATCAATTATGATGATGCAATGGCATCTGAAATAATTTTAATTATTTAAATCTAATTTAAAACATCAATTTCCTCTCATGATGATGATGATGACGATGACGATGACGATAATGATGATGATGGTGATATGATCTACCAAGAGTACATACATTATTTAACCTTTCACCTCTTCTTTGTTTTCTGCAGGACCGTGCCAAGGAGAACAAGGAGAAGTTAAACCTGCATGATCTGATCATCCAGCCCATCCAAAGAATACCCAGATATGAGCTTCTCCTAAAAGTGAGTATGAAAGCTATTATTCGTCTGTCTCATTGGTTAACCCTTAACCCGTTCAGGACTGACTGATTTTCCCTATAACATGCATTCTCCATAGACCCCTGCCCGAGTATTTTAGAGACCAGTCCTAAAGGGGTTAAAAGGTAATAAAGAGTACCGGGGGGGGGGGGGGGGTGTTGCACCAAAATTTGTGATTAATCGCAAATCAGAAAATGCAGAGGTGCATATTTTCTGACTTGCGATCAATTTAAACTTTGCGATCTTTATGCAACACCCCCCCTGGTCAACCTTTGTAAGGTTAAACAAGTATGCTGTTTAGCCTCATGAATACTGTTGAAGTATCATCAGAGGTATACATTGTATTTGCACGATTCTACCTAAATATTTGTCACAATTGAAAATAAATTTATCATATATTATATCATATCATTTATCATGGAATCAAAATCAATCAAAACACCTACCAAAACAAATCAGAAAGAACAAACACTCAAGTATACCTTTAACCCAGGGCTCTAAATTAGCACTGGCATGATATCCCAGGGCAACTGCAAATTAGCTTTGGGCCACCAAAATGTCATACATCTAAAGCTGATTTGCCGGAATGGACAAGCAAATATAACAGAACTTTTCAAGGGGAATTCCAGGCCGATATCAGTTATTCTCTAACAGAATGTGAAGGATGAGGAGTCAGAATTAGACAAGAAACAAGAGAGTTAAATGCATCTTTGAACTGGACTGGACCACATAGAAAGTAGGTTAATTTCTAGAATGGGTTAAACCCCCTTAGGTCTGGTCCAGAAAAAGGATAATTAGATATAGTTGTACACCACGGATTGCCATCTGGAACTAGGCTAGTTTGTGAGCACCGCATCACTGAGCTATTGTGTGTATTCAGAACTGGGCCCAAGGCATTCGCAAGATGGCACCGCAGCACGTCTAATTTGCGAATCCGAACTACCTTTAAGTTTGTCGAAAAATAGGAAGTGACGAGATGCTTCCGCTATGAACAGACTCAACACAAAAGACACAAATATTGATGGAGCCTAGAAGGAGAGAAGTGGGGATATACTGTAGCTGCCAAAACACCAATTATGTGCGACAAAGTGATACGAAATACATTTAGCTTTGCCACCTACGTCACTAATGCCTTTACAAATGAAACAATAACATCGCTTTGAGAGAATGATTGAATGTGCGGCAGAAGGTCTCCTGCCCTCTTGCTT
Source organism: Echinarachnius parma (assembly GCA_037951105.1). Classification (NCBI taxonomy): domain Eukaryota; kingdom Metazoa; phylum Echinodermata; class Echinoidea; order Clypeasteroida; family Echinarachniidae; genus Echinarachnius; species Echinarachnius parma. The sequence goes on along the minus strand of JBAMJV010003307.1, from coordinate 144,531 downwards.
TACATAAACTCTAACCATTTTTGAAGATGATGTGTTTTTGCCGTAACATGCATTTTACATCAAGACCCACCTGAATGGGTTAAATGCATGATGTGTACAATCAAGACACTCATGGCAATATCAGGGGGGTGTTTCACAAAAATTCAAAGTTAAACTTAAACAATTATGGAAAGCCATTTGTAGCCTTGAAATCAAACATATTCAAAAGCAACAAGATGCAAGCAAAACAAATGCAATCACCTTCCGACACAATTTATATCAATTATTTCAAGGCTCCTTGATAATAACAAAATTAACTGACTTTATCCAACTTTATGCCTTTTATAAGAACTGTTTCAACAATTTTTACAAAGAAACTAACGGCTTTCCATAATAGTTAGGTCCAATTTTAATCTTTGTGAAACACCCCCTGGACTTGAACAATGTGAAATAATGCTCCCCTCCTTGCATTCCCCCTCTCACCTTTCTTCTCCCACGCGCCTGCCTACTTCTCTCCCTTTTCATTGTCTCCTCCATCCCCCTCCTATAATGTCAATCATCGTATCCCCTCTCCTAGAACCCTCCCTGCATATTCCAACCCTCTCCCCTTCTCCCCTCCCCTACTTCTTGCCCCCTCCCCTTCCAACTCCCCTCCTGTTACCCTCCTACTTCCCCCCTCCCCTTCCAACTCCCCTCCTGTTACCCTCCTACTTCCCCCCTCCCCTTCCAACTCCCCTCCTGTTACCCTCCTACTTCCCCCCTCCCCTTCCAACTCCCCTCCTGTTACCCTCCTACTTCCCCTCTCCCCTTCCAACTCCCCTCCCATTACTCTCCTCCTTCCCTTTCCCCATCTCCCTCTTTTCCCTTCTTTAATTTCCCCCTCTAAATCTTCCCCTCCCCCACTCTCCCTCCTTCTTTGCCCCTTTCCATCCCTCTCCCCCTCCCCTACTTCTTCACGCCTCCCTCTCTTAACCCCTCTTCCTCTCTCTACTTTCCTATATATCCACCCTCCTGTATCTCATTCCCTAAACTGTATTTAACACTTCCAGACAAAAAACAAATGTAGCCAGACACATTCCACAGTTAGGGCTGTGTCCACTGGGTATGGAGGTAAACGTGACTGGATTGCAAATTAGACGTTTTTGACAGAGCGGGCTCACATTTTCGAGAAAACTAAAAACCAGAAATAGTTTTCTAGAAATGTCCTTTTCGGGGGTTCAACTACAAACTTTCTGCAAAAAATGATCTCTGAGTCGGAAATATTGTGGTCTGTTGTGGGAATTTCTGTTCAGTTAAGAACCAAGTAATGATGATGAGTCTGTATTCGACTTTTTCAGCATCATGCGCTCGAGGGGAACAAACTTTTGAGAGTCCAGAACAGCAATGAGGAAAGAAGAAACAGCAAAGTGTGTCGGGGTGAATGTTATTGTGAGCGACATGATATCCTCGGTTGAGAAATAGAGAAGGGCACTAAGTCACTTTTTCACACATTGGAGATGATTATGCCTTAAGTTTGGAAGCCTTTGTGGAAACTCAATTTAGCCCTCTTTATTTTTTTGATGAATATTTCCAAAATTAGAAATAACTATTATTTGAACATTTAGCATCACAGAGATAAGGCTCTGACCTACAAGATGGTATGCAGAACTCAGTATAGCCCAAAGTGGATTTAATGCCCTTCTCCAGGGTAGGAAATATACGGGGGCTGAGGGCGATTTTGACCCCTAATTTTCAAAATAGCCCCTTAAAATCAGTAGGTAGCCCCTTAAAAATGTCCAAATATCCATCAGATTGGAAAAGTAGCCCCATAAAATTAAAAATTAATTCCTGCATTGCCCCACTCACTCTCATCCGACAAAATCTTAATTTAGTAGAACTGACCAGTTGCATAAATAATGTATTTAAAAAATGTATGAAAGTTTCATGAGGGCAACCAGAGTTCACCATTGCACTCTTGTAAATATTTCAGGCAAAGTGAATTGGCATTGCCAATGTATGCATAGTGATCAAAGTGAGTCTGCATTGCCAATTTATGCATACTGATCATAGTGAGTTGGCATTGCCAATTTATGCATACTGATCAAAGTGAGTTGGCATTGCCAATTTAGGCATAGTGATCAAAGTGAGTTGGCATTGCCAATTTAGGCATATTGATCAAACTGACTTGGCATTGCCAATTTATTCATCGGAGGTAGGTAGAATTGCACATACATCATTGATTGGCAATGAAAGGGTGTGTGTTTCCACCTTTTACATGACCAGTAGTTGTTTACTCCAATCCTCACAGCTGACTGCTGAGCTTTCTCAAAATAGCTACTATTCCTGCCTTGGGACCCCATACCGATCAGTTAGTTAAGGAGAGTTAAAGGGGCTGTCCCCTTTTTTCCGATCAAGTCATTTTTTTATCTATTTTGATGCTAGGTTGATTATTCTTTGGTTTAATTGAACACATGGTTAATAATGACATATTTATTCAGTGGGCTTTGTGTAATACATGGATTGCTTTTATAAAGTGATTCATTAATTTTATATTTTCCCCCAAAAGTAATGTTAGAGACTTCAATCATATACAAAATTCATTGTATGATTCTTGAGAATGATATGTGAGCATTTCATAGAGAAAGAAAGTTTTATTAGTGAAAACAGAAAATCAATTTCTGATTTTATCCCGATCGTGCTATATCTGAATTTGGATACTATGGATGGCTGAGTATCCAAATTTGAATACTCTTGAATAAGGTTGGAAACTCTATATAGATGCTTTTAAATTAAATCCTTAATATATCCATGATTATGGAGACATTTGAAAAATCAAAACCCATTTCATTCTTCTGTTACCATAAGCCAAACAATAAATAATTTACAAGAGAAGTGTGAAAACTCCTGGATCAATTTAAGATTACCCCACATTTATTTGCAAGCTAAATATTAACAATTTCACCAATGTCTTTGTTTGGCTGTTTATGTTTGGATTATAGACATTTCTCTTTAATTCTATTATGTATAGACTTCCTCTTCTCTATAATGGTCTCAGAATAAAACAAAAAATAAGGGTAGAATTTCTCGAGGGATAAAGGGGGTTAAAAGGGTTACATTTCCAGAGGGAAAGGGGGGTTTTGAAAAAGGGTGACTTTCCAAGTACTGGAGATCAAGAGGTTATGGGGGCTCTGCCCCTGTTTCATTGTCTCAGTTTAAAGGCACATGCCAGTAGTGGGTTTTCTGACAGTGAATTTAGGCTCAATTAATGTCAGCGGCTTTCATAAACGTTATAACTGATATTTCTGCATTTAAAGATACTGAGGTTCAGATTTTTCCACACACGCCCCTTTTTATGCTATTTCAACAATACTAATCAATTAGTTTGGCCAATTAAGTTATTTTCGATAATTTTCCCAAAATGAGCATTTGGCTTTAAAGCTCATGTGGGGTTCTCGCAGAATAATCAATTTCCTTCAGACAAAAATGCCCTCGAAACCGTTTTGATTGCATAGCAGTGTCGTTGCAAAAAGTAGAGCTTTCTTAACCCATTGCCTACGAGAATCTTGTTGGTCCTCTTATAAAGTCTTTGGGGGTTGCAAGATCTAGATGGAAACGGGCTAAAATTATTGAATCTTGTAAAAAATAACACTTAGTTCACAATGCCATTTATCTAGTTTGAATGGCTATATGGGTCAGTGTTGAATCTATTTGAAATATTTTCAAAATCTTTTCAAAACTTATTGGCAATTACAATATAACTGGATCTGTTTATTGCATGTTATACAGTAGGACAGAATGTAATTTTCACTAATGCGATGTTGGTTGTGTAAAATTACAAACCTCATCCGTGTCGACCCCACCTTGTTTTTGATGCGCGACGTTGAGGGTTGAGGTTGATTTGTGGGGGATGTTGGTTTTCATTTTCGCATAATAAAGAAGGCACTGGTGTATAATCACAGTTCATACTACATATAGGTGAACACCACCAACAATAATTCAATAGAATTACAATTTTAATAAGAAGAGCTAGCTAGATAAGGTTTTTGACATTCACTACATGCGTTTGGGACTGTCCCAACTTGTTACTGATATTGCGCGATGTTTGATTAAAGGGATCTAGTAACTTTCTGTATGTGTGCAAAAAGTGATAAATGCTTGATAACAATGTGTATTTCTGTGATGTGATATGTCCACTCTCTAATGTGTGCAAATTTCATGTTAAATGGATGTTATGTGGCCGAGTAATTTATAGCAAATAACATTAACATGCAAAGTGATATTCACTAGCTCATTGCACTGACATTGTACTCTATCCAGTGGATAGTTAATAATCCAAACAGTTCAATCTTCAATCATCAATATCTTCATATCAGATTACTATAAATTTTGAGGGTTTTATTTATCTGTTCTTCATTGAATTAATCTACATATTGATGCAAATTAAATTGGATAGACACATTTTGGGGGGAATTTGAAAATACTTCTATTAATTGATTTCTTTTGCTAGCGATTGGGATGGAATGATTTACATAAAATTAACATTTTGTGAAGTAAAACAAACAAAAAACACTAACATGTACACCATGTTACCATGGGGATGTAATAATTTACATCTAGAATTTAAACTGTTTGAATTTGTAAAAAAAAGAAACGGGAATAGAATACTTCACACCTGCCCCATACCTGTTTGTTAATTACAACATTCCAACCAAGTGCTAACCCCACACACTACCAAAGGATGCAAAATGTCATTGAGTGTATTACACACACTGCATGCTTGTGTTACTGTGATGGTTAAATGGGAACTCAGAATGTAGGTTGATTTGTGGGGGATGTTGGTTTTCATTTTTGCATAATAAGGAAGGCACATGTATAATCATAGTTCATACTAGGTTTAAACACCACCAACAATAATTAAATCTGTGTTTTTATTTAGTACAGTGTACATCAATTATTGTATTTGCCTACACTATCAACTGCAATATTGACCAAAAAAATGTTTAAAACATAAAACATTCATGGACATTCTCAAAATGTTAAAGGGGTAGTACAGTTTTGGTAAGGCTGAGCTTTAGTAACCAAAACCTGCACAATAACACTACAAACCAATAGTTATAACTCCACCATGCTCGAAAGGTATACAAAATTACGAAACGACTAAGTAAAAAGCCTATTATCATTAAAAAAAGAGCCATTAAAACACAAGAGGGCGCTCTCTAAAAAAGCATAGATTTCAACCATTTTTCATACAAAATTATGCATGTGATGTTTTGTTTAAATAGTGATTAAATAGAGATATACAATCAAAATGCCCCCCCCCCCCCCCCACAAAAAAACAAAACAAAAAACCACAGGTCCGCCGACCACGCTACGCCACTGAAATGCAGTTCATCATGTTGTCAAGGCCGCTGGATTGTCATTGGTTCGTAACACTGCTGGAAGTCTGTTGTTGTTTTGCCTCGTAAATAAGAACCATAATGCTCATCATATTGTTTTCATTATCACACCTGATGCAAAACACATTTTGTTGTTTTGCTCATCTTGCTGAAGGCCCTATGAGCTCATGCCATCATGAGATGTCATTCCATCGTCTGTCCACAATTTCACAAATATGTCTTCTTCCTTATTGTTTTTTCGTCAGATTTTGTTTTATTACGATTGTTTGATCTGAGAGGAAAAGTTATGGGATTTCAAAATTCTACAGATAATGTTGATATTTATCAATTATGCTAAGTTATGCAAATTGTTTGCCCTCATTTGACAAAATTAAATTCTTGTTGTTCTGTTTGATAGAGCTAGGATTGGTATAATTACTTTCCACTCCGAATTTTGAAATGTTACTCCATTTATTGATTATGAAAATTTATAACAAATCTGTGCTTCATAGGAAATCATAGTTTCAAATTCATAATTTGGAGAAACGATTGAGAATCGTTTAAACCTGTATCAGGTGTAAACACAGGCCCCACATTGCAATCTATCAGTGCATATCAATTCGAAGGTAAGGATTCCGTACATGCCAGACACATCTACATCATCATAGTAATGAGGTCGGCATTCCTATTGCATTGTCTGGCTGCCATGTTCACATACATTACATTATCATTAAAAGACGCTTTAGATTGACTGTGTCGTTGACCATAGAGGGCAGCACTATCTGTATCTGTATCTGTTATCTCGTACAGGAGCATGCATATATATGTGTGCATGTCGTCACTTAACCCCTTGACTATGGGAACCAGGTGGGTTGTGTAAAAAGTCTATGGAGATTTCAGAATCTTGAAGGGAACGGGTAAAGAATTTTAGTCGCAATACTGGGCCGTATGCATAAAACGTAGCAATTGCTTATAAGCAATTGCTTCAAGCACAAGCAAGAGCTTGTCAAGCAAAAGGGTGCGGTTCGTTATTCCGAAGGTTCGTTATTCCGAAGGTTCGTTATTCCGAACACGCAAATTTCCTATACCTGAGTGTTCGTTAATCCGAAAATGAAATAGGGTTCTTTAATCCGAACATTTGTTGCATTATTCCGAAGGTTCGTTATTCCGAAGGTTCGTTATTCCGAAGGTTCGCTATTCCTAAAATGAAATCGGGTTCATTATTCCGAAGGTTCGTTATTCCGAAGGTCCGTTATTCCGAAGGTTCGTTATTCCTAAAATGAAATCGGGTTCGTTAATCCGAAAATGAATTTGGGTTTGTTATAATGCTATAATTTCATATAAAGAGATAAAATAAACTTAAATGTTTGATTGGTCTGGCCAAGGGAGGGAAAGGGGGAGGGGTATGCTTAATGCAGGCTGTAAATTAAATAAACAAAACACAAACTATAGTATTATAACAAGCCCGATTTAATTTTCGGAATAACGAACCCGATTTTATTTTCGGATCAACGAACCTTCGGAATAACGAACCTTCGGAATAACGAACCCGATTTTATTTTCGGATCAACGAACCTTCGGAATAACGAACCTTCAGAATAACGAACCTTCGGAATAACGAACCTTCGGAATAACTGAACCTTCGGAATAACGAACCTTCGGAATAACTGAACCTTCGGAATAACGAACCTTCGGAATAACGGACTGTAACCATAGATCAAGTTCAAGCAATTGCTTAATTTCGTATGCATAAGCTTTTGCTTGTGCTGAAACCTTTTGCTTACACTGCCTAAGCATTTGTTGAACAAAGCATCGTTACGGTTGTGCGAACATCGCACTGCATGACAACAAAGGGGATTCGTAGTGTATGCAAACGTTGTGTAGTCCCTTGCATATCAGCTTTCCCTGGTCGTGCCCGACCTGGCAACAGTATTTTTCTTACGAAATATTTTCAAATCATGAACAAAATTGCCTACATGGATATAAATGTGTAAAATAACAGCCATTTGATTAAATATGTAATCACAACATAACCTCTGGATCCAGGAGTTCTAAATCATCCTGAAACGGTATGAAAACTTGATTCTAAAATGCGAATGTCCTTAGTAAGCAAGAGCTCAAGCTGGTCTGGAGGTGCTTGAAAAACCGCAAGCAATTGCTTATCAAGACAAGTAAAAGGTTCGTTTTATGCATACGGTTTTAAGCAATTGCTTGTTTGGTTAGCAATTGCTTACGAGCAGTAAGCAATTGCTTGTGCTTGTAAGCAATTGCTTGTTTGTGTGCATACCGATTCAAGCAAAAGGCTAGCACAAGCAATTGCTTGTTTTTATGCATACGGCCCACTGTTTAAAATTGAAGTCTAATTTCTTCAGTTCTTGTCTGAATTTAGCAACATCATGGGCTTCCGTTGTTTTACTTGTTAACTGGTTCCACTGGGAGGTTGATCGTGGAATCAGTGAGTAATTGTATGCGTCGATGGTGCTTCGTAGATGCTCAGAACCGGGTGCAATCATGCAACTGTAATGGCATCACTTCCAAGAATTTGATTTAATTTGTTTTTGCTCAAATATGAAGAACTGTATATGAAATAGCTGGTATTTAAAAAATGTAGTAGTCCATTTAATTGTATCCCCCGAACCACTTCGGGGGATACTATGGATTTGGCCTCGTCGCGCCGCCGCCGCCGCCGCCGCCGCCGCCGCGTCCGCCGCAGAGATTTTCTTGTGAACGCTCTACAGGTCCGAGTTCTTGTCCGATCATTTTCTAATTTGGTATGAAGGTGTATTAAGGAAAGAGGATGAAGCCTATTGATTTTGGTGTGGGGCGGAGTCCTGGTTGCCATGGTAACCATGATATAAAGAAATAGTTAAGATTACCTTGTGAACGCTCTACAGGTCCGAGTTCTTGTCCGATCATTTTTTAATTTGGTATGAAGGTGTATTAAGGAAAGAGGATGAAGCCTATTGATTTTGGTGTGGGGCGGAGTCCTGGTTGCCATGGTAACCATGATATAAAGAAATAGTTAAGATTACCTTGTGAACGCTCTACAGGTCCGAGTTCTTGTCCGATCATTTTTAAATTTGGTATGAAGGTGTATTAAGGAAAGAGGATGAAGCCTATTGATTTTGGTGTGGGGCGGAGTCCTGGTTGCCATGGTAACCATGATATAAAGAAATAGTTAAGATTACCTTGTGAACGCTCTACAGGTCCGAGTTCTTGTCCGATCATTTTCTAATTTGGTATGAAGGTGTATTAAGGAAAGAGGATGAAGCCTATTGATTTTGGTGTGGGGCGGAGTCCTGGTTGCCATGGTAACCATGATATAAAGAAATAGTTAAGATTACCTTGTGAACGCTCTACAGGTCCGAGTTCTTGTCCGATCATTTTCTAATTTGGTATGAAGGTGTATTAAGGAAAGAGGATGAAGCCTATTGATTTTGGTGTGGGGCGGAGCCCTGGTTGCCATGGTAACCATGATATAAAGAAATAGTTAAGATTACCTTGTGAACGCTCTACAGGTCCGAGTTCTTGTCCGATCATTTTCTAATTTGGTATGAAGGTGTATTAAGGAAAGAGAATGAAGCCTATTGATTTTGGTGTGGGGCGCGGTCCTGGTTGCCATGGTAACCATGATATAAATAAATAGTTAATATTACCTTGTGAACGCTCTACAGGTCCGAGTTCTTGTCTGATCATTTTCTAATTTGGTATGAAGGTGTATTAAGGAAAGAGGATGAAGCCTATTGATTTTGGTGTGGGGCGGAGTCCTGGTTGCCATGGTAACCATGATATAAAGAAATAGTTAAGATTACCTTGTGAACGCTCTACAGGTCCGAGTTCTTGTCCCGATCATTTTTTAATTTGGTATGAAGGTGTATTAAGGAAAGAGGATGAAGCCTATTGATTTTGGTGTGGGGCGGAGTCCTGGTTGCCATGGTAACCATGATATAAAGAAATAGTTAAGATTACCTTGTGAACGCTCTACAGGTCCGAGTTCTTGTCCGATCATTTTCTAATTTGGTATGAAGGTGTCTTAAGGAAAGAGGATGAAGCCTATTGATTTTGGTGTGGGGCGGAGTCCTGGTTGCCATGGTAACCATGATATAAAGAAATAGTTAAGATTACCTTGTGAACGCTCTACAGGTCCGAGTTCTTGTCCGATCATTTTCTAATTTGGTATGAAGGTGTATTAAGGAAAGAGGATGAAGCCTTTTGATTTTGGTGTGGGGCGGAGTCCTGGTTGCCATGGTAACCATGATATAAAGAAATAGTTAAGATTACCTTGTGAACGCTCTATAGATCCGAGTTCTTGTCTGATCATTTTCTAATTTGGTATGAAGGTGTATTAAGGAAAGAGGATGAAGCCTATTGATTTTGGTGTGGGGCGGAGTCCTGGTTGCCATGGTAACCATGATAACCATGATATAAAGAAATAGTTAAGATTACCATGTGAACGCTCTACAGGTCTGAGTTCTTGTCCGATCATTTTCTTATTTGGTATGAAGGTGTATTAAGGAAAGAGGATGAAGCCTATTGATTTTGGTGTGGGGCGGATTCATGGTTGCCATGGTAACCATGATATAAAGAAATAGTTAAGATTACCTTGTGACCGCTCTACAGGTCCGAGTTCTTGTCCGATTATTTTCTTATTTGGTATGAAGTAGGCTTGGGCGGTTCTGCCCCAGCTTGGAGTCGATTCTGATTCCATACCCATGTCTCAGTCCAGCGATCACTGCTGTAAGCGCACATCGCCTTGTCTATTAATCAGACCCTGCTCGGAGGACAAACAGCGCGCGAGGCCTTGCCCAAAGGCTACTGCCAGCCTAGTAGAACAACGTACACCACCAAACTTGTTCAGTTCACAATATTACAACCCACAAAAGTGCAATGCAATTGGTTCGGGGGATACATGTGCTCGGCTGCACGACCCGCCGAGCGCGCAATTTCTAGTTTCTGCATAGATTCTTTTATCCCATCAAAACTCGTACAATTATGAAAGTCGATGACAAATAGAGTAGTTGAAAGCTAAGAGTATTGAGCATGTATCACTCAGCCCATAGTTTCAGAGAATTTGATTTAATGTGCATTTTTAACCCCAATTATTAAAGACGAGTGGTATAGGCATGGTAAGAATTTAGGTAGAAGCTAATTATATTAGGGTTCTGTCCTATCAGAACTTTGACAGAAATATTTCAAAATTGTTAACATTATAAGTATCAAGTGTGTATTCCTCGGCCATAATTTCAGAGAATCTCATTTTATTATGATTTTTTAGCCCAAATATTAAAGACAAGTTGTATAGGGTGGTTAGGATGAAGGTAGAACTAATGATATTGGTGCTCTATTATTCGATTCCCATGTAGATTCTTTATATATCCTATCAGAACACGTACAATTATTAAAATTGTTGTCTAGTAGAGTTATGGAAATTAAAAAATATAGAGCGTGTGAAACAACTTAATTAATTTCCAAGAATATCATTTCATTTAAGTATTTTTAGCAAAGAATCAAGACAAATTGTAGCAGACGTAGTTAGAATGTAGCTGGAAACGAATTATAACGGTGCCCTATAATTAGATTCATGTTATCCATAAGAAATCATACAAGTTCGATTATGGAAATCGTTTTAGTTTCAGATAAAATTCTGATGAATGTTTGTATATTATTAATGTATTCATTTGATTTCAGTAGGGTTTTCTGTAAGTGGTTGAAATACTGGGAGGTTTTTTCGACAGAGGCCCTACAGCATTGTTGATGATTCTGGGTGGCATTCGATCATTCTGTGAGCACTCTTTTAATGATTAATCAGACAAATTGGTACTCCAAAAAGGTTATTTGTTGATAGCCGGAATGTTCTCCAGGCAGGGGAAGGGTTCTTTACTTTCCAAGAAATCTAAACAGGGAATGTACATGTAGTTTTATACTCTTGTTTCATTATTCATTTATTTCAGATAAAATACAACTTTAGTAAAAAGGTACAGTGTGAACATTAACAGAAGCAAAATGCTTGTTAAGGAGTGGTCACATTGGACACGACTCCCCACGACTAGACCCACGAATGCAGTACGCATTGGTACAAATCTATGGCAAGCCGTTTTAACATTTATTCCTATTTCTTGATATCAATAATTGAATTATTGATATCAGTTTATTTCTTGATATCAAGTATCACCAATACAGAAAAGCATTTCTTGATATCAAGAATTTGATTTCTTGATATCAAGAATTGAATTCTTGATATCAAGAAATAGGAATAAATGTTAAAACGGCTTGCCATAGATTTGTACCAATGCGTACTGCATTCGTGGGTCTAGTCGTGGGGAGTCGTGTCCAATGTGACCACTCCTTAAATGGCAAACCAAAGTTGACAAAATCAAATCAAGACCAAAGAAAATACATGCAGTTTTATACTGTCATTTCCCCCCCCCCCCCCCCAAAAAAAAAAAATAATAATTGTGGATCATTATTGTTGTGTAAATCTTTAGAAATAATCAAACTTTTGACGTTTTTAATTTTGAATGCAATTTTGTTCATGTGGTATATTTTATAGGAAATTATATCTTGGAAAGTATAGGCAACTTTATAGTGTTGTTTTTCCCCAGTTATTGATTATCATCCGTGTCACTATTGTGACAATACAATTTGTACAGTATAATAAAAAACTTGTACAGTTGTGAAAATACTATAGGTACTAATAATACAAGGCTTAAACTAGCACATGCACGCTAACCTGGGGCCACTACAAATTAGCTATATGGGCCACCAAATGTCATTGATGCTTCATTCCACTGGCCCGAGTGGGCAACCAAGTTTAACATAATTGTTATTTCTTTGTTGGTGCTACCGGAATCTGGTCTAGGGCCACTAAAATTTGAAGAAAAAAAGCTTGTTTTAACTGCCCGACTAGGCCACTAGGCAAACAAATGTTAATTTCTAGCATTGCTTTCTAGTGTCTAGGTACTATAATGTATAAATGTTACCGGCGGTGCTGGCTTCACGATCTGACACCTCCGCATGCACACGCCTTGCGCCTCTCGCAGCCCCGCGCCGCCTCGCGATCCCCAGAGACACCTGCGACTTCATCAGAGATTCGTGTTTTGCGACACGTTCATCCGACACTTGCCTCGCAGGCGTGAGTGTGTTGTCATGGCAACCGACTGGTTCTCTCTTCTCCAGGTTTATTTTCCGCTATCGTTTGCTCTATCAGCAGCAGCAGCAGCAGTGTATACAGTGTATTATTTGTGAAAACATGAGTATTGTGTTGTTGTGGAATTGTAATGCCTATAGCTTAGCATGTTAATGAATTCACGAGCAAAAAGGGCGTTTGGTTTATTTTTTTGTTATCATTTGCTTTATCAGCAGCCACAGCAGAGTGCGATGTATTTCTGAGAACTTGAGCATTGTTCAGTTTTAATACGTTTCTTTAATAGCATGTTGATGAATTCATGACAAAATTCATGATTTATTTTTGTTGTTTTCTTTTTTCGTGCAGAAATGAACAGCATATTACAAAATGTTTCTGTAGTGTTACAAATTGCATCCTGAGTATTTATATACCGTATTTGCTGGTGTATTAACCACACCTTCAAAAAAAAAAAAAAAAAAAAATGGGGGTGCGGTTAATACCCGGGTGCGGTTAATACCGTATTAACCACACTTTTTTTTTTTTTTTAAATTTTTTATGGGGGTGCGGTTTATACACAGGTGCGGTTTATACACCGGCAAATACGGTAGTAAAGACGTGAATTTTATTCAAATGCCTGGATCAGAGCATTTTATTAAATGAAGCATTAACCCATTCCTTGCTAGATTGTGCACTCCCCATGAAGTTCATAAAGGGCCCACCACGTTCCCGTAGGCAGTGGGGTTCATAACTCATCATTGAGTTTAATAGATATGGTGAACACGATGAAGTATGATGAAGTCATGCGTTGTATTCAATCACCCATTTGAGCATGTCAATAAAAGTAAATGAGGCACTATTGTGTGACGGATTGCATTATTTTAGGGGTATTATTTATGTAGGGAAGATGTGAATCGAATTCAAATGTCCATTGAAGCACATTATTGAAGAATGAAAAAGGCCATTTGCTCCCTAATGACAAATTAATGAGGACATTTCCCTTTCATTCAACCTTTCCTGAATGATGACGTTCTTTGATTCTCATTTGTGTCTACATCATGTATCTATCATTTACTAAGTTAAACATTGATGTCTAATGATTTGATGCATTAGCCTGTCTGAGCAAGCAAGCTCATAATTTAAACAACATGTAGACAGACTAGCCTAAAAATGACCTGAGTTATGATATAATATTAATATACCTACAATTCATTCAAGGTTGCTTCTTGATAAACATAAATACCACGTAGCTCACAAACTAAACTGAGGTAGTTTTACTGTTTTATTATTTGCTTTTTACATGAATGAATGTAAGAAACAATTTATTTACCAACATTTCCAAAATATATAATCAAGAACATTTAAAATTCATTTGATAACAAATGAGCTAGCAAGCAGTGCAAGTTGGGAGTCAAGGCTAATATAGCCCTCTAAAACATTATTTTACAACTAACTATATTTTATGTATGTATTATGTATTATGTATGTATCTTCACATCTCTATAATTCCCACAAAAGCTGCCTGAATATATAAAGTACTTTTCCCTCAATCATAATATAAAATTACCCTATGATTATATTACAAACAAGTGGATATTGGAAACACTTTTTAAAAAAATATACGAGAGCATACAACTCCTTTTTCTACCTATCTGTATTTTACAGTCAGAAATGCAGATTTAATGCTTTTCTTTGTCTGTGCCAGCAAGTTGACAAGATGCACAAGATGTAGACAGCCTGTTTGTCATAAATATGTAGTTCCCAGGGACCCTGTTTAATTTATTCAAATAACTGATATGCTAGGGTAGCTGATAGTGATTTATCTTTCGCAATGGCAGCTTGAAAATCCCATGCTAATGCATACAGGGGTGGTGAAAGAGACAGAAATAGACATTGCAGATGAGACTACAGTTGGAGAAAATGAATAGCAGAAAGATACAGAGAGAGGTGTACATACAAGAAATGCATTATATTCAAAGAGATAGAAAAAAAAGCATATTAAGAGAAACTTGATCACAGAAATTAAAGTATGAAGTATCTCCAACTGAAACAAGTTGTCTTTATTCACGCATTTTTTAGCGATCCTTCGTCTTCTTCAGGGTGACACAAACAAGATAGATACATAAATATATAGGTAGATAGATAGATAGATAGATAGATAGATAGATAGATAGATAGATAGATAGATAGATAGATAGATAGATAGATAGATAGATAGATAGGCAAGACAGACAGACATACAGTATATAGTTAGTGAGAAAGAGAGAGAGAGATAGAGTGAGAAGTGAGGCAGAGATGGAAAATGTTATTCAGTTACTAGTAAGCTGGAGAGAAAGGGGTTGAGAAAGTGATCATCATTTATACAGCGCCGACGGACACGACAAGGATGCATGAAATAAATGAATTGCTAAGTGTGATATTGAATTGAAAATGAGCAAAGAAGATTGGGCGTTGCCAAGAATCGAACCAAAGACCTCTGGATTACTAGAGCAGTACTCTAACTACTTGTAGGTTCAAAGCGATCTTAAAGTGATCTGTTAACTTTATGAAATATTTCCAAAAGGGATATTTGAGAATTCAATCATATACCACCAATATCATTGTAAAATTCTTTTGAATGATGTCTGACAGTTTCTTTGAAAAAGTTTCTTGAAAGGGTCTTAGCTAGGTACATTGTCTTATCTTATCTGGCGCGGAGCTACTGTGCGTTTAAAACACAGAGCGTCAATAGCCGTTGGAAATTCAAAAGCTTTGTTTCGGGTCTGAATGCAGAGATAGTTGCACCCTAGCTCTGGGCCAGATAAGACAATGGTCATAGCAAACACCCTTTCATAAAACAAGCCCTGTTTACCTAGTGGGAAAAAAATGAAAATCTCTGCCATATTTTATCGCCTTCTCCCCATTGATTTATACTACAATCCATCTAATCATAATTATATCTCCATAATCGGGGGAAACATTTGAAAAATCAAAAAACAATTTTATTCTTCTGTTACCATTAAAGCCAAACAACAAGGTACATGAGAGTTGTGAAAGCTCCAAGTGATTTTGGTTGAATGTGACAAAGTATTAAAATGGATTGCATTAATTGTGGTACTTCCCAGAAAACATTTTTGATGCTCATTCTATACTCGGAAAGAAAAGGGAACTTGTGTGCACTTTGATATTAAAGAGATCTATTAACTTTGTTGGTATGTGGAGATATGTCCTCTAAGTATTGTGTGAACATTTCACGTTAAATTGATGTAATGAGCCAAAATGCAAAGTGATATTTGCTAACTCATTGCACTGACTTTGTACACAGTTATGATTATCCAGTGGATAGTTACAAATCTAAACACTTCAATTGTTAACATCCTTCTAACAAAAGGGGGAAAAAAAAAACCCTGTACCATGCTTCTATTGTTAATGCCAATACAAGAGGGTATGAGAGAACAACTAGATTTCTAATGAATTTTTTGTGGATTTGGACAATGATACTAGATCCCTTTAAAGGTCCCTTGGGCTATTATGTTCAGCTCGGCTGTTGTCACTGCGGGAAGGTTTAAATGATTCCCTCTAATTACTTTGGTGATTCTCTGAACAATTTTACACAGCAGGCTCGCTAAATAGCCTCATGTCCATCATCTTAACTCCACATGAGTATTATGTTCATTATGATTACTAGAGATGTGGTGGTGGGGAGATAATATGTGAAGGAAAAAAACCCCAAGAATATTAACCCGTTCAGGACAATTCCAAAACAATTACTCTGGTTGTTGTCTAGATGAAACAAACTTTAACCCAATTAGGACTGGTCCCGAAAATACTCAGGCTTGGGTCTATGGAGTATTCATGTTATAGCAAAATCAATGCGTCCTGAACGGGTTAATAGTCTTGATAATGTTAACGAGTTTGAGACTAGATTTTGCAATCCCTATGACAGAGTTAACACAGGGCCAATCACCAGTTCCCATAGGAAATAGGTTAACTCCAATTAAACTGCAAATACATGTATATCATATGTGTAGGGACAGTGTTAAGAAATAGACAAATGACATCGTTGGTTGAGAAAGAAAAGGACACTAGTAACCTTTTGTACTTTTGTTTGGGAGCCCTGTAAAATCCAGATGTACAGTAGCTCTCTTTAATTGAAGATAAATATTTAAACGATTAAATATCCTTATTTTCTGAAAATGATGACATAAATGGTACCCTGGGGTACCAAACGAATATCCGCCATTTTGTTTAATTATTTATTTATTTTTTAGGGGTGTACCGGGGTATAGCGTGCATACAATCGCGCGCTGCACTGCATACACAACGCAATACGGTTGTGCTTAGAGTGGACACAAGATGGCGCTACACAATGCGGTACCCCGGGGTACAACGGTACCCCGGGGTACCGCGTGTGTCATCAAATGTTGGTTCATATACTAAGTAATAGAGGAAGCTCTGATAAACAAGTTGCTACAGATAACTCAATTTAGCCGCAAACTGAGTTAACGCCCTTATTGCTCTTCACCCTACGACATCATGCAAATCAGACCTACTAACCTTAATTGATATGATTAAATGCATACATGTATGTGTATACACATCAGCAGGAGTATGTCAACATCAGCATTAGATAACCAATGTGCTAGTTTCACCGTTGTTGAGGATGATGAACCTTTAAAAATAAACGTGCTAGGGGGCGCTTTTCAAATCAATTTCAAGGAGAGCACCATGACATTTTGCTGGTCCAAAGCTAATTTTCTTTTTAGTGGCATAGGCCAGCGGGCTCATTCAATGGTCTCATGGTTTTCATTATCATGCATCGTTTTTCAATCTCATTCAATGTTTTTCAAATTTCATTCAATGGCGTTCAATCTCATCCAAGGGTTTTCAATCTCATTCACGTTTTTTCATCTCATTCAATGTTTTTAAATCTCATTCAATCTCTTCCATTTTTTTTATCTCATGATTCAATGTTTTTCAAATCTGTTTAAAATGTTAATGTGCTCACTAATCTAGATCATACACATAATAATGTTTTTTTTCTATTCCAGTTAATGTTTTTACAATCTTCTTCCATCTCACAGGAGCTTAATAATAACACACCAGACTACCACACAGACCAAGAACTGCTTGAGATGCTCTAAGCATGGTCAAAAAGCTCGCAAATGTTCAATATTTTTCATTACCATTCAATATTTTTCATTACCATTCAATATTTTTCAGTTCCATTTAATGTTTATTAATAATCTTCCATCTCTTAGGAGCTTATTGATAACACACCAGACAACCGCCTGGACCAGGAACTGCTCCAGAACATGCTCAGCACAGTCAGCATTGAATGCTTTCAATTTAATTCAATGTTTTTCAATCCTATTCAATGTTTTTTTAAAATCTCTTTCAATGTTATTCCAAACTTCTTCGATCCGCAGGAGCTTATTGATAACACACCAGATGACCACCCGGACCAAGAACTGTTCCAGAATGTGCTCAGCACGGTTAACATTCAATGTTTTTCAATCTAATTCAATGTTTTTCAATCCTATTCAATGTTTTTTAAAAATCTCTTTCAATGTTATTCCAAACTTCTTCGATCCGCAGGAGCTTATTGATAACACACCAGATGACCACCCGGACCAAGAACTGTTCCAGTGGGTGCTC
Organism: Echinarachnius parma; assembly: GCA_037951105.1. Taxonomy (NCBI): domain Eukaryota; kingdom Metazoa; phylum Echinodermata; class Echinoidea; order Clypeasteroida; family Echinarachniidae; genus Echinarachnius; species Echinarachnius parma. The sequence goes on along the minus strand of JBAMJV010003307.1, from coordinate 126,438 downwards.
AGCACGGTTAACTGTTTCAATCTAATTCAATGTTTTTCAATCTAATTCAATGTTTTTCAATCTAATTCAATGTTTTTCAATCCTATTCAATGTTTTTTTTCAATCACTTTCAATGTTATTCCAATCTTCTTCAATTCGCAGGAGCTTATTGATAACACACCAGATGACCACCCGGACCAAGTACTGCTCCGCGCAGCGCTCAGCACGGTCAACACTCTTGCGAAGGCCATCAACGAGAGCAAGAATGATGCCGACAAGGCCCTCATCGACCGCCAGATCATCCAGGAGCTGGCGGGGCTCATCGACGGCATGGACGACCTCATCACGCCCGACAGACGCTTTATCAGACAGTACCCCATTCTGGAAGCGGTAAGTCATTTTGCTTAATTCTGATAATTACTGAGCACTGTAAAAATGTCAAGATTTATTACATTTATGAATACAAATATATGGGATGCTTTATCAAACAGTCCCCATTCTGGAATTAGTAAGAAATTGATAACTGTTAACCTAATTTACCCTACTAAATGTTGCCCTCCCCATAGAGTTAATACAGAGCCCACCAGGTTCCAGTAGGAAATGGTTTAATAAAGAGCATTATTTATTTTTTATTTGGATCCTACATATAATTTACCACTGTTAAAATATTAAGATTGATTTTGTAAGATTGATCTTTGTAATCAAACAAATCAATCAAACTAATCAATTCAATTTTCAACAAAATTCAAAAAGATTTACTTGAAAATATGAATAAACTTGCAAATAAAGTAAAGCTAGTAATACTAGCTAGCTCGTATTTACATAAAGAATATACAGAACATAAATCATTGCATTGTATTGTATTTGTGTGGTCCCTTTATTAATATTCTAGCTTTGTGCTTGCCAAACTTGTACATCTGTTTTTTCCCTTTCATTGTTCTATTTTGAAATACTGTCTACGTAGAAAACATTTTTGGAAGGTTACATGCTACACACGTATGTTGTCTGCTCCCCAATACTGATTGGTTTTGCATTCCTCTTCAATGTCATAAATAATATCAATGAATAGAAAGAAAAAAGATGGAATAACCCTCATGAAATTGTGAAGAGGATTTGTCATTGGGAGAAATATACATTTAATAATGTAAACAGATGGAGGGTGGTCCCTTCGATCGAGTTTCTTGTTTACTACCGGGAAATGATTTAGAATCGGATGAATATCCCATGTGTATGTATCGGTTACGGGCATGAAACATTCATGTATCAGAACATGAATATCCACGATTTAATAACATTCCTGACGTATGTCAACAAATGAAAGTCATTTAATTTCTCTTACTTGTGAAAACGTATGCATCTGTAAATGGTTAACAAATCTGTAAAGATTATAGAAGTTTCTGATCAGTTTAATTTGTACCGTAAGACCCCTGTTCCCCCCTCTTTTCCTTGTGAAATCTACACAGCTAGCTTGTAAATTTCCCCCTTACCCCCTTCTCCCCCCCCCCCCTCCCTTCAGTGAAATTGCCAATTTACAGGTATAGGTATATATAGGGGGCAAAAAGGGTGGTTTTATATCTAATCCCCCCTCCCCTTACCCCATTTCAGAGGAATTGCCAAATTGCTGGTATGAGACACAAACAAAAGATGGTTCAAGACGTAATCCTTCCCCCTTTTTCGATAAATTTTAAATTGTTACAGGTATACATATTGTGGTGGGGGGGGGGGGGGGGGGGGGGCAACCAAGATGGTTTCACATCTAATCCCTTCTCCCCTTCTACCCTTGCCAAATTACAGGTATATATGGGGGCAAAAATGGTGGTTTCAGTTCTAACCCCCCCCCCCCCCCCCCTTTCCCATTCCCCCTTTCAGAAAGATAGCCAAAAATGCAGTTATATGAGACATGAAAAAGGTGGTTCAAGATCCCCCTTTTCGAGAAATTTCAAAATGTTTACAGGTATATATGGGGGGCAAAAATTCAAATGAGGGGCAAAAAAGGTCTCCATTCCATGCTTTCGGTTTAATTAATCACCCTCTTCCCCAATTCCACGGTGGTGTGTTGCATGACAGCACAGTTGTAAAAGTAACGAGGTTGACATTTTGTAATGCAACACGCAGAGGCAGTAATCGGGCTCGGAGAGGCATGTGACCTTTATAGTATCCTGGAAATATGATTAAACTTTGTATATATATATTATATTATATCATTTTTGTCAGACTTCCATTTGAGAAGAAGGTAGATGTGACACACATACATAACTTACACAAATGAATAGCAATTTGTAAAAAGCATGCTTGTAACATATACCTAAACAGAGTAGACGTTCTGTATTTATAAGGACATCAATCACAAAGTTTCCTTTGAAGTAGAAGTAACGTTGCTTGGTATTTTTTAACCCATTGCATACTGGTACCTGGTGTACCGTGTATTATCTCTATAGGGATTGCAAAATCAACTAGGCAGCAGTTCGATACACACTTGCTTTCTTCAGTAGATGGTAACGTAGCATGTTCATAGTACTAAAGGGACCTAGTAACTTTATTATATAGTATCAAAGGGATCTAATGCAATAGACATACACTGGATTCAGACCTGTGATCTAACTCATTGAAGAGCGGCGTTCTACTAATCTTGCCACACCACGTCCACATGACAGTTGTACAACACATGATTACACCTCTCCCAAATGTACGTGTATGTACTGTTTGTCAGTCCCGTCTATCGTGGACGCGCAAAATCATTTAACAAAAAAGTCACAGGTTGAATGTGATATGGGAGGATCCAGGAAGATTGTGCTATATAAAAAAATCTAAAACGTAGCAAGTTCGATGCACAGAGACTTGAGAAACCATTTTTTTCATATTTTCCCGATGAAGTGTGCTATAAATGGGTAATACAGATCAGTTACCTCGTATTTTAAGACCTGCAAATATGAGAGATTATGTATCCATCTCTGATTGGTGGAGTTTACAAGCCGAATATAAAGGACTTAATAGTTAGATGAATTTCTTGGCAAGGATTTGGCGGTGTTACTGTCGGGCTTGGATTACATGGATGTTGAATGCAAGGTTGTCCTCGATTCCTGTGAACTTGCCAGTTTCCATTTTTTTACGATGCGCTGATATCATCCAGAGGGAACATTTACATTTTTTTTTTTTTTTTTTTTTTTGGGGGGGGGGGGGGGGGGGGGGGCTACTTTTCGATCTTGCTTGCCTGCATAAAAATAGCTCCCTGAAATTTCTTTTTTATACTCTGAGAAGCTCCATGAGAAGTGACATGCAGGGGCTATTTAACTCATTCAAGACTCGTTTCATTATAGTTTTATAGCATACCCTTTCCATAGATCCCATCGGATGTATTCTCAGGTTAGCTTTAAATGAATTAATGATTTTTGGGGGAAAGCTTTTAGGTTCTGTTTCTCATTTATTCATATATTTCTCTTTGAATTTAAGATGGTAAGGGGATTGCATTCACTCAACAATATGCATTCTGAAATGATTGGGTGGTCAAGCTTTTATACTATTTTCAGATTGTCTTTGAAGATGAACAAAATTTGTATGTTAATACCTCCTCCTCCTCCTCCTCCTCCTCCTATAACGTCCTAGATGAAAGTGAGACGAGACGAGATGAAACATGTGGACTTGTTTTACGCTGAAAATTATCTCTTTCTGTTTTAGCTTCCCTAGTTATTTCATTTCCTTCACTTTCTTGTTTCTGCCTCCTCATAGACTGTCACAGGTGAATGCTCGCTCTCGCAACATCATTATTGCCATGCCAACTGCTAATGAGCTGCTTAATGGCCCCTCTGAGCATCGTTCATTAGATTCAAATTGAGCTATGTCTTTGAATTGCTTCCCTTTGGAGTAATTCCAGCCCCTTTGTATAAAAAAAAATAATGTTATTTACCACCGCAAACATTCAGTTTGATGAGTTGTTTGTGCAACAATTCTATTTTATTCACATTTATTGACATTTTCTTTGAAACTGTGGCATGTTGTTTATTTGAATAGTTGGTCCCTTGTAAAAACAAATAAACAAACAAACGAAAAGAGTTACTAAGTCTGTCCTGTTCAGACTGATGAGATGTTTTTGTACAAAAATTTGCTTTGATGTTTTTATTGATCAGAGTTTATGTAACCCTTTTGAGACTATTTTAATTGTTAGTATGAAATGCATTCTCATTTCTTCATATACTGTACCCCAGCCCAAGTGTTCTGGCAACCTGTCCATTTTGGTTGTCGAGTGGTTCAAGTTAAATCTGACATTTTAAAATTCTAGTGGCCGAAAGCTCTTTTTTTGTATGGCCCCGGGCCAGCTGGTCTGTGCTATAATTTGTAGCCTGTGTATAAGGATTTACCAATATTCTTGTATTGTTTTGTTATAACCTTACAGAAGGGATCCAAGAAGGACCACTGTCTGTTCCTGTTCTCGGACTTACTCATCTGTGCCTTGGTAAAGAGGAAAAGTGCCGTTCGCAGACCCTCAGTCACAGTGTAAGTAGTTCTAAGCTATCTGATGGTCTGGAATGCTCCCCAGGGAGTGGAAAGTTAAAGGGTAACGACGAAAAGTGCCGTTCGCAGACCCTCGGTCACAGTGTAAGTAGTTCTAAGCTATCTGATGGTCTGGAATGTTCCCTAGGGAGTGGAAAGTTAAAGGGTAGAGAGGAAAAGTGCCGTTCGCAGACCCTCGGTCACAGTGTAAGTAGTTCTTAGCTATCTGATGGTCTGGAATGCTCCCCAGGGAGTGGTTAGGTAAAAGGTAAAGAGAAAAAGTGCCGTTCGCAGACCCTCGGTCACAGTGTAAGTAGTTTTAAGCTATCCGATGGCCTGGATTGCTCCCCAGGGAGTGGTTAGGTAAAGGGTAATGTGGAAAAGAGCGGTTTGTAGACCCTCAGTTACAGTATAAGTAGTACAATGATATTTGCCGGTGGTATAACCAAAGTATATTTTTCCAGATACCCAGGAAAAAGGGGGATGCAGTCAGTACACAGGAAAATTTTTATGAAAATCCTCACCCATCACTGAACACTATGCATTGGACTGCATCAGACTAAGAAAAAAATGGTACCAATTTGAAAATTATAAAAAAAGGGATTACATAAAGAGAGATTAAAATGTAGTCTGTCGCCCTCTACATAGGCGATCGAGGCCAGTAAGTAAAAGCTGAACTGGAAGCTGCTCCTTGAAGATGTGGAGCTCATCAAATTGACAACAACCATCAAATGGGCAAAATAGGAGGGAGTTTTATTTTGATTTGAACGTTTCAGTATACATGTATGTATTCTATTCATTTGCTGTATTTTTTTCATGTAGTCTGTCGCCCTCTACATTGCCGATCGAGGGCAGCAAGTACAAGCTGAACTGGAAGCTCTTGCTTGACGATGTGGAGGTCATTAAGTCGACGCCCACTATCAAACGTGCCAATCAGGAGAGAGATCTGAGCAGGCTCGAGGAGGACCTCTCCGTGCTAAACAACATCAGCAGTCTGGCTGACTCACTCACCTGTTCACATCAGGTAGGTCAAAGGTCAAAGTTCAAGTTAATTTTTGTAACAGTTTTGGTACGATATCATCATCTAAATGTGGTAAATGGCTAGGTCTATTGAATTGATCTGCTTCCCTTGACTAGGAGAAAGTTGAAAATGTCATGTTTCATGTTTTACCCCCTTGTCCACATCAGGTAGGTCAAAGGTCAAGGGTGAAAATTATTTTCTGACAGTTTTTGTACCATGATATCTATTGTCTAAATGTTGTAAATGCCTCTAGAGCTCTACAGTCATCTGCTTCCTTGATCTTCAGATAGGTCAAAGTTCAAAGGTCAAATTAATTTTAATGACAGTTTTTGTACCATAATATTGTCTGAATATTGTAAATAACTAGGTCTAAATTCCTCTGATAGGTGAAAGTTTCTATTTTGAGTTTCACTCACTTGTTCACTTCATGGTGTCAAAGTTCAATTATGCTCAGTTCAAGTTTATTTGCCTTTTCTTGCTAATTTATTTAAACAGTTTACTGTTTATGTTATGTTTGACACTTCGTAAAGGTTACATTTTGCTAAAATGTTGTTTTTCCACATTCTGCTATCTAGTTCGTAAATCATTTGATTGAAGTAGATAATGATTTTACACTTTAAAAAAAATTCATATGAGCACACTTTCTTGCTATTGACTTTGCTTTTAGATTATTCTTTTTCTATTGCGTAGACATTTGTTGACCAAAACAAAGTATTTCTAGACTGGTTGCGCAAACTGCTCCAAGCTTACTTCAGTCAAAGATCTCTTGTATGAATTATTATTGTCTACTCGTGATAGTAAATTGATAAATGATCCCTCTATAAAAAAAATATTAAACAAATAGAAACTGCAGAAAAATTTTTTTGCAAGTACTTTGAAAAAGCTATATTTATGTATAATGTTTTCATTTTACCCTCTTGCAAAAGAATGAGGTTTTATCAGAGACAAACGATATGTTAGAAAAAATAATTGAGTACACAAAAAGAAACTAACAAGAGCGATGTATGTGTGTGATTATTTTCATTATCCTGTGAATCATCAAGGCTTGTCAGCGAGGCATAAACATTTCAAATTTATATGTGTGAAAAGTCATCCATGACAGTTTGATGTTCCAAGTGTGTATACAGTCCCCAAAAAAATGTTGTTGCCATCTTAAAAGGGATCTTGTAACTTTGTTGACATTTTCAAAAACGAACTAAGTGTTGATAAAATGTGTCTTTCTGTAATCCCATATGTCCACTGGGTAATTTGTGAACATTTCATGTCAAATGGATGTTATGTTGCCGAGTAATGAGCGAAAAATGCAAAGTGATATTCACTAACCCATTGCAATGATTTTGTACATGGTTATGACTATCCAGTGTATTGTCAAAAATCCAAACACTTCAATGGCAAATATCTTTCTAACGAAAGGGAAATTAAAAAAACCCAAATATATTCCATGCTTCTATTGGTAATACAAATACAACAAGGTATGAGAGAACCACTAGGTTTCTAATAAAGTTTTGTGGATTTGAACGATGTTACAAGAACCCTTTAAAATCCCAGTCAATGCACCATTCCAAGCTGGGACCAGTGATTGTAACTGATTGGAGGTTGGGGGAGGGGGGGGGGGGGGGGAGTAATTACAGTGTACCTACCTCTTCATCCCACCCCACCCCACTGCCAACTGTGTGCAATGTCATCCATTATACTGCATAATGTTGTTCCCAGTGTGCCATTATGGTTGAATATTCCAGCATATCTCTGCAATCTTTAAATTTCCTCGTCAATCTACCATTCAAACCTTGGACCAACGATTATAAATGAGTGGAGAAGGAGGAGGGGGGGGGGGGGGTGTATCTATAGTGTATACCCTCTTCACCCACCACACCCCATCCACTATAAGTTAACATATCCAAATGTGAAATGTCATTCACTACAGTTAGATGTTGTTCAAGTGTGCCGTTATAGCCAAAACATTTTGGCATATCTTTGTGATGTTTAAAATCGCAGCCAATCTGCAATCCCTGGCTAGCTGAAATGAGCAAGCAATGATGACGCTTTGAGGGCTGAGGGGGACTGAGGGGGACTGAGTTGCCTGATCGCCTCGCCCTCCCATCCCCCCTACCCCCACCCCCTCCTTCCCCTCGCTGTAGACATACAAAGAGCTTAGTTCTAAAAGGTGCTAAATCCACTTTCCATACAAAATTGAGTTAACGATATCAGTACATTAATAAGCTACATAGTCATCTAGAAATCCAAATTTTAAAGACAAATTTCACAATGAAAATCAAACTATGGAATGTTGCATTTTCATATTCCCATAGACATGTGTACAAAGTTGGACAAAGAAACCTGTTTTTCTCCGAAGTTGAAAAAGTGGATTTAGCGCCTTTCAGAATTAAGCTCTTCTGACGCTATGTTACTGCCAACCCACTTCTGACTAGTAGTGATGCCAAAGCGTACATGTCATCTCTAAACTTATGCATTATAAATGGAACATTCCGAGGGATTATTGCCTTATCTAGGGGGTATCAGTATGTTCATTGCAGTACATGTATGTTCAAAGCAGGGATCGAATGTTAGATATAAAGAGTGCCATTAAAAGAGAAAAGGAGACGCACATTTCTGCTACGTCATAGATGCAGGAATTAACCCGTTCAGGACTGGTCTCCAAAATATGTGGGTAATAGCTGGTATACATGAATTAATTGTTACTAAAAAGTGGAACATGTACATGTGATGACATACATGTAAATGGTACCCTGGGGTACCAAACGAATATCCGCCATTTTGTTTAATTATTTTTTTTTTTTTTTAGGGCTGTACCAGGGTATAGCGTGCATACAATCGCGCGCTGCACTGCATACACAACGCAATACGGTTGTGCTTCGAGTGGACACAAGATGGCGCTACACAACGCGGTACCCACAGGCGGTACCCCGGGGTACCGCCTGTGTCATCATGTATTAAAGATTAAAGGGATCCAGTACCATTGTCCAAATCCACAAAACTTCATTTGAACTCGGAGTGGTTCTCTCATACCTTGTTGTATTTGTATGGAACAGGTTTGGGTTTTTTTAATCTCCCTTTCAAAGTCAGATATTTACGGTTGAATCCTTGTAATTTTTATTTATCCACTGGAAAGTTATAGCTTTGAACAAAGTCAGTGCAATGAGTTAGCGAATATCATTTTCGCTCATTACTCGGCCATATTACAGCCATTTAACGTGAAATTTTCACATTCTACTTTAACCCGTTCAGGACTGGTCCCGAAAATATTCGGGCTTGGGTCTATGGAAGATACATGTTATAGCAAAATCAGACAGTCCTGAACGGGTTAATAGTGGACATATCAGATCACAAAAATACACATTTTGTCAACCATTCATCACTTTTTGCACATGTCAACAAAGTTACTAGATCCCTTTAAAGTTGTTACTGATAGTTGCAGCATTTGAGTTCACTATGGATTGCAATGTCTGCGCATTACCATGTTCAATGTGACCTAAATGTAGTGATGAAATGTAACTAACTTTTGGGGGCACCATAAAAAGCAAGGATATTATGTGTCTTGCTTCACCATAGAGCTACTACTTGAATTTACTGTAAAATGCAGCTGTTATATTGTGTGTATTAAAGGGATCTAGTAACATTGTCCAAATCCTCACAATCTAGCAGTTCTCTCATAACTTGTTGTATTCGTATTAACAATAAAAGCATGGGACAGGTTTCATTTTTTTCGAATTTCCCTTTCGTTAAAAAGATATTTACGATTGAAGTGTTCAGATGTTAAACTATCCACTGGATAGTCATAACGGTGAACAAAGTCAGTGCAATGAGTTAGCAAATATCACTTTGCGAGTTTGCTAATTTCTTGGCCATATATCATTCATTTAACTTGACATTTTCACACAATACCCTGTGGACATATCAGATAACAAAAATATACATTGTATCAACCATTCATCACTTTTTTGCACATGCCAACAAAGTTACTAGAGCCCTTTAAATGTCATTATTGAGTGCAATGTTTACGCGTTGCCATTTTCAATATGACATAAATGTAGTTATCAAATGTAATATCCTGTTGGGGGCACCATGACAAGAAAGAATGTAGGTATTTTGCTTCATCATAGAACCGCATGAATTCACTGTGAGAGTAGTTGTTACATCCTGCGAGCAAAACATTGAGAATCTCTTTGGCTTATGATCATTACTATGTCTGAGCATCGGTATGTACAATGTGGAATTGGGGATCAAATATGAGATATTCGTATTAGGGGGTGCCATAAAAAGAGAAATTACATATTTTTTGCTTCATCATGAAGTCGACAGGAATTTGTGATTACCAAATATGGCAGTGCCTGGTATCCTCCAGGGGGCAGGCTTTCACACAGATGTTAGCGATGACAGGAATTTAACAGCAACATTGGCTTTCTGCAAATACCTTGGGTTACCATGGCAACGTGACAGAACATATTCCTCTGGGGAGACATACTGCTGTCATGATTCTTCTTTTGTTTTAAGGGAGTGGGGGGGGGGGGGGGGGGGGGTTGGGGGCAAATCCTTTCTTTTTCAGAGTGTTATTTTGTGCTATAGTGATAAGGGGGAGGAGATTGGAAATAGGGGTACAGGTGCCCCCCTTGCCTTTCCCAATCAATGGCACAAATAACTATACAAAACAGTTAAATAGAAAGATATATATCAAGCACTCTCCCCCCCCCCCCCCCCAAAAAAAAAAAAAAAAAAAAAAAAAAAAAAAGAAAAGAAAGTCAAATGACACAATTTCCATTACTTTTCAACTTGTATACAATATGATGACACACGCGGTACCCCGGGGTACCATTTTACCCCGGGGTACCGCATTGTGTAGCGCCATCTTGTGTCCACTCAAAGCACAATCGTATTGCGTTGTATGCACGCTATACCCTGGTACAGCCCTAAAAAATAAATAAATAATTAAACAAAATGGCAGATATTCGTTTGGTACCCCAGGGTACCATTTATGTCATCATATGCCAATTTCTCTGTAAGAAAACTGTAGAATACTCAATATTTGTGTATTGCTTTTGGACTGTAATAGATTTAAATTTGATCTTTATTTGGATGAACATTTCATGTTTTCCTCTTCTTTTTTTCTCTCCAGAACCTTGACGAGGTCATCAAAGATCTGACAGAAAATATCAGGAAAACCATTTCCGAGAGGCAGGCCCTCTCGGCTGTACCCCAATCACCCCTCAACAAAGTGGAGCTGTCCGCCACCACAGCGTAAGTGTTGAACTCGACTTCTCTTTGCAAGACTATAAGGAAGGAGCCATATCGTCATTAGATATATTATATATTTGTTATATTTTTCTTTCTACCCTTTGTCCCACGCTCTTTTTCCTGCTTATTCTTTTTCTTCGTTCATATGATATTCTTTCACATTGTTTTGGAAGTTTCATTCAATAATGGAAATCTGACGACGGACAGTCAACTTTTTCAAAACGTTGAGCCCCTCCTACCACCCATCCTCTCCTTACTATAACCAATACCGATGATGTAGTTCTGTTTACATTTACAACCTTTCCAGGGCCCCGTTGCAGAAAGAGATGCAATCGATTGTAAAGTTGCAATTAATTGTAAGTCTGGTCATTGACTTAATGCACACGTCTGATTGGTTCAAATGCGCAAATTTTCTGACTGACAATTAAATGCAACTTTACAATCTATTTCAAGTCTTTTTGCAACAGGACCCAGGACTACTGAAGAAAGAATACCAACAGTCCTTCTCAGGACTCTCCAATCTTCCCCTCTCACATGGTGCAACTGCAAGCTGACTGTATGATGGAAATCTATTGAATACAAAAATGGTCAATTGTCCATGATTTATGAATAGACAAGATCCTACCTTGAGAACATGTATATGTCATTGCGAATTTGAAGGATAGGAGTAGAATTTTTGGGGCACAGATATAAGTATGCAGGCTGAAGTTCAAAATAATGCTATTTGTTAAAATGTCCTGCCATATCTACTATTTTCTTTGGAGGAAATGTATGGCATTTTAAAATGTATTTCAAACCGATACGGGCATCTTTTGTGTGTGTCGTTGGCTCTATCTGTGAATGAAATTGATGTCACCAAAAATAAATATAAATTATTTAGTTATTTCTCAATATTCAAATTGTTTACTTTGACTTTCTTTGTCTTTAGGGAAGGCATTGAAACTATTGTACTATTCTTCAACACTCCTGAATTACGGAATAACTTTGAGAGTGAGCTGGCAGAGGCGAAAAAGAAATTAGGTGAGTTATACCATCTATTATCACAGTTATTTTGTATTTCAATTTCAATTTTTTGTTTGTTTACATATTAGAATGCTTTAATCTGTATAATATGCTCTTTGATGAAGGAATGCTATATGCTGGTAATTTAGCTTACTGTTTAATATTTATGAGTATATAAATCCTGTCATTTCTGGTCAAATGTATATGTCCTCTTTTAATAGATACATGTATAACTAATAGTGGAAAGTATCAATGATTTTAGACCATTGGTGTCTGCTTTAACTGCAGGCTGGAAGATAACCACCAAATATGTTGCGGTGGTTATGTTACCAGCTTTTGTTTTATTATTTTTTTTTATAATTGTCTCATTGATTATCTAAAATAAAAGATGTATTAATTTTATTTCAACCATAGGGAATCTGACCTGAAATGTATAATATAAATAGAAATGAGCAAAGAAAATTGTTTTTCTCTAGGATTTGAACCCGAGACCTGGATTGCTAGAACAGTGCTCTACCAACTGAGCCAGAAGGCTCTTGTGTTGGTCACATTTTAATTTATTTCTATTTTTTCCCACAATTCTTCCCCGTCACTCCAGCTGCCAGTTCGCGGGACCGGTTCCCGCCCGTCTTCCTCTACCCGATCCCGATCATGAAGACACGAAGCGGGATGCAGTTCTCGTGCGCGGCACCGAGCCTCGCCACGATGAGCCACTCGCTGCGGGACGTGTGGGTGTGCAACAGCGACGGGTACGTGGGCCAGGTGTGTCTGCTCAGCCTGGCGCCGGAGCCCACCGTGGCGTTCTGCATCTCGGTGTGCTCAGCGCGCATCCTCTGCATCGCCTCTGTGCCCGCATCCCACGAAAACTCGTCGTCGTCATCTCTCAGGTGAGCTAACGTGAACTGCTTATTTGCTATTATACTTCCAACCTTGTCCTTTGTGATCGGAACAAATGCCATCTGTACATGTCCGTAGATCAGTCACAGTCACGTGACAGTAAGACGGTCTGAGCTAAGACCCCTTCATGAAACGGGCTCCAGGTTTCCATCCTTTTACCACATGCTATCATACTTACTTGTGCCCTTTAACTTTGCCATTAGACCGCCAAAATCTGACTGAGCTAACATGGACCACTAGCTGAGTCTTCCTCCTTCTCTCTCTCTCTCTTTCTATTTCTCTTTGTCTGTCTGTCTGTGTGTGTATTTCCTTCTCATTCCTCCACTCCCGATTGTCTCTTGTGCTCTCTGTCACTCCCATTTATTTGTTGTGTGTTTATCGGTGTCTGTATGTCTGTCTGTATGTATGTGTGTTTGTGTCTTTCTGTATTTCTGCTTGTGTCTTCTCTGACTATGTTTGAATGTATGCCCTTTTCACTCTCTGTCTTTTTCTTATGCTCTTATCTATCTTAAATTCATGTTTATTTGGTAACCCAAGGCTATTTGAGCACTGGTATGTATATGTTCAGATTATGTGCCAAATATTTGTGTTAATCACCGGAAGGAATGAGTCGATAACCGATAAATATGTCTTTATTTATCGCTTAATCTTTATCTCAAAATATGGATGGATATTAAAAAGAAGTATCTCTTGCAGATCATATCCTGTTTGCCATACCTGAACCTGGTGTGCTATGTATAAACTCTATAAGAATTTCACAATGTAGGGGGAAGCAGGTTAAGTAGAGTGGTCCCATTTCCATCGGCGAAGACTTAATCCATCTTGGGCAAGCATCCTATCTGTGAACTTTAACCCGTTCCCTTCAAGATTCAGAAATCTCCAGACTTTGTACACAACCAACTCGGTTCCCGTAGTCAAGGGGTTAACTTGACTCTCGCATAGTGATAGGCAGAGAATGTAAAATATTAGTTTAAGTCAGTGGCGTAGCGATGGGGGGGGGGGGGGGTGGCATGGGGGGCACGTGCCCCCCCCCCCCCCCCCCCCCAATAAAAAAAAAACACAATAGGAACATAAGGGGACACACTGTTATTTGTTACCATTTTTTTTGTTATTGTTTATTTCTTCAAATTAGCAGTGGGGCACATGCCCCTGCACCCTGCATAACTATGCCACTGTGAACCCACATTGGCACAGTAAGCATTGTCATCACAACAGCAAAATATTGCCTGACCCAATTATTGGGAAAAGGGTCAACTGCTAGCATAATTGAACAAAGAGAGCATCTAGATAATATTAGGGAAATGAAATATACCCTCTTCAAAAGCATCATCAAAAGAACCTAAAACTCTGAATTACAAATAAAGCAATTTGAACATTCATGCAACGATGATCGGATGAAGACAAATTAGTTCTACTGTGTTTCACATGCATGTATATAGATTCACGTCAGCTTTTTTCTTATGCATCAAATGAAATTATTGTAATCTGTTGTATACGCATCAATGTATTTGAAGTGATTAACTCACTGCCGATAATAAAGGACTTTCAGAATGCGAATTGGTTCTAGCATACATGACTGATTTTATTTTTTTTAATTTTATAGCCAAGAAGACATTCTAGATATTTATGATGTAGATATATGTTTACTCCAAGATGCATTATGTAGTTTGGGGGCAGCTACAGTATGTCCAAGATAACGGTATGAAATGAAAGTCTTTATCCTAGTTTGGTGTTTATTAATTGATGGAAATTCCATAATGCAAATTGATTTGGGGATAATTGTCTTTTTTGTGTGTGTATTTGACCAAGGAAACATTATAGATATTTATATATGACAAATTATCCCCTAAGATGTACATGTTATTTAGGCCAGCTGTGCCGAAGAATAGCATCTTGAAATTATTATCTGACTTTTGCCGAATAATGGAACTATCAAAATGCAAATGTCAAAATGGAAATCAGATCTAGGATATTTAACTTGCTAGTTTGAATTGGCAAAATGGGAGTATTATTGTGTATAAAAATTAAATTAATATGTTAACTGCTAGATGTTGTTGTAGGGCGGCTGTACGGTCCAAGTAAAATGCTGTGAAATATAGGTTATTATCTTTTTAAAAAATATTTTCGTCAAATGATGGAAATGTCAGAATGTGAATGGGGCCAAGAATATTTGACTGATTTGTTCTACGTGTATTTGGCAAAACAAACATATTTGATTACACATAATATACAGGTATGTTTACACCAAGACGCACACGTAATTAACCCCTTGACTACAGGAACCGGGTGGGTTGTGTACAAAGTCTATGGGGATTACAGAAACTCAAAGGGAACATGTTAAGGGCATCAGTGTCCATGAATAAGAATAAGCCTGTTAAATATATGTTTGTCATCTTGTTTGTGATGCTATCAAATGATGGAAGCATCAGAATTGGTGCAAAATTCAGAAATGTCAGCAAAGGAAATGCCAGAGATATAAAAGTTTACCCCTAGATTCGTACGTAAGTTTATATGTAGGACAGCAGATTCTCTGACATGGAATATTGATAACATGCAAATTTCAGAAATGTAAGTAGAGGAAATTATATACATAATTTATGATTACTGTGGGGCAGCTAATTATCTGAATATCGATCTATACACATTTCAGAAATGTCAGTTAAGAAATCATGTTTATAATGTAAACTCATTTTTATGGTTGCATGAGCAAAATTAAATGAAAATAATATATAGTTGCATATATGTATGTTTATATGTAGGACAGCTGCATGTGCCATAGAATAACATAATACTCACTCTCCATACACCTGATGGAAATGTCAGAATTAGCCAATTTCTGTAATTTCAGTGAAGAAAATGACACATATACATGTATATACAATGTATGTTCACGCCTAGATGCGTATGTATGTTTATATGAAGGACAGCTGCATGTGCCAGAGAATAACATGATAATCACTCTCCGTATGCCTGATGGAAATGTCAGAATTAGCCAATTTCTGAAATTTCAGTGATGAAAATGACACATCTACATGTATATATGTTCACACCTAAATGCGTATGTACATTGTTTATATTTGGGACAGCTGCATGTGCCATAGAATAACATGATAATCACTCTCCTATCGCCTGGTCTAGCAGCGGCAGCGGCAGCGGCGGCGGCTAGCTAATCAATCAGCTATACCCCGGCAAAACAAGTCGGCCACAGATAACCCGGCAACAAGTAGAAATCAGATATAAATTGAATTGCGGTCGAGTCTGGGGAGGTGCATTGATACGGTGGGGAAGAGGTTTTGAAGGTGTATGGCAGATATTATTCTGTTATAAAAAAGATGAACAATCACATAAAAGTAACAAATAAATGACAGGTATAAATGAAATGAAAAAGCGACAAACTTTTGCCAGATATTATGTTAGAGATTAAAAAAATAAAAGTTATAAAGGAAACAGATGGATGACACAAATAAATGAAATGAAGAAGAAACAAAGCGGAAAATCAGTGCAATAAGTTTTTGTTTCAAGAAAAGTAAAAATTATAGCAGAGAAGATGGTCAAGATAACAGACATACAATATTCAGATGAGGAAAATTCTCATTATCTCATACATGCAGTGCAAACAAACTTGCCTAGTTCATAATGGGGACCAGCAGTCTAGCATCTAGCAACATCATACATGACAACCTTTAAAGGGATCTAACATTGTCCAAATCCACAAAACTTCATTGGAAATCTAGGGGTTAGATTCTCATACCTTGTTGTATTCATATTACCAATAAAAGGATGGAATAGGTTTATTTTTTTCCCTTTTACTATCCAGTGGATAATCATACAAAGTCAGTGCAAAAAGTTAGAAAATATCACTTTGCATTTTGGCTCATTACTCGGCCATACGTGAAATTTTCACACAATACTCAATGGACATATCAAAAGATGAAACTATACATTATACCAACCATTCATGACTTTCTGCACATGCCAATGAAGTTACTAGATCCCTTTAATACATGGGTTTCATAACAAACCACAATTCTCCGTCAATAACGGAGTCTGTGCCAAACCTAGTTCCCTTCAACCCTCCCCAAGAATGAGCTGCATGCATGTATTCAATCTGCATCCATCTCTCTCAGGAAATTGCCACAAATTAGCCGCGAAGGTCTTACAAAGTTCTCTCCTCGATTCCCTCTCCCCAGTGGAGATCCTATATGCTGATGTTAACCCTCTAAGTACCGCCGTCTACTTGTGTCACAATACGCATTGGTAATCCTCTAAATAATAATGCCGGGCTCGACCATTGCACTTGCCCGCTTGCCCGGGGCAAGTAAAAATTAGTGTTGGGCAAGTAAAATATCATCAATTATCTAGTTTGCTGGCCCGATCGGGCAACTCAATATTTGTTCAACTTGGCCAGTACAGAAAAAAGTTAGTGTGGAGGCTTGTGAAAGGCGCTATATAAGAATTAGTCATTGTACAGTCAGATCTATTGATTTATCCCTACATGAACACAATTGATGAGCTTTGAATGAAGATGGTAAAAGGTTAGTTTTTGTTTAATTTGTAACCATACCTACATGTACGTCTGTTTGTAATGTGCGGTTTCATGCATATAGTCAAAGCCTGATCATATTTCAGAAGGAATCGTGAATCAGTAAAAAAAAGAGAAAAAAAAGTTGCATTCTGCACTATTTAGTATTTTACAGATTTGTTAACTTTGTGAAAGCATATAGATTAGTGCTAATAAAATAGAGAGTACCAAGGTACAGAACTTAGCCACTTATTGTATGCCATAAAAATCAATTTGCATTTTACCACAAAAATCTTTCATGAGTGAAATTCTGCTGCATTCTACTTCATGATAGCTGGAGTGCATTGTATGTAATATTTAGCACTGTAATAGAGGGAAAGGAGTTACATACTTTTATATTTTTGTTGCCCATATTTTAGAAATGAAAATCAATCTGCATCTTGTCACGAAAGAAGAGTAATTCTGCTCTATGTTCCTTCATAGTAGCTTAAGTGCATAATTTTTTGTATCATGCAGAACTGTAATAGAGAGTAAGTGATAATATTTAGTCGCAGAGCATAGCCCTTTTCAAAATTCAAAATCAATCCATATTTTGCCACAAAATCTTAAAAGAGGGTAATTGTGATCTGTGTTACTTCATGATAGCTGAAGTGCATTGTATGTATCATTTAGTATTGAAATAGAGAGGAAGCAGTTAAATTCTATTTGCGCAACAAAGTCCATGTTTGTGACATGGAAAAATCAATCTGCATTTTGCCATAAAAGAAGAAGAATTCAGATCTATGCGTATGATACTTCATGGTTGCTGGGTGCATTTTTTGGTGATTTTTTTCTTTACCCATATATTTTATTGTTTTTGTCAAGTTATTTAGGTTTGCGGTCATAAGGCCATGCTCCGCCACCCCACCCCGTAGCCAAGTCACAGATGAAGTAATGTAATATAGAGCAAGCTGTGATATTCAGTTGCATTCTTTTTTAGCCAATGTTAGCAACACAGTATGATAATCCTCATGAAATATGATACATACATGATCATGGGGCATGGAGGAATTTTGAATATCAAACAAACAGTGCATTTCTCTGTCCTCTCCATATGTTCATAGCCTATACATTTGATCATATGTGACCTTACACCACAAAACGACCAATAAGTTGGGAAAACTGATTGTGCTGATTTTCATATAAAATTAAAATAGAAATCATTACCTATAAAATGGTATATAATTTGTCATATTTGGCCTAAGCAAACCCTTTCAAATGAACGCCAAAGATTTGGAATATGGCTGAAGCATTTTTCAAATAAGGGAGAAACGGGGCCGCTTAAAAGATCAGTGTCTATTCAAGCGCTGTATTAAGATCACATTTAATAGATGAAATTATAATATTTAAACATGACTTCCGACGTTCAAAATTTCACAGGAGGTAGATTATGATATCCTTATTCAGGAAATACCAAAATCTTAAATCTCATATTTTGAACAAAATTTCACTATTTTAGCTTATAAAAGAGAAACTACCACAGCGACATAACGGTCGTTAGAAATAATTCTTTGCTATTTTATATTGATAACAAATTAAAATATTTGCATTACTATGTGTACTTCATAATGAATACTCACTGTTTTATTTACCCGATTGAGCCACAAGGAAAACATATAAGTTAATTGCATGCATCGTGTATAATCTCATGAAAAATAACGGGAGACAAAAACAATGGATTCCGTGATCTGATCTCCGTCCCCAAAGAGTATTGAGATGTCTCCAGGAATTACTGCTCTCATCTATATCTCACTCACTATGACATCATCCAGAGGTCAAGGGTCACGCAAGGTCAGGCAGTATGTTGACCTTACAAACGTGACAGTTCAGTTCGTCATTCCATTCCCATTCCATTCTGTCTGTTGGCATAGTGTAATGTACGTCTACCCTAATGTTAGCCTTCCCGCAGCTTTATGTACTTTGTTTTCCATATCTACATGTATACAAATCAATTCAATTCACATTTATTTGACATTCATAAAATAATACATACATACAATAGTAGTGAGTCATATACATGTACATATGCCAGGGTTGCTATACAGTAGAAACTTGTATATCAGCAGCCCCTAACTAAAACTGAAGCAACAAATGAATTGCCTTACATACTAACTGTTACTAAACAACTGAACTATAAACTAAAACATAATTAAGTGCCTGCTTCCATTTCTCTCTGTTTCTTGAGTAATCAGTAATGTGTTGTAAGTGATGAGTATTCATTGAACTTAATGTTTGTGTTGATAGAGTAATGTCTACCCTTATAACCTTGGTGCACCCTTATGTACTTTCTTTTCTCCATATCCATAAATCTTGAAGTTTCTTCTCTGCCATTTCTTGAGTAATCAGTAATTTTGTATAGTCTTTTGTATAGATGATTATTTGTGTAAATATCCTGTTTTCTTTATCGATAATGCATCATGGTTTAAAGTATTATGATGATTCTACAGTAATAGTAATGTTACTAAAATGATTCATTTAATATGATTATTAATTAATACAATTTTGCAGATTTATAAATAACTTACAATACTGCTATGGCAACATGTTGTATTTCTAAAATAAATTTAGAGCAAAATATTTTTATCATCATTATTACCAAACATGTACATATATATTGTATATATATAATTAAAATTTGATATCTGACCAGACAATTATAATTAAAAACAAAATTATTATATGATGCTTGAATGTAGTGGTTACTATTGTATTGTCTCCATATTATTATTATTATTATTATTATTTATTTGACCAAAAAGCATAATACAATGTAAAAATACAACACAACTATATATGCACAAATTACAAAAATACAAGTTACAAGACAGAAGAAAATAGTTAGAAGCAGTGTGTGGGTCAGGGTTCACAAAAGTAAAGTACATTACTGTTGCCCTAGGGCATGTGAACCCTCACACACTGGCTCCAGAATATAAACGTATACCTAGATCTATCAACGTCCAAATTTAGCTAAATATACTTCCACATATAATAGAGAATGCATAGATGAAATGATTATATCAATTAATGTGGCTCATACTTATATGGATTTACGGAAAATATAAGTTATATAAAGAAAACATGCACTGTATTTCGCGGTAATAAAGACATTGGACATTGGTATTACCGCTCCATTGACTAAAGCAAAGTTGCATATTAAATGATTATTGCAACTTAATAACCTTGGTAGCCGAAATGAGCCTTTTTAACAGAGAGAATAAACTTGATTATTTCTTAAATTATGAACGACTATCAAATATTTAATTGTGTTTATTTGAGCCCAAATTCAAAGATAATTGAACTTAGTTTTATTGCCTCCTTGTTTTGAGACTACCTTTATTAGCGAGGCCATGATAGATTTATGGAGGGGCACAGCATACCTCCATCACCACATAGTAATATAATGATATTCGATACAATCTACCCCTTGAATAATTATGATATCTGAATGTTTGATGTCCTGTCATAAAAAATAAAAAAATTGTTTGTTGTTTCCATGAGAATATTATCAAGTAAGTAGTCAATATGTTTTGACACATCCTATATTTTATGTCTAGCCTCCTCATTACTAGAATTATGTTGATGCATAGTTTACTGGTTTATAGTCAAATCTAGTTTTCTGTGAAAAAAAAATGTGTTCAATTTGTAAAGGATATACACAAACTATATGGGTTTCAAATTGATGTACGTGTAAGCTATCTAAACATTTAGTCTAGTGGAGTAGCACAGTATTGTTAACTTTTTGAACATTTGTTCAAATTACATACACTATCGAGGGGGTGCTATACGTAATAATATATGCAAAAATTCAGACAATTTTTTTCTTCAGATTTCCTCATTTAATGAGTTGGTTGATATGTTTTCTACATGATTCCTAACTTTCAGTCAACTTTGGAGTTCAGGAAATGGAATTTTCTGGCATTAATTACTTAATAATTAGTAGAACAAATGAGATGCCCAACAAATAGGTGCAGAGGCAGACCAAGCGGGATATGTCAATACATATAAATACATGAATCCTTTATTCATCTTTATCACTTGGCCTCCCAGTACTAATACAGGACTGCATATACTGTAAAAATATTGACACAAATTTTACTTTTCAGTTTGACGTTAGTGCTAAGTGGGCAGGAGATGGTTGCAATGCACACAAGGGAAGCGATCAACGTCGACAGAGCCACCTTCACCTTCTCTTACCAACATCACCACGCCCCCGGTCCTCGCATTCAACCCTATCCAGAGAACACCAACCAAATCAATCTATTCTAGAGAACTAAGGCCTCCATAAACTGTGAAAGATTGACACAAATTTGACTTTGTACTTTTTCTTTGATTGTCCACAGGAGATCGTTGCGACGGACGCAAGGGAAGCGATCGACGTCGACAGAGCCCCCTTCTCTTACCCACATCACCACGCCTCCAAGCCTTGCATTCAACTCTATCCAGACCACGCCGGCCAACCGGCAGGCCAGCGAGATCATGGCTTTCGACTCTGAGGACAGCGAGGAGGAGGACATGAGGTCACCGGTGCTAGGTCAGGGGTCGTCCCCAGGGGAGACGCTCGGACCGCTCATGGTGGAGGAGAAGCCTATGGAGGATGGACACAGCTCAGGTACTGTTTTTGATTGTTTGATTGATGGATGGATTCATTGATTAGTTGGTTGAGCAGTTAGTTGATTATTTAATTGAGCTCGATTGAATGAATGGTCGATTGGTTTATTGAATGATTAATTGATACGTTGGTTGGTGGATTACTTGATTCATGCAGTCGCGCCTGTGCCCAAGTTACCGCCTTGCGCAAGCATAGGCATTTGCCTGTAGTGGGTCCATTTATGCATGCTTTAGTTGGTATCTTGCACGCTTGCAGCGCTGCATATCAATGATTTATTGATAAATTGTTAGATTGATTGTGTATCCATTGAAAATTACATTTGTATATGATAATCAAGATAGTTTCCTTCAATGTGTGTTTGTTAATCTTTATGCAGATGAGGGAGAGCCTGCTGGCAGGCCCAGCCCTACAACTGAAGACAGGGATAACCTTGAGGGGAACCAGCCCACCATGTGGCTAGGGACAGAAGATGGATGGTAAGTAGAAATCTCCCACCCGTTTCCTGTCAATGATACAGTTACTCATTGCTAAGCCTACTAATGTTGGTTGGGTTAAATGTATGTTGCGTAAAATGCAGCAAAGGGCTGCACACTATTAAACCTTTGTTGATTAATTTTGGTTGACCAAAAAGGAAAATTTACTGGCCCTAATTGCATTTCCAATAAAAAACTGTTCAAAATGTCAGTCCCTTTATTAATTAAAACTGCCATTTAATATGGATGAGGCTTGGAAATTCACTTGTATTCAAAAGCGAAAATGCCAGGGTTTGACTCCCATTTCACTATTAATAAAGGAGGCCATTTTGCGAGACTTTAATTAAACATCTCTTTTCTCCTTTCTAGCATCTATGTGTACCAGTGCACGGATAACATCCGGACAAAGAAGAGCCGTGCCAAGATCAGGCACCCCGCGGCCGTGCAGTGCATCCTACACATGGAGAACAAGGTCTTTGTCTCTCTTGCCAACGGAGACCTCACTGTGTACAGGAGAGATTCAGGTGAGCATTGGATGATCATCTTCATAAGTTCTTATTTTATTTGTTTATAATTTCCGCAAACAGAAGCACAATGTATCATAATTTTATAATTATTTCATATTTAGGGAAACTGACCAGCCCTATTTTCTTTGCTCATTTCCAGTCATAATGTTGTAATGACAGGCAAATAAAAACAAGTTATTGACAAGTTGAAAGAACTCGTGTACTCATCAGTTTATAGATAACAAAAAAAAAACAGTAACACATTAAAAGGACATAATAGCTTTAACTTTTAATCACAATATATTCTTGGTCAGTTTCCCTATATGTTTGAAAAAAGTATGCGTAGTAAAAGATTTATTAATTATTGTTGATTACTGTTGAATACTTTGGGTTCTTTAATCGTTACTCTAATAACTTATGGATCTAGTAGGCATAAGTGACATGTTAAAAATAATGGTAAAAAATGAAAGTAATGGAGAGACTGATAAAGAAGAACATTAAACTTATTGATCGCTGAGGAACAGTTCGCGCAGTGCTTTTCGCTGTAAGAACTTTGTATCTAGTTGCCAGAAGGTTAATTGCATGACATGTTGACAAACATGCCCTGTCTCAATGGAGAGACTGATGAAGAAATATATTAAACTCATTGATCGCTGAGGAGCTTTTTGCTCTAAGAACTTTGTATTGTGTTGCCAGAAGGTTAAGTGCATGACA
This sequence comes from Echinarachnius parma, assembly GCA_037951105.1. NCBI lineage: Eukaryota > Metazoa > Echinodermata > Echinoidea > Clypeasteroida > Echinarachniidae > Echinarachnius > Echinarachnius parma. The sequence continues at coordinate 102,938 of JBAMJV010003307.1, read as the reverse complement.
TGTTGACAAACATGCCCTGCCTCAATGGAGAGACTGATGAAGAAATATATTAAACGCATTGATCGCTGAGGAACAGTTCGCACGGTGCTTTTCACTCTAAGAACTTTCTATTGTGTTGCCAGAAGGTTAAATGCATGACGTGTTGACAAACATTCCCTGTCTCAATGGAGAGACTGATGAAGAAATATATTAAACGTATTGATCGCTGAGGAACAGTTCGCACGGTGCTTTTCACTCTAAGAACTTTCTATTGTGTTGCCAGAAGGTTATTAAAATGCATGACGTGTTGACAAACATTCCCTGTCTCAATGGAGAGACTGATGAAGAAATATATTAAACTCATGGATCGCTGAGGAACAGTTTGCTCAGTGCTTTTCACTCTATTAAAGAACTTTGTATCTAGTTGCCAGAAGGTTAAGTGCATGACATGTTGACAAACATGCCCTGCCTCAATGGAGAGACTGATGAAGAAATATGTTAAACGCATTGATCGCTGAGGAACAGTTCGCACAGTGCTTTTCACTCTAAGAACTTTCTATTGTGTTGCCAGAAGGTTAAATACATGACGTGTTGACAAACATGCCCTGTCTCAATGGAGAGACTGATGAAGAAATATATTAACCTGTTGATTACCAGGAAATATTATTATGTAGTGCTATTCCTCTGAAAACCTTTAGTATCTATTAGACATGGTTCTCTCATATCTAGTTGTATTTATATTAACAATAAAAGCATGGGACACGTTTTGGTTTGTCAAATTTCCATTTTGTTCAAAAGATATTTACGATTGAAGTGTTCGGATGTTAAACTATCTACGGGATCGTTTAAACCGTCAACAAAGTAAGTGCAATGAGTTAGTGAATATCACTTTGCATTTTCACTCATATCTCGGCCAAAAACATCCAATTAACGTGAAATGTTCACACATTACTTTTTGGACATATCAGATCACATCAATATACATTTTATTAACCACGCATCACTTGTTTTCACTTGTCAACAAAGTTACTAGATCCCTTCAAGCATGTGACATGTTGAGCATAAGCCCTGTCACAATGGAGAGACTGATAAAGAAATACAGTAACCTCATTGATTATTAAGGGAGTTGTTGAAAAAATGTTTTAACTCTGAGAACTTCAGTATCTATTAGACAAAAGTTTAAAGGGGTAGTACAGTTTCGGTAAGGCTGAGCTTTATTAACCAAAACCTGCAGAAATAACATTACAAACTAATAGTTATGACTCCACCATGCTTGAAAGGTATGACAAAAATTATGCATGTGATGTTTTGTTGAAATAATTATTAAATAGAGAGCTCATCGACAACAACCTTTTTGAAATTTGTTGATTAAAGTGTTAGCATTTTTTTAATATAAAAACAAGAATCATCGAATAAATCTGGGGCCCAGATATATTCCGATTGGATATATTTATTGATATTTCAGCCGTTTCTGAACCGATTTTGATAAAATAATGTTTATTCTGTCATTAAAATTGTATGCTCTTTCAAATTTCAAAATTTTACACTCAGTTTTTCAGTATCTCATAGCACTCTCTATATCAAAACTGAACTACCCCTTTAAATATGTGACATGTTGAGCATAAGCTCTGTCAAAATGGAGAGACTGATGAAGACGTACAGTAAACTTATTGATTACCAGGAAGCTGTTGAAAAAGCATTATTACTCTTAAAACTTACAAATCTAGGGAGTAGGGAGGTAATCTGTGTAATGCTCTCTGTCAATGGATAGACTGATATTCAAGAAGAACATTAAACCTGATCCATCACTAGATACTTACACCCTTTAACATATGTTCTAAGCCAGTATTCTCATCCCTAAGTTATTCTATATTCTTTTCAGGTCATGTGTGGGACACAGAAAACCTTATCACTGTATCACTAGGAAATAGCATGATGCAGGTCAGAGAAAAATGGTGCAGATCTGCTGGAAGCTGTGATGTGGCAGTCGGAACATTCCCCAATTTGCTTTCTTAATATCTCTCTTCTGTGAAAATACATATATAATTAATTTTGTTTTTCTTTAATATACATCTTTAATCTATTCAGGACATGCGTGGGACACCGAAAACCCAATCACTGTATCCCTTGGAAACAGCACGATGCCGGTCAGCAGAATGGTGACGGTCTGCGGGAAGCTTTGGTGCGGCAGTCAGAATAACATCCTCATTGTGGACCCAGTAACACTAAACATGGAGGTAAGAATTGAGGTTAACTCATCATTTTATTTTCCAACAATTCTAAAGATTCTCATGAACGGGTATGTAGAGGGGACTGTTTGAAATACTACCCCAAGGTTGGAAAGTTCATAATGTAGCTAGGCCAGTTTGTGCACACTGCATAATACTGAGACAGTATGTATTTCGCATATTGTGCAAGGCATTCCCAAGATGGCACCACATGTCTGATTAACAAATCCGAACCTCTAAAGCTCTATTTGAATTTGCTTATGAACATTCAAATGACAAAAACAAATTAGATGAATGTTTTGCTTTATCCATCGTCCATCCTTTCATGATACAAGTTCCCCATGAGCTGTTATCAACCGAAGATAATTTACTGTTCATTTCAAACATAGCATAAATCCAGTGTACTTTGTAATATTAATTGGCTTTAATATAAACAATTGCTTTCCATAAATGTCAAACATGTCCACCAAGTTCTCATAGTTTATTGAAGAAAAAAAACCCCACATAGTACTCATGTATTAATTTATTACTTCAATGTCCACCCTTTCATCGCACAAGTTCCCTTTGTGCAACGATTAACCAAAGATATTAAAGTTCCTGTTCATATTTTCCATGTCTCCTTCTATAGCACAAATCCACTGCAGTTTTTATTTGCTCACAAACAATTAAATGGAAATTAATTTAATGTTGCTTCGATTTCCACTCTCTCATAGCATAAGTTCCCAGTATGCAACGATAACCAAAGAGCCGTCTACTGCATGGTGTCATGTGGATGGGGTGTATGGGTGTCGCTACAAAGCAGCGCTGTAGTCAGGTTATTCCATGCAACCACATACCAGAGCATGTGCCAAGTCGACGTGACACAGACAGTACACAAGATGCTAGCAAGTGAGTTTTGATTGGTCCTTTGTGAATGTTCGCAAACGAAGGGATAGGGAAGTACTTGTTATCAATGTACAAAAGTGAGAAGTAACATTTGTAAACATTTAATCACAATACAAACTTTATCTCCAACATTTTCGGCTGTCATAATTTCAGAGGTAAATATTTGTATTGAGATAAAAAGTTTAAAATGTTACTTCATATGAAATACCAATACAGATGAACTTTCATGGTGATATAGAAATAATGTATTGATATGGAAACATCTAAAATTAAAATTAATATAAATATTTTTGTTATGGTGCATTACATGTATCAATAGTTTATATAAGTCAAATAAAGGTGGTTCAGATGTGTTATTAGATATTATTGTAAGTTATATATCATTTAGGTTCAAGTCTGTTGTAGTTTGCATCAGATTCTGTTTTGTAACTTACATAATACAATATTCTTGCATTTGTGTGTGTCAGGTTCCATCTCCATCCCATGAACTGAATATATTATCATATAAAAAAAAATAATTTAGTTTTCAAATCAAACTGAAAATAGATTTGTAAATATTTGATATTTGTTGCATTTTTCCTCTCCAGGTTCCGATGCTATCATCCGCCAGCACAAGGCGGCGTGCCTTCGTATCACTGCCTTACTGGTCTGCAAGGACCTGCTGTGGGTGGGCACGAGCGCCGGCGTGGTGCTCACCCTGCCCCTCCCTAAGGTCACCGCTTCAACCAACTCCCTCAAGGACGTCCCCGCCCCCACGGGGTCGGCGCAGGGTCACACGGGACACGTCCGCTTCCTCACCGCCGTCGACATCCCACCTCCGCAATCGTCATCATCATCGACATCACCGTTGTCACCGACGGGACAGACACCGCTCAGGAACGGCATCCAGGACGACGCTAAGATTGGTGGCAGCGGTGGGATAGTGCAGAATGCTACTGACAAAGGGAACGGTCTAGACTCGAGGAGGAACTCTGCTGGCACCATGCTGGCATCCAACATCATGGTCATCAGTGGTGGTGATGGGTACGAGGACTTTGGTGCCACCTTGCCCAACGAACTAGCGGGGAAGGAGGACAGTACGAACCATCTCTTATTATGGCAAGTTTGAAGGATAAAAAAGAGATCTTGCAAGAAATTAGATTTCCCCACAGAGATAGAGAGAATCCTCCTTCCGAAAGAATTTAGCTCCATCGCAGATTATTAAAGTGGATGCTGTAAACCATCTCCTGTTTGGTGGGAAGGAAGATCAGAAGAAAGTGTCTCGTACTACGGCAGCTGAGGGATAAACTCTGCATGATCTTTACGGTCAGGGAGATGATCATCATAGTCCTGCTTAAACACGGATGGTTGCCCACGTTTTATGCAGAATCCAAGGCTTATCAATTTTAAATGGATATGGATATGGTTGAAAAGAGAAAGGAGAGTTGAGAGAAACCCTACAAACTTGATATCTAAAGCTGGTGCATACTTTGTTTAAAATTTACCATCATATTTGAGGCCAAAACTTTACTACGCATAATCTTATGTCAAGTCATTTATATCCAGTAACTTTTTGTTTTACTACAATACATTACGCTTTGAAAGTCTTTGAGTTACGTGTGAAATTCAATTAATGGAATCATCTTTACTATAATATTCAGAAGGGAAAAAAATCTTTTTACTACATATAGGGTATTTTTATTTTAGTTCACTAATGTTTCAAGAAGCTGGTCTAGTACTCTCTTGATGAACATGTGGTCATCGAACATTTAGCCGGTTTTGTCATATGACATGTCATGTGATATGTATGATCATGTGACATGCTGTAATCATGTGACTCACCCACCTATAATCAGGGAGACTTTAGATAGGTTTATTTGCATTTTGATACTGAATAGTCACATAATACATGTACAAGTGTCATCTGCCTTAAAAGGCCTTCTCTGCAAGACTTTTTTTGTATGTTTATCATGATGTGTACCCAAGTACTTGTATCTTGAAATATGAATGATTCTATGTCATGAAGATATGCGACCGGCTATAGCAAAACCCTGGACTTGTCGGTAATTCATGTTTTGAAGAGATGGGCATTTTAATGTGTGTAAAAGACTTATGTTTGTAAAATTGAAACAATCATATTATTGACCAATTATTGACCAATTTGTTAGAACAAAGCATCAAATGAAAGCTTGTGATGAGGCCTTTCTAATGGTATGAAAATCTACATTTTGATTTTTAACCGACAAGTGCAGGGTTTTGCTATAGCCGGTCACATATGCTGTTCTCCTAGCTTTAAAGGGCAATGGAACTGATATATTGGTTGCACTACAAGACACTGAAAAGTATGAATAGTCTCTGAAAGTTTGAGAACGATCGGTAAAAAAACAAGAAAAATATGGGTCTTTGGAAATAGCCTCTTATTTCTATGAGTGACTCAAATTGGCAAGACACTCTGGCAAAGTTGTGGACAACTCTTCATATGCTTGTACACAAAATTTCACAAAATTTGTGTACAAAACATATGGGGAGTAGCCCACAAACTTCCCAGAGTGCGTTGCCAATTTGAGTCCCCCATAGAAATAAATTGACATCTTCAAAGAGCCATAGTTTTCTTGTTTCTTGCCCAATTATGGTCTAACTTTCAGAGATTATTCCTCCTAATCTCTTATTAGAGCCTATGAAAAACAACATTTTGCTTGGGTTTCATTGTCCTTTTAAGTTTAAGGATTATCTAGACTTTGAAGCAAGTTGGATTAGCATAATGGTCTGGCATTTATATGAGGTTGCTTGCCTAGTGGTCGATTTACATTAGGTTTGTGAGCTATTATTTTGGACTTACATGTATTATTGCTTTCTTTTCCTATACGTGTACTATTTAGTAAATTTTTAGAGCGGAACAAGAATCGTCCGTTGAGAAAGAGAAGGGCACTATTGAAGTAACTTTTGTATTTCAGATATAATCAATTGTTTAACGTTTGGGAGCCTTGTGTGGAAACCAAATTTAGCTATCTTTTATTTTTGATCTAGATATTCCAAAAGTATAAATAATTATTATCTTAAAATTTGTCATCACATAGGTGAGGATCTAACCTAAAAGATGGTATGCATAACTCAATCTAGCCAAAAATCCACTTAATACCTTCTCACTCTTACCTGATGATGTCATTGTTATATGTTTCTGTCTTTTTGGTGAATATCATTATGAGAGGTGCTACACGTTTGTAAGCAGGAAATAATATTATACCCTAAAAAAGCTTATTTTAAACAAAAGATTGTGCCGAATTGCACATTTCCCCGATTTCCTGTGGGAATATAGACAGATAGACGTTTCCATTTTGTTTGGGCCAAAATATGTATCCTGTATCTAAATGTAAGTTATCTTTTAAGCATTAAAATAAGAAAGAAGCACAACAAAGACAGAGTATGGGGAAAGTTGCAATGTATATCAGCGTAATAGTGTAATGTTATTAATACTTTCTAGTAAAGGAAGAGTTTGTGTCCTTATTTTAATATTTTTGTAGTTATTTACTAATAATTATGTACCCTAGGTATATACAGTTGAGATTAAAAAGGTATTTTGCTGATTTAAAAATTAAGTTTCTTATTTTCACAAGAGCACAGGTGGAATTACAACAGTGTCCACCATTACTGAATGACTAACAAACATTCAGTGGCGAGTTTCTTAAATATACAGATTATCCATTTTAACCCCTTGCCTACGGAAACCGAGTGGGCTTTGTACAAAGTCTATGGGGATTTCAGAATCTCAAAGGCAACGGGTTAATTTCAAATATATACATGGAAAGAACAGCATTTATCTCTATTAAAGGGGTAGTTTAGTTTTGGTAGAGAGGGCGCTGCAGATCACAATTTTTTTGTGAGGTAATGAAAAACTGAGTGTCGAATTTGAGAGAACATGCAATTTTAATGGCAGAATAAACTTTATTTGGTCAAAATCGACCCAGAAACGGCTGAAATATCAATAAATATATCTGATCTTATAATTATTTGGGGCCCAAATAATTAGATGATTTTTAGAAAAAAATAAAAAAATGCTTTCACTTTTTCAAAAATTTTAAAAAGCGTTTTTTGAATAGTTGTTGATGATCTCGCTATTTAATCATTATATCAATAAAACATCACATGCATAATTTTTTATGAAAAATGGTTGAAACCAATGCCTTTTTAAAAAGCACCCTCTTGTGTTTCAATGGCTCCTTTTTAATGATAACAGGATTTTTACTTAGTCGTTTGTAATTTTGTATGCCTTTCGAGCATGGTGGAGTTATAACTATTAGTTTATAATGTTACTGTGCAGGTTTTGGCTACTTAAGTTCAGCCTTACCAAAACTAAACTACCCCTTTAAAGTATTAAAAGTCATTGTATTATTAATTTGTTTGTCCAAGTAATCAATCCGTTTTGTATTCACCCACCATGGTCTGTATTGAGGATTTCTATTTATTTATTATTTACTGAATCATGTTACTTTAACTTGTTTGTCGCATTTCACTTATTGCATATACAGTCAAACATGTTTATAGTGAATCACCTTAAGGTAACAACAACAAAAAGTGGCCACTGCAGACAGGAGACCTCTATAGAAAGGTTCCATAATATTTTTTAAAATCTCTGCAGGGGATCACTTTTGGTGGCCGCTATTAAGGCATGTTCAACTGTAATTCATAGTTAACAATATAAATGTGTGCTTATTTAACTGACAAACAGCATTGTTCGTATGCTATTGAAGTAGACCATATCTTTACTTAGTGTGGTTTCATTAATCCTGGTGCTTAAATAATACTTTGTATTAAACGTTGATCTGGGTTGACCCCTGGCTAGGTATCATTTAATAGACAACTTTTTTGTGTTATATGATGAAAAGTTTATGTCTTAAAAACGACCCAAAAAGGAATTGATCGGACTTTGCGTATAACTCTTCAAATGTATAATACGGGTGTGGTGATTCAAAAGACAGACACTAAAACAGCATTATTTGTGTACCATTAAAATAAGGGATAAGCTAGGCCATATCATAGTGGGGTCCTGAATATATTCCTGGTGCTTGTATTGTATTCTTGCAGACTTGCAAAACATGCTGTATGCCTTTATGTGGTGCTTTTATTGTACAGTTCTGTGAAGTTATATATGCTGGATGTGTGCCCTGTAATAAATGAGAGAAAAGTTTCATTTTTACTTCAACAACAGTCTTTGCTAATACTGGTGTTATCCTCATCTTTATTATACCATCATGATGGTTTTCGTCCAAAGCAAAAAGAAATACATCTTGGTGCTCGTTTATTTGTGCTTATACTATCTATGGTGCACCAAATGCAATATCTTAAGAAGTATTACTTGTTAAGTTGTAATGTCCTAGTCACATAAACCCCGTAAAGCCTGGCCTTTAGAGCTATACATAAAGAAAATTTGAAACAATTATTTTACAGTACCATATATACCTCTTACTATTAAAGCAGGCTTTGTAAAGCCATGGAAAAGCCATGTCCGACAATCGGCCTTTCTTTTAACCCAACAAAAACTTGTCAGTTGACAGGGCTGAATAAGTGGCAAATTGTTTTTATTTGGCTCTGCTTTCCCATATAGAGTGGCACTTAGACCAAGTAAGTAGCTGCCATGATACACATAGATACCGTTAAAGGGACTTAGTAACATTGTCCAAATCCTCAAAATAAAATTTTTAATCTAGCGGTTCCCTTGTTGTATTCGTATTAACAATAAAATCACGGGACAGGTTTCGGTTTTTCAAATTTCCCTTTCGTTACAAAGATATGTATGATTGAAGTATTCAGATAAGAAAAACTCCGGGCGAGTTTTTCATCCGTGTACAACGTGAGTGCAGTAAGTTACTGAATATCACTTTGCATTTTTCGCTCATTACTTGGCCATACAATGTCCATTTGACTTAAAATGTTCACACAATGCCCTGTGGACATATGAGATAACAACAATATACATTGCATCAACCGTTCATCACTTTTTGCACATGTCAACAAAGTTACTAGATCCCTTTAATGCCACAGAATAGCCCCGTTACCGTCACTGCCGCATTCCACAAAAATGGCATTACGTGGTTCTTACAGCAAGTCCTTAGGGGGATGTGTGACTGCATGATAATACTTATATTTATTTTCCTGAACATGTATCCTTACGTGGTATAAATTATATCATGGTAACGAGTCCTTTGGTATTTACGCCACTCATTTTTGTTAATAGAAATTTAGGAGATATAGTTAAAAAATGCCTTTCAAATATATGTTGGTGAAATGGATTCCTGTTTGATATATTTTAGTTCTGAGGGTTAAAAACAGTCCTTGGATTAGGCAATACAACAGCAACAAAATTCCAGGCCATTGTTATATTTGTCACTGTATAAAACTGTGTCTTTTGCATCATACTGGTTGTTCAATGCATTCTATTGATGATTCTGTTGAATATCATATATCTTGTTACTGCTTGTATAATTTTTTTCCAAAACACAAAAGGGCCATAAAACTTTGCGACCAAGTATTTGATGTTCGTGCATTCTCATGATTTTTTTCCCATACAATTTAGCATGTAAATGTATCGCAGCTGAAGCGTATAACTTTAACAATAACATTTTGAACAAAGTTAAAGGTAGATCTCACTCCGAAAAATCACAGATCTGCTGAAAATTTTGTTTTGAATTGGCTGCATAGATATATCAAGATTATAGCTTTGCTTCAGATTAGCATCTAGTATGAATCGTAGTTGCTCAATTTCTGTGTAAACGTTTAGTTTTTGGACAATGTTTATACTCGGTGTAATTGTCTTTCTTCCTTTTAAAGGTATCCTCTCTCCCGATCAGGACATTTGGGGGATTTGTTTCCTCTGTAGGACGTTCTAAGTTATTGTTTTGTGTCCTTCTTGACTATTCAGTTTACCAAAAATATCTACTCCCAGTTTGAGTAATTTTCATTGTCGCTTACAAATTATCGATGTCTGAAGGACACCTTTGAGGTTTGAAGAGAAACTTTTTCTTTTTCATGAAATGATATCAACTTCATTTTTTTTAAATTCAGGTTCTTACTGCCCTATTACCCTCATAAAAGTGACTCAGCAACTTGTGAAATGAGACCAAAATAATACTTGATATACAATTATAAATCAGTCAAAAAAATAGTTGTTTAGCCTTCAAGGTACTTATTTATATGATGGCTCGTTTTTAAATGTAACATGCACGTGAACTATTGAGAACTAGATTCCACACATGTCTTCACAAACTACACGTATATGCTCCTGTATCATTCCTTTATTCTGAAAATCATTCTCGATTGGGGGAAATGTAATTTAAAGTTCTGTGTAATAAAATGTGTTTGTTTCATTGTTCAGTTAAACTTTGGCTCACCCTGACATTTTACAATTAAACAAAAATTCTTATAAACACTTTTTTTAACATTTTTGTTTATACATGTTCGGAGCTAAAGGAACTAGACTTATGATATTGATAATTTTGTTTGAATTAACTAATGTGTTTCCACAGTTAATGCATAGGCTCGAACGGTGTAAGCCATTTAAAAACAATTGTTTAACATGTAAGCCCGATATTTACAATTTACTATTCACCAACGATGACTACGATGTCCATTTAAGAAATGTTTGGTTTGAATATTTTATGAGTTATTACCATACATTGTTTCTGTATTGGTGTAGGCATACACATTGTATTTAATGAAATATATATTGTATGTAATTTTATGTATAGAAAAATATATATATAAGAAAATAATGCCTACAAAAAATATGTTGCTTTTTATGAAAGATAAAGAGGAATTATTGTATAATAAGGATATGTGAAAAAGGGTGACTTGTTGATAATCAAATGAGTTTTGAAAGAGGATGAGTTATTGTGGCATTTACTCTAGCCTGCTAGTAGAACAGGAAAGTCAATTTTTTGTTAGTTCTACAAGCAATAAACTTCAAACTACTATGAACAGATTCCTGTACTGATTCATCTTTTGCAACAATGTCCAATATGGATGGACTGTTAGATGGATGGACACATAAAGGATTGAATTGATTGATTGATTGATTGATTGATGGATGGATGGATGGATGGATGGATGGATGGATGGATGGGTGGGTGGGTGGATGTTATTTCGACAAGCAATACAGTTCAAACTACTATGAATTGAACGTGTGCTGATTTCCCTTTTGCAACAATGTCCAATATGGATGGACTGTTAGATGGATGGACACAAAGGATTGAATTGATTGATTGATTGATGGATGGATGTATGGATGGATGGGTGGGTGGATGTTATTTCGACAAGCAATACAGTTCAAACTACTATGAATTGAACGTGTGCTGATTTCCTTTTTGGACTGTTGGATGGATTGTTATATTGATGGATACATACAAATTTATTATTATATTGATCAATCAATCAATCAAATCATCAATATGGATTATTATTACACAAACAGGCTAGTTTTAAGATTCAATAAATCATGTATTTTGTTTCCGTCTCGGGTTTGTCAGTCATATCGTTCATTATTGTTATGATATTACCATCGTAACGTGTATTATGTAGCTCTACAAATGTGTATTTGCGAGTGCAATATCAGACGATATTACCCCTCCATGGATATTCAATCCAGCGCGGAAGTGCGCAAATTCATACGCGCGTTTATTAGTGACGCATGAATGGCTTTGCGCGTATCTAATTGTGACGTATGAATACGTTTACACAACTCTGCTACAGTACGCGCAAATGGCCCTTCATGGGTTGAAAATGTTTAATCAGTAATTTGAGATTCAATGAACAAGAAGATGTATGTTTTTGTTTATTTATGTTTTGCTCTGGATAGTATGTATAATAAAAATAATATTGACTGGCTTGTTCTTTCGTGATATATCAGAAATATTGCATTCGCTAGGATCATATTGCACTCTAGCGAATGCAATATTTCTGATATACCACTCAAGGCCAGTCAATATTATATAAGTGCATGGATGGGTGGGTGGTTGGATTTATAGAGGATGGTTGGATGGATTATTAATTACTGATGGAAAGGTGGATCGATCAATTGATGGAACAATGAATAGATGAATACATGGTGGAAATAAGATGACTGATTGACGAATGGACAGATGAATGGATTATTGGATGTATGGCTGAAAAATAAGAATTGTTGCCATGCAAACATCAAAATGTCATGAAAATTTAAAAGAGAAAATGATCCCTTTTGTACACAACCCACCCAGTTCCCATAGTCAAGCGGTTAAAATCAACACACAAAAGGCAACCTGCATTAAAAATGTATAGGTACTTTAATCCGAATTTCGCAAAATAGAGTAATACTATGAATCGATCCGGCTCGATCTGCAAGTTATAAACATGATCAATCTGTTATTCTCCACCTTCAGACCTTCAATACGTGGATTTTTTTAAAAATTTGTATTCTATCCAATACGAGGTTCTGCACAATAAAACGAATTTTAAATAATTTTTTTTTTCTTCTTCTGATGAAAAATATACTCTATAAATATTTCATAATTAAAAAACAAAAATGGAAGATAAATGTTGCTTGCAAGATACCGTTTCCATGGTGAAATGGATGATTCCTGTATGCACCATTTAGAAAGGGTTGAGGAATAAAAATAACCCCAGAGGAATTGAAAATCCTCCTTGGATAGTCCTGAAACGTATAGGCTGGAATTCACAAAGGAGGTTTTAATACAAAACCATGGTTCAAACCATGGTCTACATCTACGAAGTGCTGCTTGTAGACAGGTAACAAATTGCTAATTTGCTAATGATATGACCGCTAGTGCTTGCTAACGAGCCAATTCCAGCATCTGAGAAGACAGACATTCATTATGTGCGAATGTGTAGCATCAACATTGTTAACAAGTAAGTAGTGCGCATTCTTTCTCCATCAGTTTACAAAAAGCACCCCATAGATGTAGACTATGGTTTAAACTATGGTTTACATAAACATCCTTTGTGAATTCCAGTGCCAGTGGAACATCACTATGACATGGACATGAAAATTACTGTGTTAGATCCAAGGTTTAAACAAAAATTCCAAAGAATATGAATAGCTTGGACTAGCAAAACAAAACAACCTTGGTTTTATCATATCACGGCTCTTTATCACAAATTTTTACTTTATCACTCCACCCCTTCCCTGCAATAATTCATACCTGTGCAGTAGGCCTCGTCAGACCCAAGAAAGAATATTGACAGTTTACCTCTCAAGAAGATCTGCTAGGATAACAAATCTATGCCCCATATTGAATATTGACAGTCCTTTAATTTCACCACTAAAGCGGCCCTTATAGCCCTTTTAGGACTATCCAAGGACATATTTCCAGCCCCTTGGCAGGGTTATCTTTTCTTCTATCATTCCCTACATGACACTACCTATTAAATCACTTGGGTAAAATGAAAATAATACTGTTTTAAATGGGATTTATGGATACTATACATTTTAATATAAATATAAAGCATTCTATTATTATGAAGGTTTAAATAGGTACTTTCCTCAAAGTTCATTCACTCAACATGAAAATCGTCACATACATTGCCATCAAACTTAAATAGGCCTATAAATATAAAGCTTATTGGGAGTATTATATACTTTTATTTACATACAAATATGAGACTACTTATAAATACTTTGCCACATTAATATCAGGCAATATACTATGGTAGTGTAAATAGGAAATCTCTCTGATCTGTACTGAAGTTCAAGAATATCTTGCGTTCATTTTAATCATGATCATCCAGATAAATACAAAAATATATGAACATTAAATGTAACTATCACAATCTCAAGTAAAGATGAAGTTCTAATCTTTATTAAATTATGATATAAATTAACTTGTATTTTTGAATTACATGATACCTTTCATGAAAAGTTATCATGTATTTTTTAATTACACGATACCTTTTATGAAAAGTGATAGCAATGCTCAAAAGAAGCACTGGTCCGTGCCACCGAAAATGTGCTTTTGGCCATCAAAATGTGATTTATGCAAACATTTTACTAGCCTGATTGCGCAAGCAAATGTAACATAATTTGGTATGCCTTTCTTTGTTCTGACCTCTGGCTCTGGGATACTCAAATCCCGTTTTGGGCCACCAAAAGTTGACAAGTATTAATTTTACTTGCCCGACACGGTCACCAAAGAATTGTGTGTGTTTTTTGGTGAAGATTACTCATTGGTTACCATAGTTGGCAGTATGTTGTTCTGTTTCATATAGGGGTAAATTACAAGTCAGTCATTGCTGCTCCCTTTCCCAGGAATCACGGGTGCTTCAAGGTCGGATGGGAATGAAATATGGCCTGTGTGCACCTCAATTCTACGCTGGCTGGAATGTTCTCCAAGGAACCTTCACAACCAAATACTGCGATAATCTTCAGAATTGAAGGAAACAGTTTAATAGGCAGAAGAAGTGTAGAAGAATAAGCCTCTCCAGGGCCCCGTTGCAGAAAGAGATGCAATCCATTGTAAAGTTGCAATTAATTGTTAGTCAGATCGTATGACTAAATGCACAAAACTGATTGGTTAAAATGCGCACGTTTTTTGATTTACAATTAATTGTAACTTACAATCGATTGTATCTCTTTCTGCGATGGGGCCCTGGAGAGGCTATAAACACAAAACTGATTATTATTGCTAAAATTATAGTCAAGAAAAATGGAACCAAAACACACGCCAAAAATGCTAGAAAAAAAGGCCCCTGTGGAGGCTTATAAAGTAACATCAACTTCGGTTGATGTCTATCTGCTTCACATCTTCTGTTAACTCTTCTCCTTTTAAGATTTCTCCACTTTCATTTCCAGTTCTTTGTTCTTCCTTGGCATCATCATCTCCATGGTAACCACCCTTCGTTGGTAAAGCCATGGCAGTGGCATCACCCTGACCCGATAATTCAGTTTTGATCCGTGACTGTTCCGGGTCTTGGTCCTGGTCTTGTGCTGGTAGTCCTGGACTTGGTTCAGAGGTCGAATTGCTATCCCCATCTGCTGATGAATCCGCCTCTAACGCTTCCAAAGGAAGGGCTTGCCTGGCTTCGTGAATCAGTCTCTTAACCCCAACCATCCACTGACTCACCTGAAAGAAATTTAAACCATATTAACTTATTAGTAATGTTTTGATATTGCATAATCAAACTAGAAATTCTATTCTGAGATGCATTATTACTATAAATTAAATTGAGCAAATCAAATTTGGCTACCCCTGGAATCAAATGCGAGACCTCTGGATTGCTAGACCAGTGCTCTACCAAATAAGCTAGAAAGCTCTTGTGATGGTTGTCTGTCTAAAGAACCCTTTTCAATGCTCGTGCTAATCAGAAGCAACCTTCTTTGCTCATTTTCATAATTTATATTTATAGATTTCTGGTCAGTTTTCCCTGTTTGACATTGATTTACCCAAAAAGCTGCATCACTCCAGTGATCCCTCGCAAATCTTATCCTATGGGTTTGTGTCAGGTTTATGACATAGCTTCAGGCAAATATCACTCTGTTGATATTTCAACAGTACTGATGAAGGCTATAAAACAATTGTTTTAATAAACTTGACAAAGCTCAACCAGAACTCCTAGCTACCTTTTAATTGTTGATTTTTGTTTGGACAGTTCGGACAAATGACACAAAGATTCCAAGTTGAACTTAACTCCAAGTTGGACTTAAAAATTATGGAAAGCCATTTGTAGCCTTGAAATAAAACATATTCAAAAGATTAAAAAACACAAGTATTTGAAATGTCCAACAAAAATTTATATATAAATTATTTCAAGGCTCCCTTGATAACAAAATAATTGATAACAAATAACAAAATTAACTGATTTTATCAAACTTTATGCCTTTTCAAAAGAACTGTTTCAACAATTTTACAAAGAAACTAACGGCTTTCCATAATAGTTAGGTCCAACTAAGAGTTTAGTTCATTTTGTGAAACACCCCCCAGGAGTATTGCATTCTACATCAGCCCAAGTATTTTCATGAAAAGTCATGAATGGGTTAAACAAGGAATGCATGGTGTTACTACAGTAAAACATGGTCAATAGTGAACACCCAAGGGAGGAGACATAAAAAGTCACCACTTTTATAGATAGACAGACAGGATCATACATAAAGGCAATCATATTGACTAATATGTTTTTTAAAATTTATTTATGTATTTTATGATGATTGTATTTGTATCAAAAGTGTAAAACTATATACTTTGTATCTAGAAGGGGGCTACTGCCTATAAGTTTATTTACCTTTTTGTAGTCTTCCTATTTCAATGTATTATTTATATGATTGATACATGTACAAGTTATACATACTGTGTTTTTAAGATTGAAATTAATACAAAAATAAACTTGAACTTGAACTGTTCTTACCTCGCTAACATGGTCCAGCATCAATGCCAAGTGCACTTCATGGGCACTGTCGTATCTCCTGGCCTTGAGGTCTGTGGCGAACATTTAAACAAATTGAAAGAGGTGAATTAAACCCAATTATCATTAATATCAGAGCTACCAGCATTGAAATTCAACAATCATTAAAAAGCTAGGGTAATTTCATCAGAAATCAGGGAGATATCTATCAAATGCATACAACCCAATGACAATAAAATGTCAATAATAGAGCACTGAAGAGGCTAACCTGGATAAAGAATACTACAAAAGAAATAAAATAATCATAATAATCGGGGAGATAGTCGGATAGGATGAAATCTGATGCATTAATCTTAGTCTATTTTCAAAGAGTCTCCTGCAAAATCAGGGGGACTTGGCAGATCTGTGAGACATGTCTGGCAGCTGATAGCTGAATCGTACATGTATTGCAACAAAGCAAATATGACAATGATATAAATAAGTGGAAGTTGGATTTGGTCCGTAGTTTGGCAAATATGTAAAGTAATGGCAAGCAAAATCTGCAAAATAAGTCCTGGTAGTTTCAAATATGATTTAATGAGTTAATTTTCTTTTAGGGACATATCTTTACTTATTGACAGTTTGCCTGACTCAAGCGGGCCAGTTTTAGTATTTTTAGGTAGCAGCCCGACACCAATAATGAAAATAAAAATGAACTTATAAGTTTGCAAGTTGCAATGCATGACAAAAGTGTTTGGTTTATCGACTCACCTGAAGCAAGTTTGGCAGTTCTTTGTTGCACTGGTAACGAAAGCTTGCCGTTCTCCCAAGAGCCTTGCAAGACTTTTAGTCGCCTCTCTATGTCCGTGATCACTCGTTTCTGAACAGAGAACATCAACAATTTAAATCATTATCAAATTATTCAAATACCATGGCTGCTATATGCATGATGTTATGTAATGTTAAATGTAAATGACAAATTAGTCTGTATCATGTTAAGATTTTCTCTCTATGTCCGTGGTGACCCGTTTCTGAACAGAGAATAACAAACAATCAAAATCAGTTTTAAATTTGCTAAGCCTACTATTTGCATGATGTTATGCAATGTCATACAAATTACTTTTTACTTTAATAGTCTCCTCTCTATGCCTGTTGTGACCCTTTTCTGAACAGAGAATGGAACATTTTTTAAAGGTCTAGTTTCAAAATCGACAGGTGTTATATCATACAAATTGTGTTCTATTCTCTCATTTTGAATCATTAGATCTTTTAACACTTGAGCTTTCTTACATTTTCCTTGTATTACATAACAAATTCAGTAATCTTATATTTCATATTATCAATCTTCTTTTTTATTTATATTTCTTTGTTTACACTTTTAACCTGTTGACCGACAAAGACAGAATGTGAACATTTTGAATATTTCAATGTCAAGTCTCATCCTTAATCACAGTTTGTATCAATTGTTAATGTATTTGAGATCATGAAAAGATGCTTTACACATGCAATGCAATTTTAGGGCAGGTCAATTTTCATTTTGGACCATCACAAGATTAAAGGAAATTCTTCTTACTAGCCGAACCAGACTAGCAAACAAGCTAGCATGAACGACCGTGTAAATGATCATACAGTCAAACCCGTGTATAGTGACCGCCTAGGGGAAACCAGAAAAGTGGCCACTGTAGACAGGTGACTGCTGTAGAGAGGTTCTATAACACTGTAGAGGATCACTTTTGATAGGCACTATAGGCAGGTAGGCTGACCGCTAAGACAGGTTTGACTGTACACTCAAACAATCCCACAATACACACACACACATACCTGAAGACTGTTCTGGCATTGTTCTAGTACGCCCCTCATCAAGGCAATAGTGGTTTCACACGAGACATCAACTTCCGTTGAATCGCCCCCATCGCCTCTATTACCCACTCCTAAACTCTCAGACGAGGCATTTATCTTCCCCTCTGTATGAGTTACAGGTGGTACGGACCCTGACTGGCTGCTCCCCTGTGGGAGTGGGGGTGGGGTGGTGCTTGATCCTGCCTGGGGTGGGGGCGAGGTATGTCGGTAGGATGGAAGGGGCGGTCCTGATGACGGTGGTTGCTGTTGCTGGGCTGTAATAATGGATTGAGTGACAAGCAACTTTTAGAATATTAAATAAAACTTCTTTTCTTTAAAAAAAAATTTTTTTGTACATTTTACTATTAACTAGATTAGATCAAGAAGCCAACGGATCCATCTGTGTTTACCCGTGCTACTCTATTGACCTTTGACCCTAGCCAGCCGTTTGATACCAGCTGCTATTCTCCTCTCTCTTACACTGTAAACTGTATTTATACAAATTAATGCATCTCGTTGGTTCAACCAGTCCGTCCACTACCCAGACTCTTCCATTCCACACCCGTTTATATCCAGAACTGATGTGAATGTGCGACACATGGGATCGCTGATCTCTGAAAAACCAGACAAAGAATAATTATAAGATAAGCATGAATGAGATGCGACTGTCTCATACATGAAACTTATAATTCACATCCTAACGCAGAATGATCATATTACCTTGGGCAGGGCTCTGAGGCGAGGCATAGTTTTGTGGCATTGCAACTCTCTGGTTTAGCAGGTTTCTCCTGGGGGAGCTCTGGGCTGGAGGGCCGGTACTGAAGGCCGTGCTGGGTGGGTCGTTCCAGCCCTTGTCACGGTTACCTGAACAGAGGCAGGGGAAAATAGAAAAAAAGAATCAGACAACATTTTGTTGAATATATGGAGACTCTCTGGTTGAGCAGGTTTCTCCTGGGGGAGCTCTGGGCTGGAGGGCCGGTACTGAAGGCCATGCTGGGTGGGTCGTTCCAGCCCTTGTCACGGTTACCTGAACAGAGGCAGGGAATAAGAAAAAGAAATTCAATTATAATTTTTTTATCAGACAACATCTTGTTGAATATGGAGACTCTCTGGTTGAGTTTGTTTCTCCTGGGGGAGCTCTGGGCTGGAGGGCCGGTACTGAAGACCATGCTGGGTGGGTCGTTCCAGCCTTTGTCACGGTTTCCTGAACATAGGCAGGGAACAGGAAAGATGGTAACTTTTTAGCATTCTCTTCCAAGTGTGCCCAAGGGCCAAGACATGCACATGCATGACAAAACAGAACGGATGCCCTATGAAATTGGTTTGTATAGATGGATTATTTTTGTTGCTTTGGTAGAGAATGCAATTTTTCAAATCAGACACTGCTTGTTGATGGCTCCATAGACACTCTACCGGACACTCATTTATATAACTACACCACTGCCTAATAGTAAATATATTAGTATTGAAAAGGGCAAAATTTAAAAAATAAGACAGATAAAACAGTAGAAATGTAAAGAGGAAGAAGATTAAAAGGAAACGTTTTTGTTTCATTTCCTTTTATTCATTTAGACTTTGAAATAATACTTGGGCAATCAGAAATAACGGCATACGAAGATGTGCCCACGACTTGGTATGCACTACCGGCTGTCCCTGCCAATACTGTTCGTTCATATCATACTACGATACAGAATCACGTCGCGTCAGTGACACGGAAATGCATATTTTTTTCGCCCGCCCACTGACATATATATGCAGTATAACATGCAGTGTACACATTAATTGCGAATTCACTTCAACCCAGTTGTTATTGGCTACGATCCGATGTTTCCGGTATAAAATAGAATAATAGAATAGTGTTAATGGTCATGTGTATTAAACATAAAGTATTTTACCCATGAAAGTTCAGGTATGGTATGCACATGACTTAAAGAACCCAAACTAGGCCATGCTCTGTGATTTGTATAGTGCATCGGTTCTTTTTGTCATGCATGTCAAGTCGGCACATCTTTGAAGAGAAGACTAATTAGAACTCCATGCAGTCTCAAGACATGATGTAGATTGACATTCATAAATATTTCAATTTTCAATTGACAATTTTCCCACAGCTTCAAGTCAACTTTCAAGTCCATGCCCATGGGCATGGCATGGGCATTCACTCAACTCAAGTTTTAAAAAAACAGCTAGAAAGTCTACTGCCTACTGACTGTAGAAACTAGAATGGTAGACGTACAAAAGTTACATTACATTCATTACATGATCATGAGATGTTTTGGATTTGTCGTGGAATCTAACATAATTAACATCAAACAGTTAAGGCCCTATCTCACTGGCCTTGTGACTAGTTGGCGACCTGTTGGCGACTCGAGTTTCCGCGACGTCTCCTGGAGACTAGCCGGGAGTCGCGGGGAAATCAAACATGTTCGATTTTTTTTGGAGACTTTTTCCAGTATGATCTCGGAGACGTACCGCGACATCTCCATCAGCTGCGGCGACGTCGTGTAGACGTCTCCATCAGTTGCGGCGACGTCGCGGAGACGTCTCCATCAGTTGCGGCGACGTCGCGGAGACGTCTCCATCAGTTGCAGCGACGTCTCCGCGACGTCTCCTGGAGACTAGCGCCGACTCTCCGGTGAGTCGCGGGGAAATCAAACATGTTTTATTTTTTTGAAGACTTTTTCCTGTCTCCAGCAAGTCTCCGCGACTTCTCCGAGACCTACTGGAGACCAAGGCGACAAAGAGGAAATGTTGCGGCGACGTCTCCGCGACACTGCTTGACGTTGCTTGACCCACTTTAGAGACCATGTGACTGAGGTGTTTATCTAGGTATATATAGACAGGCAGAAGTCGCGGCGACGTCTCCGCAACCTTGTGGAAACCCATGCCATGGCGACCCATCGGAGACATTGCGGAGACGTCGCCTTGGTGAGATTGCAAGCCATTTTTGGGTCTCCCCGAGTCGCCGCGACTACCGCGACTGATCAGTCACGGCAGTCGCGGCGACGTCTCCGCCAGTGAGATAGTACCTTTACAAAATCGGGCAATTCAATTCCAATTGGCTTGCAATTAACATCATACAACAAATCCAACATAGAAATGAACAGGTGGGACTGGACTGAGGTCCACGTCATCCAACTTAAAATGAGAAAATACAGGGTTAGATAAGGGACAGGGTACAAAACATATCAATACTGTTACAGTGATCACGATCACAGAGACGAATTAATGTTGATTTTCGAACTTAAACATTTTACACGAGAATAGAAATAAAAATATCTTAGACTTACCTAATCTCACTTGTTCCTCCATTTTCACAGCCACGTATTATCGTTCTACTGCTGGAACGTTGTGTTGTTGTTTATGAGATCGATATGGCGCGCACGATCGATATATCGGGATAAACGGATCCCTCCTATCCTGATCCTAGGCCTGAAAAGGGATAAAAATGAATAAATGAATCTACCGTAGATATTTATAAACAAATAAAATAAACAAATAGGTAAATAGGATAAATAAACGAAACCTTTATGACCTACAGATCGAAGCGAAACTGGGTCATGTTTAACTATTCTGCTCAATTTCAAATGACATTTAATAATACATGGAAAGTTATTAGAAGTTTTTTTAAGTCATCAGTAAAAACTACAAATATTAAATGTATAAATGTGAATGGTAGTTCCGTAGAAGATAGACAAATTATTGTGGACAATTTTAATGATTATTTTTGTAATGTTGTTTTGAAACTTTAGGACTCTATTCCTAGATGTCAGGAAGGCTTTATTGAATTTATGCAAGAACCCAATAGGTCTATAGATAGCCTATTTTTTAATGCCCACCGGAAATAGAATTGTTTAAACTTGTGAGCTCGCTTAAAAATAATAAGAGCCCTGGCTTTGATGGCATACAAAATTAATTAATTAAGGATACTATACATGGAATTGTGATACCACTTGTTCATATTTTTAATTTATCTTTCTCATCTGATATTGTACTGGTAGAAAATTGCTAAGGTAGTGCCAATATTTAAAAAGGGTGATCCTCAAACATTAAATAATTATTGACCCATTTCATTATTGACATCCTTTTCAAAGATTTTAGAAAAGCTTATATATGATAGAACAGTAATATTTTTAAATAAGACTAAAATATTTTCAAAATTCCAGTTTGGCTTTCGTGAAAAGCACACCACTATATGCTATCTTACACTTTGTTGATAAAGTAGCTCAAACATTAGACAATGGGCATATTTTTGGATTTCTCTAAGGCGTTTGATACTGTTGATCATGAAATTTTTAATAAGTAAATTGTCATATTATGGAGTCATAGGGGCATCGCTCTTAGTTGGTTTAGGAGCTATTTAACTGACAGAAAACAATATGTATCATTAAATGGAACTGACTCGAGTCGTCAAACTACCGTATATCTGGTGGATCGAGTCCCTCAGGGATCCCTTCTTGGCCCCCTACTTTTTATATTATATATTAATAATTTTCATTTTTCATCTGATGTCCTATCTTTCACATTTTTTGCAGATGATTCAAGTGTATTTTGTTCTCATAAAAACCCTGAAGTTTCATTAGATATTATAGTTAATAGTGAATTAAAGAAAGTTGTTTTGTGGATTCATGCAAATAAGTTGTTTTTGAACCTTCAAAAGACAAATTATATGTTTTTTAGTAACTCCCTAAAGGATTTACCTGGGATGTACTTTTTTGATGAGTTTCTTGGGCTACACATTGATGAGAAGCTGTCTTGGGCATCTCATTGTAGTAATATTTGTAAAGTCGTGTCTAGAAATACTGGTGTAATTTATAAATTAAGTTCTTTTGTCCCACAAGAAATTTTGCTTATTTTATATTCTACTTTAATTTTGCCTTACTTTAATTATGGAGTGAATTGGCATGGGGTAAGTCATTAAAAACGCAACTAGATAAGATTTGTGTTGCCCAGAAAAGGGTGGTTAGAGTTGTTTTTAATGTAAATTATCGTGCTCATACTAATGTTTTTTTCTATAGTAATAAGCTATTAAAGGTAGAAGACACTTATTTTTTGCATTTAGGCTCAATTATGGATGATTTTGAAAATGGTATTCTCCCGCTAGTACAAATATTTAGAAAGAACAATCAAATTCATAGCTATAATACAAGGCAGGCAACTGCACTTCATATACCACGTGTAAGAACTGCTTTTGCTCTGAATACGCTGGCTTGTACTGGTCCCAAGTTTTGGAATTCACTTCCTATTGATGTAACTAGTTCTGTTATAGTGTCTCTGTTTTTAAACACAAATGAAATCTGTTTTTAAACACAAATGAAAAATGAAATTACATTTATTGAGTAATTATGCTGAAAATATTTAATGTAAAAATTATATCATCACACATGTTATAAAGTAATTGTTTATTTTTTTTATTGATAACATGCATTGTTTTGTTTCATTTTGTTAGTAAATTTTTTTTTTGTCACTTGTAAATGTTTGAAGTTCACATTCTCTCTCTCTCTCTCTTCTATTTTTCCCCAACACCTTTCCCCATACATAGAACCTTCTTTTTCTCTGATTTTCTCTGTTTGTTGTTTTTCTTGTTCCATTTTGCCCTTTCCCTCTCCATCCTTTTGTATATATTTCCTCCTTCTCTCCTTTTCAAATATCAATCTATCCCTTTTGTAAATCTTTTTTCCCACATTTAAAAATTTTTAGTCTTAAATGTATAAGGTAGTTTTACTTTTTTTAAATGTTTCAAAGTAATTAAAACATTGATGTATTATATTTTCTCTGGGGACCTTGCTCTAACAAGCCCAGCTTCTTTAAGGTCTCCTCTTTCTTTCATGACTTGTGTAGAAGAACACATTGACTAAATATTGCACTTCAAATTATGCTTATACTGATAATTTGTTCTTCCTGTTACTTATTTGATATTCTATGTACAAATGTTTTGTGAAAGAAGGAAATAAATGAACCTTGAACCTTGAACCACACTCTAAAAAATAACTACCGGTAGTCAAAATGACCAGAAACCTAGTCAGCCGGGCACCTGCACTATTTCTAGTCAACATGATCCGGAAAATCTAGTCAAATACATTGATGTTTTAATTAAATATTGCCTTTTTATACATAAAAATATACTCAATAGCGTTTTCACGTTATTGAGTATAATTTCAATATATTTTTCTGTATACAAAGGCAATATAAAATTAGAACATCAATGTATTTGACTAGATTTTCGGGATCATTTTGACTAGAAATAGTGCAGGTGCCCGGCTGACTAGGTTTCTGGTCATTTTGACTAGTTATTTTTTAGAGTGTGCAGGGAAGTGGAAGTAGCTACTATTATTGATTGACCTCATACAATGAATGATAGAGATGAGCAATGACCACGCGTCGGAAATCGACAGATAGCACAAATAGCGGATCATGAACGGGGGTTGGAGAACCAGTTAAACGGTCCGATCCCAACCACAAATCTCAACCCCTTAAAAAATAACTAGTCAAAATGACCAGAAACCTAGTCAGCCGGGCACCTGCACTATTTCTAGTCAAAATGATCCGGAAAATCTAGTCAAATACATTGATGTTCTAATTTTATATTGCCTTTGTATACAGACAAATATATTGAAATTATACTCAATAACGTGAAAACGCTATTGAGTATATAATTTTAGATTATTTTTCTGTATAAAAAGGAAATATTTAATTAAAACATCAATGTATTTGACTAGATTTTCCGGATCATGTTGACTAGAAATAGTGCAGGTGCCCGGCTGACTAGGTTTCTGGTCATTTTGACTAGTTTGACGAGTGTATCCCCGCCCGTTACAATAAAATAAACTACTGTCAAACCATCGATTATTATCTCAATGTGTCAAACACATGATCCAGTTCCCATACGCTAGGAAATGTAAGTACATGTAATTTGTAATACAATACAATACAATACAATACAATACAATACAATACAATACAATACAATATACAATACATTAGCGTTTTCTTTTACGTTGTTCTGGCATATGCCATACATGGTAATTTTTGGTAGGCGACCATTTTTTGCTTATCTTGCCAAATACATTTATAAATATATATTATTTTATTGTATTTTGATAATATACGGTATGTGTTTTGCGCCTGTAATATATGTATGCATGTATAGTATATATTTTTGTTGTGCACAAGGCACTTTAAATAGTCCTTGGACTCGTACAGTCTTGTTTATTTTATGAGTTCAATAATAAAATTAAAAAAAACGATATAGGCCTATCTATCTATCTATCTATCCGACAACTATAGTACATTACAATGTAATGAAAAATACAATATAATATAATATAATATAATATAATGTAATGTAATGTAATGTAATGTAATGTAATGTAATAATGTAATGTAATAATATAATATAAAACAATACAATACAATAATACATACAATACAATACATTACATTACATTACATAACAAAACAATACAATGCAATGAAGTATCACGTATTATAAGATCAGCGTTTAATATATAATACTGAGCTTTCGTTTTATGTTCATATTATAAAACAACTTGCACAATAATCCTGCATGCCCAATAATCTGTACCGTATATTAATAATATGCCTACCGACGTTTTTTAAACCCCAAGAAAGTAATATTATTTTTAACCCCATATCATGCGGTATAGTGAAATTCTAATCATCTATCATGACGTATGAGGTACAAAATGGCTGCCTACATATCGATATAATTCTATTTTTATATCGATGCAATATACATGTAGGATCTTTGAATATAATACACATTACTGTACATACTTCACGGTAATAAGGCTCTCTATATAATAATGCTAACATTCGTTATAATACATGAATACGGTATGCGCGTGCATGATGCATGGTGCGTGCATCTCGATCACTTGGACTGGGGATTCCCCAGTAACATATTCCTTATGTACTTTGCTCCCAATTCAAGCAGTCACCATAATACTTATCATAATTTATATTCATCTCGCTAAAAGTATAACAACAGATCAGAATTGCACCGTATACTAGTATTAGCCTAAACTTGGATTATTATATGGACAGTACTAGTTTTCAACTACAGTGTCCGTGTACGGATGCTTTTGTATTTTATCAGGTCTGCACTGACGTCGATCAAAATCATTACTAGTATGTGTTTACATTTATAGAGGGATAGGACGTCCATTTTATGTTTTCGCAAGTCAGAGGCGTCGATCCATTAATTTAGGGAACATATTTGCTAGCTGTTTTACCTGCCTGCTGCAGTGCAGTTTCCTTCTTCTTTTGTAAAAACGCTTCTGAATCAATCAACGGCAAGGATTATACAGATCACGTTGTGCACATATATGCCTTCATGTATTGCTATGTCGGACAAGCTTCCCTGTGGTCTATGACAATAAGTAGGTATTATTCTATATTTATACTATTTTACGAAATTCCATTACTTACAGTGATCCGTGTAAAGTGTCAGATATTGCACAAACTGACATTTGAGACTTCAATCCTATATCAATATCATCGTAAAATAGAATTGAAAGATTTGTGAAAGTTTGAAAGAAAACGAACACTGTTTACCTAGTGAAAAGACGAATATTGAGTTCATATTTTATCACCGAATACTGATGGTCTGTTGTAGATTTGTTGCAGTAAAAATTATCCGTTTGAGATATCCGCACCCGTGTATTATCAGCTACATATACAGTACGGAATTCATGGATTTTGCGCACACTAGGCTCAAAGTTCAGTGGGTAGGGACAATTTCTCACGCGCGCTGGCAGGACGTATTCAGCGACGTCAATTGTACTTTTTATCAATACCGTTAGCTAACGCTTTTGAAATAATGATTTTCAATGATAATTATCTTCATACTAAAGGGACATTTGAAAAAACCGAACCCTATTTTATTCTTCTCTTACCATAAGCTAAACAACACGGCAGAGGAGAAACGAGGAAGCTCCAAGTATTTTTCGTGGAGTTAGATACTTCTGAATCGAATGATGAGTGTTTTATGATCTAAATCATATTCAGTCTAAGTATTAGTTTCTTTACTACGCAATGTATGTTTTATGTACATATAGTCCTAACAATGCAATGCAGATAAGTATATCATAATTGTTAATCTAAATATAATTAGGCCTATGCATGGTTGTAATTATTTTTGAAATGTCTTAATTTGTATTATTTATTCCATTGTGTGTTTATTTCAAATTTAATTTGAATTATTATCCTAATGTAAATATAGCCATGATCGAGGTTGCTGTTTTGTATATTTTGTCATTATATTTCGTAAGTATTATTTCGTAGACGGTTTATCTGCATGTCTTCTAGTGCCTCTCAAATATTATAACGTACCCAGGAGTGATCGTCGGTCATGATGATGAGAATCGCTACATTGAACATACAGTAGTAGGTTAATTAGTTGATTAATAATTCAGCTGCACTGGCAGGTTGTATAGATATGCTTTATATTCTACAGTACACACAATGTTGCAACGAAGCTGTTCATAATTTAGTATTATTAAAACACGTACCCCCTGGTTGTTGCATGGATACCACAAGTCAGATACAACCAACTCGTTGTAGGATTCCCTGTATATGACGTCATAACATCCACCACATGATATTATAATTATTTGCATCATGCACGCAATAACATATCATATATCCTATATATTTATGTTATATCATGGAAGTAGGAGTTTGATGGAAGGAACTCTATATGAAGTCATGTGATCGATGCACCGACCGGTCCGAATATTTTCCTCCATAATTAAATTACGAACGCCCCGCTGCGTATGGTGAAATCCCGGCTTTGATTCAGGTTGCAGCTGTTTCTCGTACCAGTCACGTTAAAGTTACATGGGAAGTGCTAGAGCAGGGTGCGTGTTTTGATGTGCTAAGTTAGAACTTCTTAACTTGAGTTATGAAATAGGTTCGTTTCCTTAAAATGGGGTGCAGGTTTATAGCTTTAAATATGTGCCTATATTGATATACCACACTCTTCTTTTCAAAGAAATCCTTAAGTTGGGCAAGAAAGGTAAATTTCATGCAACTCTTTTGCTTGTTTTCGCATCGGCGTTCCATACTGCTAAAAAAGTAATTTATATAAGCGGAGCGGGAATGTGCGCACGTGCGACCCGGATTATGACATCACAAGCAGACCGCAACACGGAGGAATGTGCATGGTTTACATGCAGAGCCTATGATTTGCTTGTAAAACAAACTCGTTTTTGCTTGTAAATTGAGGCTTAACTGAAAATTCCTAAGAAATGAATTATAGCAGCTTGCAGCAACACATCTGAGTGTAGATCGTCCATGATATAAACTTTAACAAATGTTTGCAAATATTGAAAAAAATCGAAATAATATCTCTCTGTCAACGTGAGTATTGCACTCAGCGTGTACGTCTATGACCGAGCTATACTGCGATTGCCTGCATGTGACGTCACAAAGATGACGTCATTTTTCTTCGCCCGGACTCAATTTTTTTTACGGGGATTACTAAAGTGAATTTAAAAGTTGATTTTGTTTATTTTACTGGGTTTTCCGACGCGGAAAATATGCTTTTATTAGTAATCTTCATGACAATCTACCTTAGATACAGTAAAACACAATTTTTAGGTAGTTTTCTTGTCAGCCAACCTTTAAAGTCTTACACGGGGGAGAACATAATTATGTGGATAATTTGAAAAGGCGTGGTATATGGAAGTCTAAACTCAAATTGATCATGCAAGTTCGTGGTATTTACCCAGACGATGATAAATATGGGACCGAGGGCAACGGTGGGGCGAATTAATTTTCCATACGGTAAAAGGCCGGGCTACAACTACAAGTACGGTATATCAAGTGTGTGTGTTTGAGCACCTTATTATGTGGATATTGCGCAATATAAATGTTTAATATTAAATGTGGATGTGTGTGTGTGTGTGTGTGTGTGTGTGTGTGTGTGTGTGTGTGTGCGTGTGTGCGTGTGTGCGTGTGTGCGTGTGTGCGTGTGTGCGTGTGTGCGTGTGTGCGTGTGTGCGTGTGTGCGTGTGTGCGTGTGTGTGTGTGTGTGTGTGTGTGTGTGCACTCGTGTGCGTTGCATTCAATTTATAATATTTCACGCCAAACAATACCCTTTAAAATGTAAAATATCAAACAACGAATATATATACATAAATTGTGTGTGTTTTAATTTATAAACAATTGGGGGTGGGGCGGTAATTATCAAAGGGGTCAATCACCCCCGAATCACCCCTCTAGTTCCATCTCGCTTCGCCATTGTTGGGAATTCCGACGTTATCATAATTCTGGATGAACCCTATAATCAGGACTAGTTACCTTTGTGTGCAAACAAATGCGGGATTTATAGAGAATAGTGGTTTAAAATGTATAAAAGACTGCATAGTACAAAGGGTGTAATCATGGGTGTAATAGATACTCAGTCCCTGTTTTGATGATGACCCGTTTTAGGGTTAAAGACAGTCTAGCCTAACAAAATTGGTTGCAAAGCAAAATAAAATAGTACGTATCATATCGGGAGCAAACCCGAGATCAAAAGCCGGCGTACTATATTCACTTTGAAATATATTACTACATACCAGCAGTGTATTTTTTATTTATCAATGTATAAACAAATGTATGCCTGTCCGGTTTGTTCATTTGTTCGATACAAATCAGAGCTTGTATAATTACAAATACACGCTCCTCATCATTAATACATTTGCCCAGACCCAGAACTTTGTCAAACCAACATAATATTCGTTTTGCAGGCCCCCAAAAATGGAATTATTTATCTAGTGATATAAGAAATGCACCATCTTTGAATTGTTTTAAGATAAGATTTAAGAAAAAATTATATTCCTGTTTATAGTTTAGTGAGGGTTTTGAATTTTTTGATTAATGTTAGTGTAAACAAATTCTCTCTATACAGGGTGGCCCCCAAAAAACAGAACGGGGCACACTCAAAATACAGCAACACAATTATTATGTCCAACGGATAGGGTGCCTTTTCCAATGAACAACGATACCAAGAACAGCCATTTTGGTTGAGTAGTTTTTGTTCTAGGGCGCTGTGAGTGACATGATGTCAGGTTCCGTTTTTTGTCATTTTTTACCTAGTCAGGACCAGTAAAACCGCACGCACCGCCTTTCATATCGTATAACACAGCGCCTTTGACAGTGTGCACTCAGCCGTGTGCCGAGCTAATGGGCATGGTATTACGGGCAGTGAGTGCGGTTTTACTGGCCCTGACTAGGTAAAAATTGACAAAAATTGGCACCTGACATGGTCTCACTCACAGCGTCCTAAAACAAAAACTATACGACCAAAGTTACTGTTCTTGGTATCGTTTTTCATTGGAAAAGACACCCTACTGATGGACATAATATAGTTTGGTCTATATTTTGGGAAGTGCCCCGTTCCGGTTTTTTTGGGCCACCCTGTATAAGATGATTAGATTGATCAACCGTTATTCTTATTGATATACGCATTGTATTGTTGCCTTGTTGTCTTTTCTCGTGTTTTTCTTTTGTCTTGTGCCTGTCCTTCTTTCCTCCTGTTCATTCTGGCTGCTTAGCCTTTGTTCTCCTGTTTATGCGTCTAGTCCTTTCGTGATGTTTTGTCTGTTACCCAGTTATTACCTATATGGTTTTTGATAATGTTTTTTTTTTAATTAGGTGCTCTCGTTTCAAGCCGTGCTTTCAGACATGTTCACCTCCAATTATATTGTTGCAAATTTTGTTAATGTATGTTATTGGAAATATTTGGATATAAATGTCATATTGAACTGAACTGAACTATATATAATTAGCCTATATTTAAATAAATTAGTTACAATGTTTTTAGCTAAATTGAATGTTAAAATCATTTCAACCGCTATCACAATTACCATGATCACTGAATCTATAAAAGCAACAAGATACTATTTATTTGTAATTTATCGTTGACCTGTTTTTGATCTTCAAGTAATTACTCATATTGCCCGACTTGACATCAACAGTAAATATTCTTCCAAATATGCAATTTAAACCATGCATGCAGGCGTTCGGTACAATTCTAATTATGAATGATTAATTGCAGTGTGTATCCGTTGCCTGGGGTGATATATAATAATAATGTTGGTCACTATATGATACTCACCAGCGGTGTAGCGTGGTCGGACAAATCTTTTTTTTTTTTTTTGGGGGGGGGGGGGGGGGCACATTTTATTGATCTCTTTAGCGGACTTTTATGTTTTTATGTTGTTTTTCAATCGATGGGACTACTGATATACTCACATGAATAGCGCTATGTCAAATAACCATTATTAGTATGACCAAGGAGTTCAATAAAGGGAAGTTCTTATACCTCCTTGCAATGGCATAATTAAAGTCCATTAATACAGCCCTCCCCATTCTCTCTCTCTCAAACACACGGGGCGGCCAAGGCACATACCAGTGGTGGGGAAATACCAGTGATAGTGTAATGTACCCGTTTATTAAAGCGACCCCTTCACCCCCTTATAGCTGCGCCAATGGTGGGATTCCCCCGGCCAGTGGTGGGGAAATGGGGGGGGGGGGGGGGATGACTTATGCGATATTGTAATGTACCCGTATAAGCGACCCCTTAGCCCCCTTATAGCTGCGCCAATGGCGGGATTCCCCGGGCCAGTAGGGAAATGGGGGTGGGGGGAATGACTTGTGCGATATTGTAATGTACCCGTATAAGCGACCCCTTAGCCCCCTTATAGCTGCGCCAATGGTGGGATTCCCCAGTCGTGTCAATATCAATCTTGGCACAATGTACAGTTCCATAATGACTATTTACAATGGGCAACAACAATAGAATGAAAACCATTAATCAGTAAGGTTATATTTTGCATGTAGTGCTTTGCTTTGGTAATGTTTGGTGCCTTGGAATGATCTATACCAGCTAAAGCGACTACTGTATACGGTCTTACTCGAGGCATTCGCATGGATTTTGATAATTAATGTTGTGGAGTCTGACTTTGGTATAATATCGCTCATCTTTCCGGAAAAAAAAAATGTTTTAGTACTGTATGTGGTTGTATAAACTATAAACTACCCGATTTCATATAAATGAGAATTATGTTTCGAGCCCGATGCAGCATGGCATTATATTACTTCATTTTGTAAACGGACATAATTTCATTTTCAGGTGAGCTTACTGTTCTATTCACGGTGTAATTTTAATCCGGAATAAACTTGTATAATATTGATGTTATCATTTGTAATGGTTTATACTAGTACACCTACTATACTACTACTATACTCTTGGTACTTGGTAGTTTATTCCTCCAAAACACTCCATAGGAGTTTTAACTGGAGGTGGGTACTATAGGTATACTCTATTATACTATACTATACTACTGCTACTGCTACTGCTACTGCTACTGCTACTGCTACTGCTACCCTGATAGCAGACTGACGTCTTTATGACGTCTTAATTTGGTCGTAAACTGGTAAACACGTCATATGTCATACAAACGATCAGAATACGACGTCATTATGACGTATTTTAAAGACCATTTTTGACATGATGACTTGTGTCGTATAAAAGACGTAAAATTGACGTCATTATAACATCTTTAAACGACCATTTTCCCACTATTTATTTTTGTCGTAGGAAAGACGTAAAAACGATGTCATTATAACGTCGTTCAAAGACCATTTTTCAGAATGTATTATTGTCGTATAGAAGACATGATAACGACGTTTTTATAATGTCGTTTAAAGACCATTTTTGCCATACGGGTTTATGTCGTATCAATAACGCTATAAAGACGTAAGTTTGACGTCTTTTCAAGACCAATTTTTTGCCATCATTTTTTGTCGTATGGACGACCTTTTTACTACGTCATTTTGACGTCTTTCAAAGACCAATTTTTCCAATTATTTTGTATCGTATAAAAGACGTTACAACGACGTCTTTATTACGTCTTTCAAAGACCTTTTTTTTCACTATTTATTTTGTCATAAAAACGTCTTAAAATTGACGTCTTTATGATGTCGTTTAAAGACTATTTTTGCCATTATGGTTTGTGTCGTACGACGACGTTAATACGACATCATTATGATGTGTTTTCAAGACTAGTTTTTTGCCATAATTTAATGTCGTATGGACGACCTTTTTACAACGTCATTGTGACGTCTTTCAAAGACCATTTTTCCAATGCTTTTTCGTCATATTAAGGATGTAAGAACGACGTCATTATCACATCAATAAAAGATCATTTTAAAGTATTTATTTTGTAGTATAAAAGACGTTATAATGACGTCTTTATGATGTCTTTGAAAGGACCATTTTTACCATTAAGGTTTGTGTCGTACGGACAACGTTTTTAAGACGTCATGTTTACGTCTTTTTAAGACTATTTTTGCCATCATTTTTTGTCGTATGGACGCCATTTTTACGACGTTAATGTGACGTCTTTCAAAGACCATATTCCAATTGTTTTTTGTCGTATGGAAGGACGTAAAAATGACGTTAATATTACGTCATTTAAAGATCACTTTTTCAGTATTTATTTTTGTTGTATAGAAGACGTAAGAATGACGTCTTTATGATGTCTTTGAAAGACCATTTTTGCAATTAAGGTTTGTGTCCTACGGACAACATTATTAAGACGTCATTTTGACGTCTTTTCAAGACTATTTTTGCCATCATTTTTTGTCGTATGGACGACCACTTTACGACGTCATTTTGAAGTCTTTTCAAGACTAGTTGTTTGCCATCATTTTTTGTCGTATGGACGACCTTTTTACTACGTCATTTTGACGTCTTTCGAAGACCATTTTTTTCACTATTTATTTTGTCATAAAAACGTCTTAAAATTGACGTCTTCATGATGTCTTTTAAAGACCATTTTTGCCATATGGTTAGTGTCGTACGACGACGTTAATATGACGTCATTATGATGTGTTTTCAAGACTAGTTTTGGCCATCATATAATGTCGTATGGACGACCTTTTTACAACGTCATTGTGACGTCTTTCAAAGACCATTTTTTCCAATGGTTTTTTGTCATATTAAGGATGTAAAAACGACGTCAGTATCACGTCATTAAAAGATCATTTTTAAGTATTTATTTTGTAGTATAAAAGGCTTTATAATGACGTCTTTATAATGTCTTTGAAAGGACCATTTTTGCCATTAAGGTTTGTGTCGTACGCACGACAATATTAAGACGTCATTATGACGTCTTTACAAGACTAGTTTTTGCCATAATTTTACGACGTCATTGTGACGTCTTTTAAAAACCATTTTTTCCAATTATTTTTTGTCGTATAGACGACGTTATTACGACGTGATTATAACGTCTTTCAAAGACATTTAAACAATTATTTTTGGCGTATGGACGACCTTTTTATGACGTCAATAAGACGTCTTTATGTCGTCTAAATGGCGTAATTTATGGTACAAATTGACGTCTTCAAGACGTCTTCAAGACGCCTTTTCGGAAAAAGATACGTCATTATCACGTCAAAATATGAAGTCTATATGACGGTAAACGCGGGTGCAAAATCTTCACTTTTTGACGTGAATTTAAGACGTCTTAAAGACGAAGTACACAAGGTGGAAATGACGTCAAATCCAGACGTAAAAATCACGTCTTCTATTGACCAATAAGACGTCTTTATGTCGTCTAAATGGCGTAATTTATGGTACAAATTGACGTCTTCAAGACGTCGTAAAGACGGCCTTTTCGGAAAAAGATACGTCATTATCACGTAAAAATATGACATCTATATGACGGTAAACGCGGGTGCAAAATCTTCACTTTTTGATGTGAATTTACGACGACTTAAAGACGACGTACACAAGGTGGAAATGACGTCAAATCCAGACGTAAAAATCACGTCTTATATTGACCAATAAGACGTCTTTATGTCGTCTAAATGGCATAATTTATGGTACAAATTGACGTCTTCAAGACGTCGTTAAGACACCTTTTCGGAAAAAAATACGTCATTTTCACGTCAAAATATGACGTCTATATGACGGTAAACGCGGGTGCAAAATCTTCACTTTTTGACGGGAATTTACGACGTCTTAAAGACGACGTACACAAGGTGGAAATGACGTCAAATCCAGACGTAAAAATCACGTCTTATATTGACCAATAAGACATCTTTATGTCGTCTAAATGTAAGTATTTATTTTGTAGTATAAAAGGCTTTATAATGACGTCTTTATAATGTCTTTGAAAGGACCATTTTTGCCATTAAGGTTTGTGTCGTACGCACGACAATATTAAGACGTCATTATGACGTCTTTACAAGACTAGTTTTTGCCATAATCTTTTGTCGTATGAACGACCTCATTACGACGTCATTGTGACGTCTTTTAAAAACCATTTTTTCCAATTATTTTTTGTCGTATAGACGACGTTATTACAACGTGATTATGACGTCTTTCAAAGACATTTAAACAATTATTTTTGGCGTATGGACGACCTTTTTATGACGTCAATAAGACGTCTTTATGTCGTCTAAATGGCGTAATTTATGGTACAAATTGACGTCTTCAAGACGTCGTAAAGACGCCTTTTCGGAAAAAAATACGTCATTTTCACGTCAAAATATGACGTCTATATGACGGTAAACGCGGGTGCAAAATTTTCACTTTTTGACGTGAATTTAAGACGTCTTTAAGACGACGTGCACGACGAAAAACGACGTCATTTTTTACCAGTGTTTGCTATCAGGGATGTTGCAATGGTGGCAACCAAGCTTATAATACATACATTTATTTAGATCATGACTTGATTTATTCATTCATAAAAAGCACTAAAAAGCACTAAAAACACTATTGGTGGGTATGGTCCCTAAGTGAAGCAGCTGCTTCAAAATAAACACATACAAAATAATATACAACTAGTAAACAAAACAAAACAAAAATGGATTAGGGGTGAAATGGGGGAGAACTGAGATTACATGTATAAAGGGTGTCTTTGTATAATTATGTTTGAATGTTAATATGAAGCGCTCTGTAAATGGGGTGGGAGGGAATTCCAAGGTGTTGGACCTGCAAAAGAGACTGCTCTTTGTGAGACTACTGTATTTGAAAATAAATATGATATTCACTACTACTACGCCATGAGTGCATGGCAGTCATCTTTGATTTCAGGGTTTTACCATGTGCAAATGAGTACCAAGAATGAATTCCCTACTCAAAGATTCCCTAACATAATTTATTTCATCACATTTGTGCTAGGTAAAAACTTACCTCTGACCATAGGCGCCGGAAGTGGGGGGGGGGGGGGGGGGGGGGGGGGGGGGGGGCGGCCGCCCCCCCCCCCAATCCAAAAAGTGGGGGGGCAAAACGCAAAAAAAAAAAAGCCCCCCTCTCCCCCCCAAAAAAATGAAAAAGAGTGGGAAAGACAAAATCAAATGTATGAGCTAACGTTCAAAAACTAGTTTATACATCCATTTTCAATTTTCGCTGAGAACAGATTATCTCAGTTTGTTGTAAACATCTGATGAGAGCATAAACATTTTATTCTTTTTTTGTTTAACTCGGATTCTAAATTTCCTTCACAGGTATGGCATGAAGTGCACCAACTTGCACCATGTCAAGTATATAATTGCAAAATCTTCCCCGTGGGAGGGGGATACCCCCTCCCAAACACTCCCCCTCTGGCTCTGCCCAAGCCCTCGGTCGCTTTGCTCCCTCGGGATTCATTATTGGCTGTAGGCCATGTTGTTGGATCATACATAAGCCATATATGGTTTATGTTGGAACTGTGTATGACACTAAATACAATATTTATGTGGGAGTGGTGCATATTTATTAGTGCGTCAATTATTTGCTTTCTTCGTGAAAAATATATCACATCATAACACGCTTTCCCAGATGCAGTTAATCTTAAGCCCGAATTTCCTATCTAGGTATGCACCAGATTGCACAATTTCAAATCCATAAATGCAAAATCTTTCTTACCGTGGGAGGGGGATACCCCCATCCAAACCCTCCCCCTCCCTCCCTGCCCCAGCCCTCAGGCGCTTCGCTCCATCGGGACTCATTATTGGCAGTGTGTTGTTGGATCATACATAATGTTGCATAATTATGGTTTATGTTGTGTTGTGTGTGTGTGTTTTGGGGTACATATTTATTAGTGTGTCAATTATTTGTTTTCTACGTGAAAAATATATTAAAACTTTCTGGTCGATCAAATCATATCACGCTTTCCCAAATACAGCCGAATTTCCTATCTAGGTATGCATCAGATTGCACAATCTCAAGTCCAAAAATGCAAAAACTCCCTACCGTGGGAGGGGTACACCACCCTCCCACACCCTCCTCCCGCTCAGTCGCTTCGCTCCCTCGCAATGTCTCACTCTCACCTCTGGCTCAAACTTGGCAACCCAGAGTGTGGTTGGGCATGAGCCCCTATACACACCAAAATTGTGAGCCCCCTTGGGGTTTTGCCCCCCCCCCCCCCCCCAATCCAAAACTGCTTCCGGCGCGCCTGCCTCTGACCTAGTATAACAAATATGCAATTTAGCTGATTATCTGTATAATGCTAATACAACAAATTTTCAATGTTGCCAAGGTAACATTGCTAAATTATCTAAAGAAACCTTTAAGCACATGAGAAAAAACAAACAAATATTGGACTGTCTACAACCTATTATCGCCTACAGGAATAATTCATCATCGATTATAAACGATAGTATCAAAGTGGAAATAACCCAATGATGCCAGGGTGGTAATATTGCTAGATTTCCTAAAGAATCCCTTTAGAACATGAGTAAAAACAAACAAACAAATATTGGACTTATGAACGTCTACAACATATAGGATCGCCTACAGGAATAATTCATGATCGATTATAAACGATCGTATCAAAGTGGAAATAACCCAATGATCCCAAGGTGGTATTATTGCTAAATTTTCTAAAGAAACATTTTAGAACATGAATAACAAAAGAAAATACAGTAGGACTTATGATTAACGTCTTCAGGTCTAATGGATACAGGATTCATTCATGATCGATTATAAACAATCGCATTAGAGTGCAAAGTAAAATTCCAATTTGTATAACTATTTACATTGAAAACATTGTTATTATGATCTTGTTTTTGCAGATATTAAAACTGATATAAATACCAACCTGTTTTTAATATTTTCAACATGATTTGCAAGTTAATTATTTAGGCATCAACTCTTTGAAATACTAAACAGTCAATACTAACCATTTAAATCTGACATACTAAGAAGCGGGATATATATATATACGGAACCAATACCACAACTGATCAGTAAGGTGTTAGACGTAGGTTATAGGATAAGTTTAGGATTTAGGAATAGGATTATGTGTTACATGTTATAATAATAATAATAATAATAATAATAATAATAATAATAATAATAATAATAATGTTATAAAAGTGTTGCATGTTGAATATACTACAAGACATAACCATCTCAATTTTTAAATTATTAATAATTAATAATTAATAATGTAAAAATCGCTTCAAAATATGACGTCAATACGACGTATTTTCGTCATAAAAAGACGTCGTTAGCACGTCAAAATATGACGTCTATATGTCGTGAAACGCGGGTGCAAAATCTTCACTTTTTTACGTGAATTTATGACGTCTTTAAGACGACGTACACGACGTGAAAATCACGTCAAATCCAGACGTAAAAATCACGTCTTATATTGACCAATAAGACGTCTTTATGTCGTCTTAATAACGTAATTAATGGAACAAATTGACGACTTAAAGACGTCATAAAGACGCCTTTTCGGATAAAAATATGTCATTATGACGTCTATATCACGGTAAACGCGGGTGCAAAATCTTCACTTTTTGACGTTAATTTAAGACGTCTTTAAGACGACGTACACGACGTAAAATGACGTAAATTTGACGTAATTTTTACCAGTGTTTGCTATTAGGGTACTGCTACTGCTACTACTACTACTACTACTACTACTACTGCTACTACCTACTACTAGCTGCTACTACTACTACTACTACTACTACTACTACTACTACTACTACTACTACTACACTACTACTACTACTACTACTACTACTACTACTACTACTACTACTACTACTACTACTACTACTACTACTACTACTACTACTACTACTACTACTACTACTACTACTACTACTACTACTACTACTACTACTACTACTACTACTACTACTACTACTACTACTACTACTACTACTACTACTACTACTACTACTACTACTACTACTACTACTACTACTACTACTACTACTACTACTACTACTACTACTACTACTACTACTACTACTACTACTACTACTACTACTACTACTACTACTACTACTACTACTACTACTACTACTACTACTACTACTACTACTACTACTACTACTACTACTACTACTACTACTACTACTACTAGCCCCCCAACAACAACACCACCACCACCACCACCACCGCCACCACCACCACTACTACTACTACACAACAGGGGGCAGGGGCCCGATTACGGACCAGCGACATGGTAATTAGCATCATTGGCTCATCGATGTCAATATGCTAGAATTACATATAAACCAACAGAACATAGCAGAGCACACATACCACCCTTATTCATTCAACCGTAAAGCATATCTAGAGATCAGTGGAACTAGGTCTGGTCCTGGGTCATGATCGTGCTCTCAGCCACAGTACTTCATGTGCTTTTGTATTATGATTGCGTAATCGTTGCACTGCACAGCTGGAGTTTGTACTTGCAGCGCATGGTGGGCCCTGCCAGGCTGGGATCAGAGACGTACTGCGCGCTTGTCTCTATATAAACTGACCACTATTCATCACAATCTATTTGGCATAATCGTGTATCTATTTTCCATCATCATGTCTATTTTAGAGTACAAATCAGTGTTCTTTTCTAAGAGAACTTGTGTATTTTCTTCAGAAGATGACGAAGAAAAACAAGGTAAGATGTTGGTGTTGGTATGACTGATTTATTAACTTTACATTGATTGATTGACTAGAATCATATGAAATGGGGCACAGGGACCAGTGCCCAAGCTATTGAAATGTGTGTGTTTGTGTGTGCGATCAAGACAAATTGAACACCCAAACCAAGCTCAAGTTCACCTAACTCTAGAGAACGCCAGCGCGTGTGCTGGCGTTCTAGACCCACCTAATAGAGCCCCCAAATTTTCACTTTTGTGTGCACGATAATTGTGCTTAAAATGATACATATGATACGGTAGGCTACTTACCACCGATCAGAGCACAAATATGTGATACAACTTGGCAGTAGATAAAAATGTAACTGTAATCAGCGCTGTAACGATTAGACGCTCAAAATTTTACCGTAGATATGCGACGAGGTGAAAAATCACCTTTAACAAAAACATTATTTGAATTTGTTTCGCTCCAAAGTACCTTTAGTTAATAAACTTTTGGCACATTGAATATAATTTGCTATAAAAGAAGGATAACTTACCCAAAATGATGATTTTTTACGGTAGTCCGTGCTGATATTCCAACTGATCGCGCTGCAATGATGACCCCGGAAGCTAATCGGCGATCCCATAATTCAATTTAGTGTATCGCTCCCGCGCGCTCGCTCGCATGCGCGGAGTAATGCGTGCGGGCTTCTCGCCGGCATCGCCTGTTCGCTGTGTATTTCTCGCAAAATTTGGCTTTTTCAGCGACAAATCGCGCTGCTATAGTGTCTTAGTCACGGATCCCCGCGATCATCTTTCCGTCCAAATTCTGGGTTATTTTGCGAAATTTGAATCATGTATTTTGGAGGTGGAAAACTGTCTACTTGTCGATCGCGCTTTGGTCTCCATTCAAGTCGCCCGCCGATTCCAAATAGACGGCAGATCTGACGTGCGCGTTTAGTGGTCGTACAGACTGTACTTAGCTTACGCATCAGATCGATCTGTCGTTTACTTGGAATTGGCGGGCGACTTGAATGGAGACCAAAGCGCGATCATCGATCGTTCACGGAGAGAAGTCGAGGAGGTGCATTTATAAATCACTCATTTTGATGCGGAATGGAGCGAAAAATCATCATTTTTATCCACCGCCAAGTTGTTTCACATATTTGTGCTCTGATCGGTGGTAAGTACCGTATCATACAGTATGTACCATTTTAAGCACAATAATTTATCGTGCACACAAAAGTGAAAATTTGGGGGCTCTATTAGGTGGGTCTAGAACGACAGCGCAAGCGCTGGTGTTCTCTAGAGTTAAAGTTCACCTGCGTACTGGACCATTTACCAGGCCAAGTAGAGGTGGACCAAACTAGGGTTCAAACTGAAGGTTCATCAATCCGAAAAGTAATAAGGTTCGTTATTCCGAAAGTGAATACGAAAATGAAATAAGGTTCTTTTATTCGAAAATTATATGTGGCTTAGCCCAGGGGGGGGGGGGGGGGAAATATACAATAAAGGGAAAATATATTTTCAGATTAACAAACCTCATTTAATTTTTTGGATTTACACACCCCTTTCCATCTTTGGACAAATAAATCTTCAGAATATCAAACCCCATTTCATTTTCGG
Organism: Echinarachnius parma; assembly: GCA_037951105.1. Lineage (NCBI taxonomy): Eukaryota > Metazoa > Echinodermata > Echinoidea > Clypeasteroida > Echinarachniidae > Echinarachnius > Echinarachnius parma. The sequence continues at coordinate 61,161 of JBAMJV010003307.1, read as the reverse complement.
AGAATCTTAACCTTCGGAATAACAAACCTTCGGAGGATTTGAACATTCAAAATAATGAACCGTCAGAAACCTTTGGAATAACGAGCTGTAACCATATTTTGGTACTGTACGTGTTTGATATTAAATAGATGCCAACACTTTGCAATGGGTTGTGTTATTCATCAACGATACTAATAATCACCAACATGGCCTCGTGGTTCTGTGTGCGCGCTAAACAGATCTGTGAGTGTGCCAATTCTATACAGGCATATGTTTGATTGAAAAAGAGCAAAGAAAGTGGGATTCCAATGGGATTCGAACTCGAGACCTCCGGATTGCTAGACCGGTGCTCTTACAGACTGAGCTATGGAAAACTCTAGTACGGCGTTCATCCCTGAATTAAACTCCTTAATTTTCATTGCTCATGTGGTCAGAAGCTATTATAAACCTGACATAAACCCGAAGGATAAAAATCAACTTGGGGATATATATATATGCGAGGGATCACCGGTCTAGCAATCCGGAGCTCTCTGGTTCAAATCCCGTTGGAATTCCATTTTGTTTGCTCTTTTTCAATTATATATTCCAATTACGCATATGTTTGGAGACAATAGAACCATAGAATATGCGTACGTCCATGGGCGTCAACAGGCGGGGGACAGGGGGGACATGTCCCCCCCACTTTTGAAAGTGGGGGGGATATAATGTTGTTTGTACCCCCCACTTTTTCATATGTATTACTTAAAGGACCTATAGCGTCTAGATGGCCTAATTTTCACAATTCGGCTCTCTATATGTAATTTTTCCTGAATAAAAATAATTTGGCAGTCATTTCTCATGAAATCAATAAATTTTGGGGTAATAAGTAAATTTCTAATTGTCCTGGGAATGCCCCTTTTAAATCGCCAACATGTGACGTCATCTAAAGTACGGACTAATGAACTAAATTCTTTAGATGACGCGTCATGACGTAAGCCAATGAATTGTCAATCACATGTCAATCACGCTGCCGATTCTGGACCCTAAATGTGGGTGGGGCGTAAACTGGCTGCTAAATGAGATTTGGCATCAGAAAATTAGTCTTAAATCACTACTGTGTTTATTTTCATGGATTTTTTTTCGGCAGACCTGTTTTACAAGTCATCAACTATGAAATAAGTGCCAAAGTACCAGTGTTGTATCCGAGTCCACCCAATCCGAGTCCGAGACCGAGTCCGAGTCCAGACTGTCCGAGTCCGAGACCGAGACCGAGTCCAGACCATCCGAGTCCGAGTCCGAGTCCGAGTCCGAGTCCAACTCTTTTTTAAAAAAATTAATTTGATTTTACATTGATCAATCAAGTGAGTACCGTATTTGTCGGTGTATTAACCGCACCTTTTTTCTCAAAAAAAAGCTCCAAAAAGGGGGGAGCGGTTAATACACGGAGATAGGAAAATTGTACACGCAAATTGCCTAGCCAGCGCCGGGCCCTAATACGATGCGGTTAATACACGGAGATAAGATTCACAAGTGACCAAAGTCCACCTCAGCAAGGCATTCATACTCATACGATGCACGGAAAATACAAGCATATTCCCCCCAAAACAAGTCATGCAGTGTCTTTTATGTTTCTCTTTTACCTCTTCCTAAATATTGCTCGTTGTTGCTGCGAAAGCAGCTTTGAAGATTCACGATCATTGCTTCGATCTTAGTACGAATCCTAACATGCACCCGGCCGCGCGACTGGCACTTGGCCGAGCATGCAGGCGGGGATTCTCTTTCCCGACCCCCGGCCGCCGATGCTCCAATACAGCCCGCCATATCACTCATATACTTTGCGTGCAGGTTATCGGGTCTATTTTGTTACGCGAGATCCATCCGCCGGGGATTTCCCCAATTCCCGGCGGATGGATCTCGCGTAACAAAATAGACCCATAACCTTCACGCAAAGTGTATGAGTGATATGGCGGGCTATCGGAGCATTTGTTTAGTACCGGGCGGACTGGATGTCAACGTTTGAGAATCGTTTCATCCATGTCGACGATCGACGACGATCGTATGCCGTATTACTCGCTATTATTACTTACTATTTCTGAAACAGTTTTCAAGAGTAGATTCAACATAATTTGAACTAGAAAGAAGGAATAACATTAAGGTACATTTTTTTTAAAATCTCCGTTCTGATTGTTTTATTGGTGAAATCTTCGTTTTGTTGTCTAACGTTTTATGTAGTCCCATGTGTAGTGATCCGTGTGGCAAATTCAACAGAAGTTATAGATTCTTCTGCTGTGAAGAAGGCCTGATAATTTTCTTTATTTACTTCGGAGACTTCAGTAAATAAAACAAAATTCATATGCAAAAATTCTCTGATAGATAAGCTATTTTTGGTACCTTTCCTAAGAAAATGCTGACCATCTAAAGACTAAAAATCAAGAATTATACTATCAAATTTTTTTTTTTTTCATGGAAAAACAGCCAAAGTTGGGGGTGCGGTTAATACATCGGAGCGGTTAATACACCGACAAATACGGTAACCCTAGATATGTGTCACATAATATGCACTCATTCAGGGCTCCACACTCACGTTTTTTTTTAACTGGCCCTTTTGGGCCAGTAGATTCTTAAATTTTCAAATTTTTACTGGCCGAAAATAATTTAAATGGCCCGAAAAAACAAAGAAAAACATTTTAAAATTTGTCATTTTTTTTCTAGGACATTTGTATGGATGCCTTTGGCTTTCTCGATCTCTTCCTTTATGTTTACAACATGTATGTTGAATTTATGTAAGTCATGAACTCAGGACATTTCTCTAAATTTGCTTGTTTGGGAGATAACTGAAATAAACTTCAAATAAAATTAAGCAAATGCTCTGTGTCTATGTCTGCTTATTTAATATATTATAGAAAGTTCTATTTTTCTTTACCAAAAGACCTACAATCTACATGACCACGAAGGCACTCCTGTACAACATCTTAATTCAAGTCTGTTACATAATTGTCTTTTTTTTTACTTTTTACCATTTTTGCCTTTTTTTGACATTTGTAATTTTTATATTTTGACATGTAAGAAGACAATTATGAAGGAAGATTAAATAGAAAGTAAAAATCTAAAAGGAATCAACATCATTATAAGATATGAAAGGGGCAAAAAAGGAAAGAAAATGTAACAAATTGAAAAACAAGCAAAGACTGGACCAGAGAAAGGCAAGTATAATAACCAGAAAAGCCTTTAGAAGTTGATGATTACTCTAACTTGAGCTACACCCACCGAGGCTTGTTTGCCTTGCCGAAAATTTTCAGAATCGCGGTGTGAAATGTCATAAACAAGACAGTATGAAATGTAAGCATACCTATGAAATATAAGCTTGGGCTAATTGTTATGGATATATATATGTCACTTTCCTTTCGTTTCCCAAATCTATGATGAGAGCAAAAATGACAGAGGAATTGGCATGATCATAATAAGATTAGACAGACTTTAAAAAATTAAATAGAAACAACTTATAAAGCAAGCAATAAACAGAGACAAAGACAATAAATTGACCAGAAAAACAAAAATAGTGATGAAAGTGACCGATATATGCCCAAATCTATGCTGAGAAAATAAACAAGACAATATAGAAATCTGATTTTTTTTTTAAATTCACAGGATATACAAAGCTAAAAAAATAGAGGGAAATAAAAAGGATGTTATTGCAAAGAGAGGTGTGATTGGAATAAGTAATGGATGTTGAAATCCACACTGGATAAGTGACTTCAAGTCAAACTCAAGTCAATCAAACTCAAATTAAATCACCATGTATGCAAAGTGCAATGCAGCTAGTTTTGAATGCACACCACACCTAGTCCCTTCGCGGCCACAACTCTGGCAATAGTACCTTGCCAGATGGTAGGCTGGATGCTGGAGGCTTGTTTTATAGCCGAACATTTTCAGAATTGCGGTGTCAATTCATAAAAAAGACAGCATAAAATGAAAGCATACCTATCAAATATAAGCTTGGGCTACCGTAAAACTCCGTGTATAAGACGCACTCGTGTATAAAACGCACCCCCAACTTTCTATTTAAAAAAAAAAAAAAAAAAAAAAAAAAAAAATTTTTTTTTTTTTTTTTTTTTTTTTTTAGAATATTTTTTTTCATGAATATTCATATATTCATGAGGTAGCAATGCTCATTAAATATGCAAAATACTAAATTCATTAATAACTTTTTTGTTGAGAAAAATGTATAACCACTGTTTAGAAAATTGAATATTAAATGAGTGCTGCTACTCATGAACATCTGAATATTCAATTAGTAGAAGTGTTACTGCTTAAAAACTTGCATTTTGTTTTGCTAACCACTATAATTTATGTAGGAAAAGGTATATTTTGATAAATGTTCCCCCTTATATCAAGCTCTTGTCATGCCCTAGACCAGTTTAATATGCATTAAAGATGACTACCGGGTGTCCCAAAAAAAAATTCTAAAAAAAAAAAAAAATTATTATTTTTTTTTTTTTTTTTTTTTTTTTGGCTGTACCTGTGTATAAGACGCACCCCCCACTTTGAAAATTTTCCGACGGAAAAAAAGTGCGTCTTATACACGGAGTTTTACGGTATTTGTTATGAATATATGTCACATGCGTGTCCATTCGTTTCCCACAAATGTGATTTTTTTTTGCTCACTTTCTTGTCGGCTGTCAGTTCATTCGCGATCTCTTTTTCAAGCAACAATCGCTTGGTGGATTGGATAGAATATTTGGCTTTATTTGGCTTGTTTCTTGCAGAATTATAGCACAGAATAGCCAATATACAAATATACAAAATATACGGAAATTGGCCGGTCTCGAGCTGGACTCGGCCCGAGTCATCGAGTCCACGACCTTCGAGTCCGAGGCCGAGTCCGAGGCCGAGTCCGAGTCCGAGGCCGAGGCCGGCAATGCCGGCCTCGAGTCCGGACTCGAGACCAAGACCGGCCTCGAGTCATACAACACTGCAAAGTACGTTGTATTCTTTAGGTCCTATAATGTATGTATGATTATATAGCTTGTACTATGGCTGACTCAATGAAATCAATCTCGAATCTCGAATGTCTGCATTTAATACATTTCACAATAATAGCGGTGGAACCGTTATATTGCCCCGGCACCTGCACTAAATGGTCTGTACTTGTGACATGCCAAGGAGGTACTAGTACCTCCTTGGACATACGTAACACAATGTTTCTTTTTGTAGGCAAGTGTCAGTATTCCAGGGAATAGCTCCCATTTCCTTGGGTATACAAACCATGGTCCGAATGGACGTAGATAAGCTGCTGTGGCCGTGAACGCTATAGCTCACTGGCGTATTGGTGGGGGGAGGGGGGGGGGGCTACCCAAAAATTTTTTATTATTTTTTTTTTAAAATCAGATTTTACTTCATGTCAAGTCAAATTTCCTTCCTAAGTATGCACCAGATTGCATAATTTAAAGTAAAACATTGCAAAAGCACCCTTACCCCTCTCGGTTGATTCGCTTTATGGTAATGACGATGATACCCCCATGGCCACGTCAACATGTTTTAGAGTATTTAATAAACAATCTGTTATAGTTGTATATAGAAATAATGAGGCGTAGGACATTGTGTTAAATAATAATTGTTTAATAATAATTGTTTCCGTTCTTAACTCCTGCCTTTGACATTGAGGTTGACGAGGAGAATGTCGTCGACCGTGACAACATGCGATGAGTGAATGGAAATTTCATATTTGTTTATTTTTTAGTTATGAAATTTTAAAAAATTCCTGATCAATCAATATGTGGTGACGGAGGTCAATTCATTACATGTATACACAATTGCGTATCAATACAAAATTAGGTCCTAGGTATGCACCAGATTGCACAATTTTAGGTCCAATAATGAAAAAGCTCCCTACTGTGGGAGGGGGGACACCCCCCTCCCACACCCTCCCCCCTCGGTCGCTTCGCTCCCTCGCAATGGTCCCCCCCCCACTTTTTGATAGCTGTTGACGCCCTTGCTGGTGGGGGCTTACTTTTGTGTTGCATGGGTTTATTTTCCTGTGTGAATGATTTACAGATGACTATGTCAGTATAAGGGCCATTCTTTGAAAAGTGAAGCTTTTTTGGAAAAAATGAAGTTTGTTTTTTCAGTTGTTTTATTCCATTATTGGAAAGATCAATGTCCAAGGTTTTATGCAATATATGTTTTATATTGAATTTAGAAAAGTTCTTACTCATTTGCATAAATTTACATATTTCAATATTCAAATAAAAATCATAACTCTTAACATTCCTCTTAATCTCCTGTACATGTTGATACCAACTTTGTGAAAATTGAACTTCATGTTACTATCTAAACCTAATATTTGTAAAATTCCCATTTCCATTCACATTGTACACGTCACACACGTGACCACCCCAAAATGTCACACACGTGACCCATACATCCCCACATATTAACATACGTTAAAAAACAACTGTTTGAGATAATTTTTATCTTATACCATTTTCTTACTCACAGATATATATCAGTTGTGTGTTACTAATATGAACATTTTAGCTTTTTATATCTCACAGGATTTCCAAGATGAAATTGAGTTGAATTTTATTTTTCTTCAAAATACTCCCGTGCAAAGTCACACACGTGACCGATGCCATTTGACCTCTGTCCTTGAGTAACGTAATCCTAATAAAATCTTTTGTGTTACATCTGAAAGACTTCACCATATGCAATTTATATATGAAGTTCACATCATCATACCTCCTATACTTAATAAAATATAAGCATCCTATTTCAAAATTGTTCATATTTTAGGTCACACACGTGACCAAGAATGGCCCATAAGATGTTTTAATTGTATCTATTTTTCATTATCACATATTCCAGGCATCGGCTAACAGTGAAGCAGCTTCAAGATTCTTTTCATTGAAGACACGTGAAGCAACTCACAAGTGAAATGGTTCTAGAGTACGAGTGAGGACAATTAGTAAACATGGACTGGGAAAAAATGTAAGTAATCAACTAATTGATAATTTTTCAAATTTTGTCAGATTTTTTCAAGTTTACAAATCTTCGTGAAACATGATCGTGTTAATAATTAAGAATTCTTATTGGACATGTATGTTGACATACCAGTTGTCAAATGAAACTATTCAAGGATTTATGAGGCAGGACATTTTCATTTTCTTTTGTTTACTTGTTAATAATGATGGTAAATATTTACTTTGTAAAGCTTATTATTATTGTTGTTGACATATTGTCATAAAAAAGTTGCACAAATTATTTGTGTTTCTTTCTGATATTATAAAAAAAAAAAAATCACACGTCTAAATTAATGATAATAAGTTAATCAAATGAAGAAATTGTGTAGCATGAATTTTTCTTTTGTACCCCATTTTTAGCTCATCCGGCCCGAAGGGCCCGATGAGCTTATGCCATGGCGTGGCGTCCGTCGTCCGTCCGTCCGTCCGTCCTTCCTTCCGTCCGTCCACAGTTTTCAAAATGCTTCTTCTTCGTTTTTTTTTCAACCGATTTTGATTCTGATTGTTTCATAAGATAGGGTTAGGAGGGGGATTTAAAACTTCTACACAGAATCGTGAAAATCATTATCTATGGTAATTTATGCAAATTTATTCGAAATCACAAAAAATGCTTCTTCTCCTTCTTTTCTCGACCGATTTTGATTTGGTTTGCTTTATCTGGTAGAGCTAACTTTGGTACACTAAACTTCTACACAGAATTGTGACATTTTTCTCCATTCATTAATTATGGTAATTTTTTATTTTTATTTTTTTTTTTTTTTTATTTATTTTTAATTTTTTTTAAATTTATTTTTTTAATTATTGTTTTTTGTTTGTTTGTTTGTTTGTTTGTTTGTTTGTTTGTTTGTTTGTTTGTTTGTTTGTTTGTTTTTTTATTATTATTATTTGTTTTTTAATTTTATTTATTTATTTATTTATTTTTTTGTCCCATGTCCCTTCCGGGGCGTCAAATTTATATTTTTTTCACTCTAATTTTTTATTTTTTTATTTTTATGTCCCTTCCACAGGGCATCAAATTTTTATTTTTTGACCAGTTGAAAAGTGTACCACATGAAATTTGCAATATTTGATGTTGCGAGATGGCGGATGAGCGCTACGTCATTGATGTTGTGGTTCTTTTTAAAATTTAGACTACCGTACTGACTGGCGTAATCGCCGCAGCCGCGTAAAGGCCGCATGCCGACTTTGAGCAATGAAATGAATTTTTAAAAAAGTGGGAGAAAAGTGCGCTAGGGAAACTGGCAACAATAAAACAATAAAATTGCCACTACTGCAAGCTACGAGTCGAGTATTGCTGCATACGATGTACCATTGAACTGGTACTGAATTGAACTTGAATACTCCATCAAAATAACCGAACTCTACCGAACCCCTGCTGTACTGTACTACAGAGAACCCCGTATTATTGTACTACAGAGAACCCGTATTACTGTACTACAGAGAACCCCGTATTACTGTGCAATGCCGTACGTATCACGCGCGCGGTGAGCTGCATCGATATCGATACCAAAAACACCAATGCTAATTGGCGTGTATGTACGTCTGAATCAGTACAGTAAATGACAGGCAAGCGCGGCGCTGGTAGTGGTAGTTTGTTTCATTAATATCGTAACTTCAAAGTTAAAAATGTATCGGATTTAGCAAATATCAGCAAAAAGAGTGAGAAACCGTTCTAGGCCAGGGTAAATTGATACAATTTGGCTTTGTATGTTTTTATTACCAGTGCTGTAGGACTCGAGCCCGGACTCGGACTCGAGACCGGTCTCGAGTCCGTATTTCTCGGGACTCGGACTCGGACTCGGACTCGAGCCTAAAAGACTCGGTCTCGGACTCGGACTCGACCAATGGTGACTCGTGACTCGGGCGAAAATCGGGCCGAGACCGGCAACGAGACCGGCATTTTTTCTGTTTTCCCACGTTTATTTATAGTTCATAAAATTACCCAGCGCAAGCAAATACAAACCTGTTGTTCTAGCGCACCTTGCTCACTTGAGTGGCATTCTGGAAAATGATTGTAACATCGCCTCAACAAGCTATTATATGCCTAACTAGACGTTGAGATTAGTCGTTTTATGTTTAGGAACACGCAAGACACGGTCAAGTATTACGGCCAGAACGTGAATTAATTTACGAAAGCCTGAGCTGAAGCGACTAAGCAATACAGTAAAATGCATGTGTGTACCACGGTACGTGCACGTACGTGTGCAAGTACAGTACGGTATCCTCGGCTATGCGCTAGGCTACCGCGCACGCTAGCTATACCAGCCGCCAGCGGCAGCGCGCGTATGACGAATAACGAACAAAAACAAAAAACAATCGACATACTGACTGATGTTTGCATTGCATCTTCAATCAACCAGTCATTCAACAATCATGTCTTCAGTTTCTCGTGTCATACTGTTTGGGTATATGGACCATAGAGAGTTTGTTGATCGTTCAACAAAGAAAAAAACATCAAGCAAAATGTAAATTTTGCAGAACGCACACGACCATTACAATTATACACAACAATATTTGTTATTCATTTTGTTAAAATAAATGTGAAGTAGCATCCCTTTCTCTTTATCAGTATAATATATACATATATACTCCAGTACTGACATACTCTGATTGTAATAACTTGTGGTAATTCCATGAAAATGTCTACAATGGGCCAAATTTTAAAATCATTTTAGGCTTTTAGCCTCATGGGTCCAGTATAGTTATCAAATGTTCATAACTGACAGTTTAAGGCACAAAACGTGAATTTTCAGATATTTTATATTTTATGCTGAAAATTGTGATCTTAAAAGGATAAGAAAATTGCTGAAATTTATGCTTAACTTTAACAATGATTATTTTTCAGCAACTTGACTGTTTGCAAATAAAGTTATATCCCATTAATCAATTTGACAGTGAATTACCTTAATAGGAAAAGATATGCAGCAGTTCCTTATCCACTGTATTTTGGGGAAATTTAGGGTGAACAAAAAATAAACTAAATTCTTGTCCGGCGTCTGTCACACTTTTTTATGAACTTTTTTTCATTAAATTTTGTTTAATTGAATTTGTCTCATACTCTGTAATAATAACCTTTGACATTGCCCAAAATAATTTCTGCAGATAACCCTTTGTCATTTCTTTGATGGTGTCTATTATGAAGATAACTGTTGTAGTAAGAAGAGTTAAAATATATAAATTCTCTGACAAATGGAAGTTTACAATGAACCAGACAACTATTTATGTTATAAAGAGTTCACTGTAAGGCATTTATCATAATGAAACTAATGTGTTATAAAAAGAATTGCAAATTAAGATTTTCCCGTTGGGACTCGGACTCGGACTCGGACTCGGATGTCCGGGACTCGGGACTCGAGGTCCGGGACTCGGACTCGGACTCGGACTCGGACTCGGACTCGGACTCCAGGGACTCGGACTCGGACTCGGACTCGGACAGGGTGGACTCGACTACAGCACTGTTTATTACGCAATACATTACAGTGCAGTATACATTTTAGTCCACACATGCGGAAATGTGTTGTTTTGGGGCCTGTCAAAAGTCAAAATTGACTATCGCCGCGTACACGCCGCACCCTAACTTTGCGGTCAGTACGGTATTTGGGGATGGTGTGAATGCAATCTATAGGTCAATCACTTCATAAAAAAAATTAAAAAAACATTATCCTATATCAGCAATTATTTATCCAATACAGAATGTAGCATGTGTATAAAAAACGGCTTTTTCCAATTAAAAATGATTTTGTTTTTATTGTCTGAAATGGCAGAGGGGGGTGCATATAATGTAAGTTTGATGTTTTTATTCTTCTGTATTACAGATGGAGCCTTGTGGATGTATGGAAAATATCTCGCAGCCCACAGCTTCAGGTACATGTATATTCTCCCACGAACGACTGACTTGCCTACAATGTGTCTCATTATTCATGGAAACCTGGCCCCATATTCATGAAACCCAGCTAGCTTAGTTCCTTGCTAAGTGTATTTTAAATGAGCAGTTTATTGAGCAACAAACAGTTTTCTAGCCCCAAACTAGGGTTAGCTGGGTAAGCTTTAGGTACCACTAAGTTAACCTAGTTAGCAACTAAAATATCTTGAAGTTGTGTTTAATTCATAGCCAATTAACGTCATCCAAAATAGACTTAGCAAGGAACTAAGCTAGCAGGCTTTCATGAATATGGGCCCAGATGTTTATCTTCATAATATTTGTCCAAAAGTGTTATTTGAGACTTCAGTCATGTTATACCATATCATTGTTTAATAAGATTCTTCTGAATGATATGCGATATATGGAAAAAGAACACTGTTGTCCTATTGAAAAAAGGGTGAACATGTATGTGACAAGATTTTATCATCTACTGCACATTGTTTTTGGTTGATTTTGATAAAGTCAATGGATCTTTGTAATGGATTTAAATCATAGCTCAAGAATAGAATGGTATTCTGTTTCTACATATGCAACATATGCACGTATTGGAAACTACAAAATGGGTATAATTCTTGAAAGCTATACTTTAATCCTAAGGTACAAACATCCATAGGAAATCGAACAATAACACAAAATTATGGAAAAATATTGTGTACAATCATAAAAGAAATGGCAATGTTATGCTTGCATGCAATTTTCACCCTGGTAGAATTCTTTGTATTATTTTTTTAATTTGATGGATTAGCTGGAAAAAAAGTGTGTGTATTATGTAAGATATTAAAATAATTTCACTGAATTTTCAAACAAAATGATGACAACCAACTCAGTTTTGCCTTTGGTCTGATTTTGGTACCTCACTTTTTCCATCGCAGGAAAGTCTTCGAAGATGCATAAGCGAAATTTTTGATGTGGGTATTCAGTTGATGGAGCAGGAGAACTTTTACGAGGCTTGTGTGACATTTGCCCAAGCCATTGGCTTGTGCATCGAGATAAGGAGAGAAGGGGTTCACATCATGCCAGAGTTAGAGAAGCAGCAGGATTTATTCTACTTTTTTCATGCTGAAGCAAGTCTCCGTTTTGTGAGTATATCATATAATTTAAAGGCAATTCAGATCGGTATATCAGATGCGCGAATCTATATTGCGCACTTTTACGCACGGTACGTAATCCCCCTTTGCTCAGTTATAAGTTGCGATCGCAAACTGTCCCAGTTCACGAACGACCGAGTCGAAAATGCATCGCGTTCGGAATGTTTGTTTACCAAGGAGGTACTCCTTTTCAGAGATTTTAACGAGTGAAAGTATTACGCAACACGCTCAAACGGACTCATCATCAAAGTGCCGCTGCGATTTTATCAGCGCTGTATTGCCTCAGGGGACAGCTCGAGCAATGTACAGTTTATCGCTCGGTACATAATAGCTACCAGCTGTGTGCTGCATGCAGTTTCATATGAAGGCTCGTGTTCAGATATTCCGAAGCACCGCTCTAAATCAATCCAACACACATCGTGAGTTTACCTCAGGAGATTACGGTGGAGTGCGAGTTGGATTTTGCTGACTACCCATTTTAACCCATGCATATTTGCCTTTAAAGGGAACAACACACCAAAATAATCCCTTGATATATAAATATTAAATTAAAGTGATTGTTTTTTATTGCCCCATAATCATAACTACTGCAAATAAACATTCATGGTTATGCAAAAATAGGCTATTTCTAAAATGTTTGAGGATATGGACAACTAAAACTATCCAGTGTCATATATATATTTATTTAGGGTTATGGTTCCCTTTAAGTTTGGTATTTTACCATTATTGGTGCAGCGACTAGGAACAACTGTATGGTGTGTGAAGGGTGTTACATGTACTTTCAGAAAAGATTATTAAAGAGTTAATTGACAGTAAATGATAGATAAACTGTTCCAACTAACACTCTATATACACTCATGACCACAGTTTGCCATCTGCTTCCTTTGTTTTTTGTTGTGCAAAGTTTTTGTGCAACAAGCTTACAGGACATTGATGAGACGTACTTTTAAACGAAATACAACTTGTGTACATATTGAATTTTGTCTCTGCATCAGGATAATTAATAAATCTTCTTTTTTCTTCATGTTACAGGGATTCATTTCTCGCAATCCACTTTGCCTTGAAAATGGACAGAAGAGCATTGTAAAAGGTAAGTTATTGTTTCTATTTGTATACTCACAAAATGCAGCCTTTGGTGGCCTTTTAATTGAGAGGCCAGTTCACCCGGTGGGCCTTGTTTTATTTCAGAGAGGGATATCAAAATTGAGTAGGGAACAGGTTTCAAGATACTTTAAAGGGTACCACCACCCAAAAATAATATTCTTATAAATGAAAGGTAACATCTTTAGTATTCCATTCCATCAACAAGTTCACAAAAATATGTTTCCAGAAAAAAATATATAAAGCATGCGTTCATGGGTCTGCATATACGAGACTACTTTGTCCAGAGCGAACGAATCGCCCGGGATTCTATTGTCTCCAAACGTACGCGTGAATAGCATTGGCGCACTCGCAAATGTTTGGCCCGTACGGAACCAGGAAATAGTAGTTGTAAGTAAATAAATCTATAATATTTATTGATATTTCAGCCGTTTCTGAAACGATTTTGATCAAATCAAGTTTATTCTGTCATTAAAATTGTAAGCTCTTTCAAATTTTACACTCATTTTTTTCATTATCTCACACAAAAAAAAACTCCTCCTTTAATATGGCTTGATATTTTGGAGAATGCATGGTCTAAACTGTCTCCATTCAAATTTTCACAGACTTTAAAAATACTATTCTGCATTTCAGATAGCTTATTTTACAATTTTTACCATTTATACTATTTTATAGATACCTTTTAATATTTCATATCTCATTTAAAAATCTTAGACATATTTTTAATGATTTGTATTTGTTTTGTATATCATATTTATTGTTATTGTATTTTTAAATGAATAAATGAATGAACAAACAAATTAAAACAATATTCTCTTCACGCTACATTACAGTTCCTGATACAATACCAGGCAAGGCTGCCCTGAAGCTTGTACTGAATGTGCAGATTGCAATGTTGGCTTACCGCAGAGACAGTAAAGACTTGGGGTGTCTGAGCAAGCTGAAGAAGTACAGAAGAATTGCAGACAGCCTGAGCCCATTAGAACAGGTACCTGATTAGAAATAGATACACAGTAATAACTTTATCCTTGCCTCACTAAAGTGGAAATGCTGCTCTGTTCACTTTACAAAAATGTTATTTGCAATAATCAGTGCTCAAAATTAGCACACTGAGGCCGCTGGCCGGGGGCCACTAAAAATTAGCTGGCCGGGCCACCAAATTTCATGGATGCTTAATTCCACTGGCCGAATGTGCAACCAAAAATTACAGAACTTTTAAATGTTTCTTTTGTTTTGGGCCACCAGATTCAGTTTTCGGGCCATCTTGTTTCTTTGGGAAAATCTTGTTTTTAATTGCCCGATTGGGCCAAGACCCAAAAGGTAATATCTAGCATTGCAAAAATGCATAGTACATTGTCTGGTGAGAGTAAGAAGGGCGTACAAGTTGGGTGCTTAATTGAGTTATGCATTGCATGCCATCTTGAAGATCAGAACCTCCTCTATGTCATGTGAAATTTTACTCAATATGAGAATATTCATCAAATATTAAAGAGAGCTATTTGTTTTTGTTCTATATGGCTTTCAAACTTTAAACATAATTGTCTCCGATGTACAAAATGTGACATTAGTGCCCTTCTCTTTCTGAACAAATGATATCTTATTGCACTGCACAATTGATGTATCAGTACGCTATTCAGTTAATGAGTATTTCAGGTGTGAAGGTTTATTCACAGATCAACACACGTTAGCTCACATGAGCTCCATAGTTGTACACTGTATGTAATATCAAGTACTCATCTACACATGCAATAAGGACCGCTATTGATAAGGACTGCTATTAATAAGGACCGCTATTCATAATTTGAAAAGAAGCTCATTATTCATAAGGGTCATTATTCATATAAGGACCGCTATTCATAATCATAGAAAAGGTTCGCTATTCATAATACGGAATGAGGGTCGCTAGTCATAATACAAAAAGAGGGTCACTATTCATAATACGAAATGAGGGTCGCTGTTCATAATACGAAAAGAGGGTCGCTATTCATAATGCAGATTGAGGGTCGCTTTTCATAATACGAAAAAAGAGTCGCTATTTATAAAATTATAAAAATTTCGCTATTTAATTGATCCTAATTACATGATCCATTACATTTGCCCCGATTTTTTACGTGACCCCCACAAAAAATAATGGGTCTGAGCATGGCGTAGTGTGGTCGGACTGATTTGGGGGGGGGGGGGGGGGGGGGGTCACATAAATTATTTGGGTGCACCGTTTTTCTTTATTTGTTCAGAAAGGTATGTTTTCTAATGTTTTGGCAATTTATTCAGGGCCAAATGCCCCCCGCACCCCCACCCACAGGGCCAATATTATGGATCATGTGACTAGGATCAATAAAATAGCAAGATTGTTATCATTAAGGTTATACATATGGGCAATTCCACCATAACGGAATTACATTCAGAGACGTTTTTTGCTCATTATTTCATTCCCTGCGCAATATTCTCATGACTTAAGTAAATTTTGATACTTATATAAGTTGCACGGGTAACCAGGCTACAACATGATAGGGAAATGGTTTTATATCTTCCATGTGTTGTTGCACACTAGACCAATATGTGTGACCGTAACGGAATTACCGGAGAATGGAGTTTTTTTTTTGCTACAAGTTTGCGTTGAGTTTCTCTGAAATATAAGACACTTTGAAACTGATTTTATGTATTTTTTCTATCTTGATAATGTCAACTTCATTTTGGAACAAGTACGTGCATAAACAACACAATGATAAGTTCACAAATTCACTTTTTTGAAAAAAGACCACTGTAACGGAATTACACAAATTTGTAACGGAATTACATCTCTGAAAGTTACAAGGAAAACTAAATTATTTTGCACTCAACTTTTCTTACATGCTAATGCAAACATCAAGGCTATCTAGCACTTGAATATAAACCATAATTTGACATATCTGTAAAGCAATTTTTGAACTTGTTATGTGTAAAATAAATGAAAATATGGCCAAAATACAAATGAGAGTGAAATTTGAAAAAAATATTGCTAAAATCCAGCATTATTTCGGTTTATTTTCAGCTTCATATTAGTAGGCAAGAAATTAAAAAGGATTGCATCAATTTAATGAAAGAAAAATCCTAGGAACTATGTCCACTAATGTGTGTAACGGAATTACACAACTTAAGCAGTGAAATCAATTTTCCACAAATCGGTACATGAACAACAAAGAATTCACATTTTAATGTAGCTTCAATACTTTTCAAAAATCAATAGTTTGACAATAATAACCATATTTGAAGAAAAAAAAAGCAACATTTTAGAATTTTTCCTTTACTTCAAGAAAAATGGCTAAATTGTGAAAAAAAATGTACTACATTATGTGAAATGCTAAATAACTGCACATAATCAATATCAAGCAACATTTAAACAATTACAAATCACAAACAGGTCAAATCATTCAACTTTCAATGCTATAAAGCCTCGTAAACTTCCTGAATATTGGAAATCTGTGTGAATGGAAATGCATTGTGAATGGGTAATTCCACTGTTACAGAATGACAAATAAGTGATTTTTAGCTCTGTTTTCTTAATCATATTTAAAATTCCTTTCACTTTCACAGTTTTTAAAACTTTAATAACTGGCAGGGGTACTAGACTAGAGGTACAACAGAACCAAAGATTGTTACAAATCTATAACACTGTAGCGTCCAGAGACCAAAATACAATCATAACGGAAAGGGGTCTTTCATTCAACACTAACTATGTAATGATTTTCTGCAAAAGCTACCACAAAAAATTCTTCATTGGTAATAAAAACTTATCATTTAAGTTACAAACTTGAATTTGGTACATCTTTTTTTCCAGAAATGATCTATTTTAACCTCTGAAATTACCTTAAGACAAACGAATGTCACTGTAACGGAATTACGCCTGTGAAATCCACCCATGAAAATGCAATTTCTTGGTTACATTTTTCTGCTTTTCTGCTTATAGTCATTAGCAAAGAATGTGTATGCATTGTTCATCACAAGCTCTTCCATAAGGACCAGAACAAATCCTGAAGTTATGTGTGTGCGTAACAGAATTACAAGAAAATCAAGATTTGTTATATAAACTCTTGTTATATTCTAAAATTATTCTTTTAAAAATTCATCCTAAATTGATCTTAATTTACTCTCAAATCAATTTGGAATGCGTTTTCATCCATTCCATGAAATACGTGTATAGATGTATATCGGATATAAACGTGTATGATCCTCAGACAAAAAGTTAGCATATAAAATATAAATATGGAATTGCCAAAAATTAAAGACACCTTTAGGAATTCCCATTTGAAAATGCAAATACTTTGTACATCATTCTTCTTTGATCTGCATATAGAAGCACACTGAACACTCAATGTATTCTGACTTTATGATAATGAAT
Source organism: Echinarachnius parma (assembly GCA_037951105.1). Lineage (NCBI taxonomy): Eukaryota > Metazoa > Echinodermata > Echinoidea > Clypeasteroida > Echinarachniidae > Echinarachnius > Echinarachnius parma. The sequence continues at coordinate 43,695 of JBAMJV010003307.1, read as the reverse complement.
AAAACATGTGTACAGTATCTTAGCCTGTATTATGTTTAGTTTTGAATATCTTGAAGCCTATTCTGTATTTATGTTTAATTTTATATGCTTCAGTTTAATACAAATTTACATAATTAATGATAAGTTATGAGCCTTTAACTGATCAATGATATTCAAATCTACATTCAATTACAAAATTATTAATATTAAATCTCCTTGAAAGTTGAAGGTATGATTTATATCTTAAAATACATGAATGTAAATTAATGTGAGAAAATAAATGTAGCACCAGTGTCATACTAATCACTGGATATTTACAAAAAAAAATGTATTGTTTTTGTTTTTCCCTTCTTAAGTACAAACATGAATCTGCTGCATCTTCATAATTTTAGTCAAGTGGTTCTTGCTGGAAACTAATTTAATGATAGAACATTATCATCTCTATTATGTTCATGGAGAGATTAGAGAAATTATCTATCGTGTATCAATTTAGTTAAATCACCATTGATGCAATATGAAGCATGTGGTACAATGAGTCACATAAAGTAACATTGTACAGTACTTGTATAATGACGTATTGTCTACAGTACATGGCTACAGTTCATGCTATTTAAAGGGTATTTCTATATTGAGAACAAGAATTTTTTTAATTTTCAGCAATATCATTCAATACCTTACAAACCATGTGCGTGTAATTCCGTTACGTAACGGAATTACTAATATCGTTACGCCAATTTTGGAAAAAGTAGTGACATTATTTCAGAAAATTATGTTGGAAGTTCTTAGGACTGTGGTGAAGGAAGAGAATTCACAATGACATGACTAAAGAACAAGTAATAAGATATTGAGAAAAACTTATTACATTTTATCGTAACGGAATTACGATCAAATATGCATAGATTTCAAAAATTTCTCCAAAAAAAAATGCAATGAAGTTACTGCCCATGCTTTACAATTTGTGATTGTTGCTACATTGTATGGAAAATATGAGAAAAAGAGCAGAAACAATCATTGAATTAAAAGATTCACTTCATTTTCATGAAATGAAGCTGATTTATGAATAAAAGGTCATAAATTTCTGTTCAATTCAAGCAGAAATATTTGCAAAACCAATAGAGCTATACACAAATGGTTTTCAGTTTCCTAAAATTCAAGTTTTCCTCTATCGATAACAGTTTGATTTAGGGAAGATTGCTCAACTTTGAGATGTGGTGTTTTTGCCTTCTCTCATACGGAATTGTCCATATACATATGTATAACCTTATTGATTTCGTCAAGATTTGTATTATTTATTTTTATTTATTTATTTATTTATTTATTCTTCCTAATTTTGTGCGTCGCATATCTCAAGATCAGATGAATCAATTGTCATGAATCTTCACATGATGATATATCATGATCTAACTTAGAACTGCGAAGCTTTTCAGTGACGTCACATCATTATGACGTCATCAGGACGCCATTTTGTAAAATATCATTAATCATCATATCTCAGTCATGCATCATCAATTTCAATTCAAATTTCACATTAATATACGCTTACACTCAGAGACACGCGCGTATGCGTCCGTCAAATGAAAATATTTTTTTTAAATGCTCAAAACCCTAACCCAAGTAATTTACTATATGTTTCAGACAATTTTAAGCGTTTCAAAAATTTCCGCGCGTGCGCGTATTTGCGCGCGTAACGCAAATGAATAGAAAAATTGTTGTTTTTTCACATGTTTTGCATTCCTTATACATCCCTCAACACACCCTATAAATTTGAGTCATTGTTGACTCATAATAACGGAGTACGCGCGCGTCAAAGTCAAAATTACGCGCGCACGCAAATTGGCAAAATATGGTAAAAACATCTTTTTTTTATTTGGCCATAACTTTTTTAAAAGTCCACAAACACCCAATGTTCTTTTTATATTCGGATAGATTATGAGTTGTAGATACGAATTCATACCTCATTTATGCCAAGTAAATGATATGACATCATCATATTACGCGTTGAAAAGTCAATATCATCATATCAAAATTTCAATATGTATAACCTTAATTCGTCAAAAGTGACGAATTCAACATCTAGTGTTGTTTTTGTGTCTGTATGCAAGTGCATACAGACACAAAAACAACAATTTTGTTCGTCGGATACCTCAAGAACGGGTGCAGCTATTGTCCTGAAACTTTGCGAGATGATAGATCTTGGTCTAACTTAGAACTGCCAAACTTTTGGGTGCCGCCGACTGTTCGTGACGTCATCAGGACGCCATTTTGTGAAATTTCATTTTTTCATGGATGTATCTCTGTCATGCATCTTCTATTTCCCTTTAAATTTGGCACCAACAATTATCACGCCAAGTGGCAACTTTTCCGAGTAAGGTATGCGCATGCGCCACGTAACAAGCGCGTACACGCCCGTCTAAGGATCTTAAACTCTGAAAATGCTCAAAAACTTAAACCATATAAATTCCCATACGTTTCAGACGATTTTAAGAGTTTTTGACTTTTCCGCGCGTGCGCGTCGGCGCGCGCATATTTGAGCGCGTAACGCAAAATGCAAAATGTTGGGTATCTATTTGATATCACAAAACGGTACCAAAACATATAATAATGTGTTGTTCTTTGCCTGGTGGTCCCCTTTAATAGCTATGTGTACCTTTTGTATTCTGTTAATCATTATGGTGTGAGTGGGTTTTCCCCAGCCCAAGTGAACTTCTGTGGGCTGGGGAAAACCACTCACAGCATAATGATGTAGACAAAGTTAAAAGGTGTATGCATTGCATTGATATTGTAGGTTGAATTGAGCTGTGTAAACCTTTAGTTGTTCGTAGGTGACACACTTTGCCTAGCTCAATTGAGAAGCGTTTGTGACTTTTTGAAACTTGAACATGGACATGGTCATTACTATTTTTTACCATGGCTGTATTGTTGACTTTAACTGAAATTGATTATTGCTGCAGTGCAAGTTGAATTTGTTTGATGGAAGAGTGATTTTACAATTTTGTTAAAGACTTTGAAAAAGTGGAATATAATTCCTTAAAATTTTTTGATGACTTCCAGTTTTATTTTTATTTTCACTGCTTGGATTACAAGCTGAATAGTAGGTGGAGGGAAAAAGGGGCATATATAGCTCTTTCCCTTTAAGATCTTGAAATTGACATTGACTTTGTACAAAGCCCACCAGGTTCATGCCAGGAATGGGTTAAAAACAGTATTTGAATGGTACACACACTTGAAAATGGTATGTATAATTATAGTGCTGAGTTATTGCGTTTATATTATGTAACGTTACATTTAAAAACATTTAAACGTTAAATTTGGAGGGGCTAATATTTGCCGTAAAACGTCTTCCACTTGAAAAAAAAAAAATCCTGCAAGGATTTTTGTCAATGTCAGGAAGATGATTATACCAGCATGGCTTGAAATTTTAGCCTTCATTTCATCCAAAATATCTTGCGTTTGTAAGAAACTCGACATGATAATTTGTGGACGTCGTGCCAATTATAATATTAGTGTTTAATTCATCCAACCTGGAGTTGTATCATACATAAATGTCTTTTTCACGTACACACACAAGGAATCTGATATCGAAACTATAGATATCTTGCATGCAGGTTTTGTACGTATGTGCTTACATTTGAGGCTAGAGAATTTTTGTGTATCGACAAACGAACAAAGTTTACACATGCGCAGTACATCAAGATCACTGTATACAGTGATATCGCAAAAATATATACCGTATCGATGAAGTGTACTTTCGTAATTATTGGGTGATATATACAGTGTAGCCAAGAATTATTTGGACACCTTGAAAAAATCACTTTAATTTAAATGATGCTAGAACAAATTTTGAAGAAAATGTTTGGTAAAAAGCTGCCTAAAATTCATTGTATGTGTTTATTAGATGCTGCTTTGTTGAAATCAAGATAAAATATCAGACCATTTTTGAAAAATTATCAAAATAGTTAGTTTCCTATTTTTTAGGGTGTCCAAATAATTGTTGGCTACACTGTATATATACATGCATATTAGAGAGCGCATAGAGAGTAATCTTACTATTATGCGCTATATAAATATGTATATTATTATTATTATTATTATCTTGATGTACTGCGCATGTGTAATTTTCTTTGTTAGTTGATGTACACAAATTCTCTCTGTGGTCAACACATAATTATGAAGTAGAGTTTCAAGTAAGTTTTGAGGATATTTGACAATGTTACTAGATCCCTTGGTTATTTTGTCGTTTTTTATACATAGGAGCTGTTAAAGGGATACATGAATGGTGGTCTGAAGGTGTTAGTAGAGACACTGGATGACATCATTGGGCCGGTGCAGCAAGAGGAGGATAGCAATGAGTTGGATGAGTCATGGATTCCTCCTCAACACCTACAAGCAGCTACCAAACAGACATCTAATGGGAATAAGTCACAGGTAAGTCTAGCACAATCCCAATTTGCTTAAAGGGTAATCTAACTATAATTACACAAAATAATTTTTTTGTGAGATAATGAAAAACTGATTGTCAAATTTGAAAGAGCATACAATTTAATGGCAGAATAAACTTTATTTGATCAAAATCGGTTCAGAAACTGCTGAAATATCTATAAACATAACCATTTGTAATAAATGTGGGGCCCAACAAGTATTCAATAATTTTGAACTAGCCGTTAAAATTCGTTTTAAAATGCTTCCTCTTTTCAAAAATTATCAAAAAGGTTTTTAGATAGTTGTTGATTATCTCTCTATCTAATCACTATTTCAACAAAACATCACATGCACAATATTTTATTTAAAATGGTTTAAACAAATGCATTTTTTGAAAGCGCCCTCTTTAGTTTAAACAGCTCTCTTTGAATGATAACAGGATTTTTACTTAGTCGTTTGTAATGTTTGTATTCCTTTTGAGCATGGTGGAGTTATAATTATTAGTTTGTAATGTAATGGTGCAGGTTTTGGTTACTAAAATTAAGTTTGACTAATAAGTCACAGGTATGTCTAGCAGTATTCCAAGTTTTACTGGCCACCTGTCTATATAATGCCAACAAAAGTTATCCCACGGGGTATATTTCAAGCCCACATGGTTTCTGTGTGTAATATTTCAACTCCCATCGAAGCATACTTCAGTCATTGTTCTGTAAATAACTATTTATAATGATATCCTGGAGTGTGCACAAATAATACTAATTCAATGCGCAGAGACATATCCTTAACCCTAACCAGGCCGGGGGGGGGGGGATGGAATCCACCCCCTCGACTTTTCGCGTGATTATTCCGCAACGCGCGCAGGTATTGCCGCGCAACTTCATGACTTTATTTATTGAAGTCTTACGCAACTTTTGAGACCAAATTTGCGATGACCGGGTATACCGTTCTAAAGTCACGTGACCTTTTGTAAGTGACCGTCGGCCCGAAAATCGCTAAATTTTGTGATTTGTGTACAAATCCTATGGAAATTGATTTTTTTTCTAGAATAGACAAAACCTTCATTATTTTTCATTCTAATCACTGCAATCATCTAATTTTGGGCTTAAAATGGTTGGATAAAGGTCAATAGTTTATTCCATTAAAAAAAAAATTACAAAAATAAGTCGAAAAAACAAAGAAATACATAAGAAATTCAAAAAACAAAGAAATACATAAGAATAATTTTTGCTGTCGCAATTTTTAGTGTTCAAAATCTGTTAATTAAGTCATAAAGAATATTCCTACCCAAAATTAGCATATTCTGAGCAATATTTAGTGATTTACAGACAAAAAGGGGATTTTTGCATAAATTTGCATAATTAATCAAAAATTTATTATTTTCAACAAAAAAACAATGCAATCTTGTAGATTATGTTGCAAGCTAGCTGCGTGCCCCTCCCCCCCCCCCCCCCCCCCCCCTCCCCCGGCCAGAGCATAGCCAAAATAACCCGGCCTGGTTAGGGTTAAAGAATCACATATATAAGATATGTTGATAAGCGCTTAGAGATGATTATCAATTATATCAGAATTTTAAATATCTTTACAAATTTCCATTTCTGTTTTAATAGAAGAAGAAAAAGAAATCGAGACGAGATGGAAAGCATAACAGGGAAGCAGGTGAAACCGATACAGCTATGGCTCAACCGACCGCAAGCCCTCCGGAAGGGGCTGTTGGCCCATCGACATCATCATTGACATCGTCATCGTCATCATTGACATCGTCATCAACATCGTCATCAACATCGTCACCATTGAGATCGTCATCAACATTGTCATCATTGACATCGTCATCAACATCCACATCGCACAGTGAAGGGAAAAGAATGGGAAAGCTGAGTGACCTCTCGGAAGGGTCTCAAGCGTTTTTAAGGAACTACCGCTTTCGGCTGGCTTGCAGTACTTGCTTCAGAGGGGATCCGTCTCGATTTGGCTTCTACAGCTATCAGTGAGTATGAGAAATAGTCAGTGCAGCCTTTAAAGATCGTGTCCAGCTTTTGTAAGCCAAATTTCAAAAGCTGCGAGATTTATTGTCTATTTAAGAGCTTGCCTGAAAAATTAGGGCTTGAAACCTCCTTTTCGTGGAGTTATATTGATTAAAAGAGCTCAAAATACTAAAATGTCGGACCTTTATTTTATTCCCATTCATGATCCTATGCCCATCTGTAAATTTGTTCACGTTAGCTACTGCAGCACTGTTGTAACTGATCTCATTGCACCCCACACTCTGATGTCCGCGGCCCGGTTGCAAGGCAGCTTGCTACGGTTGGTGAATTATCGTTTTACGTTACAATGGTTTTTTCATGGTTGTTTCCTATTTGTAGAATCCAAATTACAGCGTTGTTTAATTTAAAATTTCATGTGGGTGTCATATTCATCCCCATCTAGCTAGTACTGGAAACTTCTTGATGATTTGTAAACCTTTAACAATCAATGATTTAGTCATTTACTTTCTTTGATTGAAAGCTAATTTCAAATCATAAACAGGAATGAAAACAGAAAATAAAACAGATATAAGCAGAAAATGTATGCAATTTCCATCATCTGAGCACAAAAAAGAAGTTATACACATATAATTATTGCAAAAGTTGGTCACAACTTCATTCTTGCTGGTTTTCACCCTTTTTAAAAATTATTCATGTCAATTTCACTCACATTATTTTACATTATTTTACATTATTTCACATAATTATCTAGACTCAATGAGAATCCTACGCACAATAGAAAGTGCAGAAAGGACCTCCTCGTCTGCAAGCTTAGAACCCAGGCTCCACCAAATGGCTTTAGAGAGGTTTTCGGCATCATCCGCCCTTGCCCAAACCACGCTGGACGTACGCTTTGTTTGGAATTCTTCTCAAAACAAGAGTGCAAGGTAACAGACCCTTATTTCTAATATTTAATTTTGACCCATCTGAAACATCCATTCACAATGCTAGGCTCAAAGTATATCAAATGTCCCAGTCTCATATACCCTAAAATCCTTCCCATATGAGCCGGCGGATCGATCAAGCATACCATAGACGATTGACTACTGGTTCCACAAGCACTTGAAAAATATTCAATCTCTTGTACCGATTGAAATTAAAGATAGGTAAAGGAGGCCTCATAAAGCAATATTTCCACAAAAGTTGGATTTCAAATGAATTGACACATTATTTATTTGTGTTGCTCCTCATGGTAAAGCAAAATGTTCATAAATGTGTATTTTTGTAAATGAATGAACAAATCATTTGTTTTATTTTGCCACATAGGGTTTGGAATGTATCTTCCCACATAGCTGGGAAGAGAAGGAGATTTGGGATGCAGAGGGACAGGGCAAATTTCAGAGAGAAGAAATGGTAGCGTACCTCAAAAGCCAGTCCTCCCAGAGTGATGTGCATGCTCATAACAAAAATGCAAAGAAGCCACCCAGAGGAAAAAGAGATCAGAACAACTCTGCAAGGACTTCTCCTGCAGGCATTAGCCCTATCAGTCTTGGAGACCAGATCCCTTCTGCAGTTGGAGGGGTTGATGCCAGAGGGCCAGTGATGGGAGCCAGAGGTGGCAGTTATTTGCCATCAGGTGCCTTCAGTGGTGCAACTCACGGCGCAAATCGTGGCGCCACCAATCTAAAGTCAAGTGGGCAGTCATCGCTGAATTCAATAGGCAGCCAGTCTTCCCATGGTGCATCAGGCTTGAGGACAAGGTCTCCAGGAGATTCTGCGAGGATGGATGCTGTCCGGCGACTATTGGATTCCAACGATGGAGAGTTCCAAGTCCTGTGCGAGATCTGCTTCAGTGGTAGACCTCAGAAGATCAGCAACCCCAACGTTTGTTCCTCAATAAAGCGACACCCCATGGACAGCAATGAGTGCCTGGTTCACCTCAAGACGGGTAGACGCTACACCAAGATTCGTGAGAGGCCCTTCAAGCGCCTGTTTAGGCCGATCAGTATGTGCTGGAATCTTGGGAAGCCTTACGGCTGCAATTGGGGAGACTCCTGTCAGTTTGCCCACAGTTCCGTGGAGAGTGATCTCTGGTGGCTGGAAGCAAAGCAGAATATTCCGAGAAAAGAACTGTTGGAGTACTGCAAGGAGCTTACGATCAAACAGCCTTTCGTTACTCCTACGATGGCCTCCCAATCACCTGTTGTTGAGCAGTCCCCACATGCATCTGCGGAGGGTGAAAAATGGACTTCAGTGAAGAGAAAAATAACTGCTCGGTCAAGTCAAGGGCATCTGCAAGCATCAAGGAACTCTTCTATACCTGTCGGGCCTACAGACAGTCCGCAACACCCAGCTTCCATCAAACCTTTCAAACACACCCTCAAGGTGATTTACTTCACTTCATCATATCCTTTACCGTCAATGACTTGTTCAGGTCCCCGTTACATAAAGATAAATCATGCAATCAGTTGATTGATCAAACTATTTATTAAATAAATGTATGTTTAATCGTTATTTTCTTTGTCCTATTTCACTGTCCCATAGAATCTATTTTTTGTTTTTGTTTGTGCCTTATATTAATATTTTTTGTAGCATTTTTTCTGTACTAATAGGTTCTGAACCAATTAATTTGAGAGCACTACAATAATGGCAGCAATGCTCTCTAATTGCAACCAATAGTGTATGATTATAACTTTTTCTGATTCATATTCCTTGTATAATTTTAGTATCATATCTTCGTTATATAGTTTCACGAGCCTTCCTTCGTAAATATTGTTTGATGTGAGAAATAAAGAACATAACAAATTGAAAATAAATGAAGTTAAATGAATAATGAAATACCTTATCTGATTTTATAGTTGGTTTGTGAACTCTGCTTCAACATCAACAAGTCTGGGGTTCAGGAACGCGATCCCAAGAAGCCATCGTACTGCACAGGGCGACCGAGACACACTTGGGGGGCGCAAGTCATGGCTGTGGTACGTTCTTTGGATGGCAAGCAGTGGTTGAGGGTAAATCTACGACATCGGCGACTTCGGCCGGACGTCATGCTGATGCTGTGCCCTAAAGGAAACAAATGCAGGCAGAGAGAATTCTTTGGAAGTCAGTGCATGTTTCCACATTGCATTGAAGAGTTGCACCTGTGGATCTATCAAAATCAACACAAGAGTGAGTGTTCATTTTGTTTAATATCATTTCTCCCAATGCCTTCACCATAATGTTGCCAAGGGTGGTGGGGGGGGGGGGGGGGACACACAATGTCCCACATGTCTTGTCTTTTTATATGATTGATATGCAAGTTTAATACAAAGATCTATTTCTTTTGCTTAATTGTGCCTTAGCATAACTTAGGGGTGTGCCAATTTTTTGCAGCAGTCTGATTATTTGCTGCTGAGGTCTGGGTTCACCCCTACCCTCTAGCTGTAGACAGTTGAAAAGTTGGTTTTGGAAATCAATTTCCACTGTGTCATTTGACTATTAATTTCTGATTTTTGTCCCTTTATTTACCAGTTCCCTTTGAGATTATGACATCCCTATAGACTTTGTACATACCCCACCCAGTTCCCATAGGTGAAGAGTGTGCTCATGGTGCTTATAATCAGAAAACAATTTGTAAAAAGTTATTAGGAATATTTTTTTTTGTTTTTGTGTCGTGTTTATATTGAATTATGTATAAATTTGCATCTACTCTCTTTACAGTGAATAGCTTTCAGCAAGTAATCACGATACAGGAGCAATCTCGACCGAGAAGCAGCAGCAGCAGCAGTACCAGCAGCAGTATCAGCAGCAGCAGTGTCCAGAGACAAGCAGCAGACCACCCTGTGGCTAGTGATAGTCAGCATTGCTGTCCCGATTGCGGCCTCTCTTTCCCCTCAGAGACATCTTACGAGACTCATATGCTCTCCCTCGAGCACTGGGCCAGGATCTTGTCTGACGCAGACGTCGTCTGGCACCACCGCAAGCCTCCCGTACTGGTCAATGAAAGTCACTTTCAACTCTGCAAGGGGTAAGTGTCTAGATTGCTATGAAATCCTCCCTAATTTTCCCCATGTCCACAATTTATGAAAGTACATCTTCTTTGCCTTTGGCCCATTAGTGACACAAGTTAAAAACTAGATTTTTCAATATCAAGTTGCCGGATCTTGTTGCGACTAACAAAGACAAACATGAACAACTGATATTTAGATGCCTACTAATTTGAAGTGGCTGTGGGAAAACAGGATTCCACTAATTTCAAGCACTGCATTTAAAGGGGACCACTGGGCATTATAAAACCAATGCTTAGTTGTTTTGGTACTATAATTGAATATCAATCATACTCTCATGGGGTCTGATATGTTTCTGTAATTTGAGAACAATGCAATTAACTACTACGACCTACGGAACCACAGCTATTCAGTGGTTCGCGCGCGCGACTTGTTTGCACGACCGCTCATTCAATACGCGTACGTTATATGGTAGTATGAGCGATTTATCGCATAGTCCATGCGATAGTAGTATCGTTTCGGGCATGCATGCAATACGCCCGAGCGAGCGCTCGCACTTTGATGTACACATAATGCCCAGGTGCTATAGCCACCGCACATTGAATTCGTTAGTGGTATACTTCAATGCCACCGCACCATGCATAGGTTACTCTGCATGCATGCAATGTATCGCGATAGATGTTGTTTCTGAACGCCAAGTTGATATTTGATTCGCTGCACATCAAGATATTTTTTAGATTTTCTCTGCTTGCTGCGATATATCGCAGTTGCGGGCGATAAGAGGATCGTTAAGTGATATCGTTATCGGAACTGCGCTGACAGAATGATTGACAGATGATATTAAAAATGATTCTCTGGCGATGTAGAAATACTTTCAGGATCACAGATTTGTTTTGTATGTTCATTTGGGATATGTCTTTGATGTAAGAGAGCTAAATCTCTGTCTGGTGGTACCCTTTAACAGAGTCACCACGGTTGATCAACCTTCTTTGTTCCTCCTGTGTTGTCTACATCTGACATCGTATCTAGTACAATACACAAATTACATTATCCCTTTTGTTGAAAATGTTTAGGCACCTTACGAATCAGTGCCACTTCTCAGGGAAGCATATGGAAGAGAACAAGTAAACACAGCATGGATGAACTCGGAAAGTTGCGCCAAGCTATTCATTGCAATTCATAAATGTGGTTTGAATATAAATTTGTTAATGGAACAGAAAAATTACATTATTCCTTTCATTGACAATTTTCAGGCATCTTACAAACCAGTGCCACTTCTCGGGGAAGCCTGTTGAGGAGAATGAGTGCGTTTATGCGCACAGCATGGATGAACTCAGCGAGTGGCGGGAGCGCACAGAGTACCGTGCGACCAAGCTGCGGAAGGCCAAGGAGCAGAAGCTGTTCTCTTGGTTGGACGATCTGGCGAACAAGTACGAGAGTGCCGATGATCCGGAGGCAGTGGTATGTTTGGCTTCAGTTCATTTCATTTCAATAATTTTATTTCCAAAATTTTGAAGCATAAAATACCAACAATGTAGTGATAATATTTTTTTGGCACCATTTCATTTCAAAAATTATGTTTCCAAAAATTTGAAGCGAAAAATACAAAATAACATTTGGTATGTGTTCACATTATTTCATCAAAATGGCTTGTAAGTTTGTACAATATGAACTCGCAGTAAAAATAAACTTCAAGTAAATTCAAAGAGGAGACAAATTACCAGATAGGGTACTGCCGGGATTTGAACCAGAGACCGGAGGTCTACCAACTGCCAACTGAGCTAGAAAACCTTTGTGCTGGTTTTTTAGTTCTCGGGTTCAAATCATGGGGCAACACGAATTTCTTTGCTAATTTTACTTCATATCATTTATTCCTTTGTCACTTTCCCTATGCTTGAAATAATAAAAGAACAATGTTCTTGCATTTCTTTCTTAATCGCAAGGTGAAAGAAGAGTTGTTTGGGATAGAAACAGACTGCAGCCAAGATCTGGAGCTGAGACTGGAGAGCCCGCCTGAAGACGGGGAAATCCAGTGGGAGATTACAGTACATTCCAACTTTGAGGTAACAGAATTTCCCTCAGATTGAACCATCTCTGTTGAACTAGACCTAAGGTACAGTCAAACCTGTGTATAGTGACCACCCAAGGGAAAACAGAAAAGTGGCCACTGTAGACAAGTGACCTCTATAGACAGGTTCCATAAAACTCTTTTTCTCAGCAGGGGCTCACTTTTGGTGGCCAATATAGTCAGGTTGGCTGCTAAAGACAGGTGGCCACTATTGACATGATTTAATACTGTATTAAGTTTCTTGTAATCCTATCGGTCAAGGTCACATTGAATTTTGCGCAAAGAACCTCACTAAATGCCCTAGCCATGCTTCACCTTATTAAAACCCATGAGAGGTATGATAATTTTTAATTGTTCTTTCAGAATAATTAATCATTTCCTCCTTTGGTGCTTAAGTTGAACTGATCCATTAGGTAATTCTATAGCTAGCTAAATACCGCTCCTGGAGGGCTGAGGAGCGGTAGTGATTTTTGAGCACTCAAGCTTGAATCCAGTACATTTTATCAGGGTTGGCACTTCTTATCTAGAGGATTAGAGGATTAGGACTGTTGACAGCAGTAATAAAACTGATAAGAATGTGGTCGATACGGAAACAAAAATGATAAAATTGATCACCACGATGGTGGAAGACAAGCTAATGGGACAATCACGTCATGAGAGACTGCTGAAAGTATGAATGTCTCCCATCACAAGAACTGAAAATCACTTCTCCATGAAAAACATTTCTGTACCTGGAAAGAGAAATTAATGATATGTGAATGAATCTCTGCAAAGTAGTAACCTTTTTTACTTCTCTATGATGTTATTTTCCACCCCTCAGAAGCCATTGAAGAGGGTGGGTCTGTTGTACGATCAACACCGCCCTCGTTTCTTCCTGTCAGAGCCAAGAAACGAGTCGTTCCCGCAGACCTGCCCGGGCTCAATGCTGAGACGGGAGAACAATACAGACGACTACCGCGTCACCGTCAACTTCCGTGCCGCTGGGTGCGGCCGCTTCCAACAGTGGCTTGTCTTTGACTTTGGTAAGTTTACACAGCTTCTCATTCCTCTAGTTTATCCTACTCAACCGTTTCACTACCGAAACTAGTTTTCCACATTCCCATTGCATTTACTTCTGATGTGGGACCTGGCAAACTAGGTTTCTCTCTGTAAAGTGAGAAAATGTAAATTTTTTAACAAATTAAATATTGTTTTATTCTTGCATATAAGCCTTGAAGATCTTTAGATAATAACTACATTCACGTTCAAATATATATTACTAACAAAAAAATATAACCCAAGGACTATAAATAACTGGAACAAATTAAACTTCTATGGGGATTGTATTTTAATTCAAGTTGAATATAAAGCCATTGCATTCTTTTCTGCGCTTATTTTGTTGGCAGGAGAGGAACCAGTTTTGGTTGTGAAGCTTTCAGTCCTTGTTGGTTCTGTTGCTGAGGTTCAGGATTGTGCACAAGAATCCATTCAGACTGCAGAGCAATGGAACGAATCAAACACCACCATTGTCAGAAGTGGAGGAAAGCCAGTGTGGGAGAAAAGGTGATTTCCATTTTATATCAATTCAACCATAAACTATTAAATTGACATGAATGGAAAAAAGTGTGTGTTTTCATTGACCTGCCACATGCTCTTATACTTGAAATAAACATGAAAGAATATGTTAAACAGTGAATTGTACTGTCCAATTTTGTATGTAAAGCTTACAATTGCTTAACAAATCATGTTATTAATTCTCCTACCGGTATTCATCATCTTTTTAAGCAATGTGAAGTGTAAATTCATGATTATTTGCATTTTACTTGCCTGACCAGAAAACTTACTTGGCCCCCAAAAGGTTGAAACAAAAGCAAAAAATGATTGCACTAGGTAGCTTGCTTTGTTTCGTAACTTGTGGTTGAATAGAAATGTTTAAGAAATTTTACTTGCCCCAGGCAATCTGCAAGTGCAAGTGTTGTGTCCTGTAATAGTATTACCTAATCTGACTTGTTTCAGATTGATGGAGAAATACCCGGACCCAAGCACACAGAGAGGTGAGCAGATGGAGGAGGGGAGAGATGTGCTGAATCTAAACAGAGACAGCTACAGGGACTTCATGCACCGGATGCTCTACGAAGAGGAACGTGAATGCAGAGACAGAGTCGCAAGGTCAGTTATAATTGCCCATATTCAGGGGCCAGTTTCATGCACGGGCGTAGACATGTCATAGATACCCATTCAACTGGGGGGGATGATCTATTCATTCATCCCCCCTGATGAATAGGTATTACGTAAGTCGTTACGCCCATGGTTTCATGAAAGGCTCTTTATAGTTATGTATGTTTTAACCTGTTGCTAACGAGAATCAGGTAGGCTATGTAGGCATAAACTACCTGATGACCATGGGTAATAATTAATAGCCCCAGGAGAGTCACATTATGACAGACGCTTTTTTAGATGCCACATTATTATTATTTGTAGTGATAGTGGTAGTGGTGGTGGTGGTGGTGATAGTAGTAGGTGGTAGTGGTGGTGGTGGTAATAGTAATAGTAGTACTTAGTAATAGTAGTAGTAGTATATCAAGAGATGTGAACAATCTTCTCTCGTGCCTTGAATTTTTGCAGGTACAGCAGGCCTTCCGGGTTGGACATGGAAGTCACCAAGTGCATCAAGCTGGAGTCAATGTTGTTTGCCCAGGAAGGCAGCCTATTTGGCAAGATCCCGCTTGACCTTCCAATCCAAGTCGACCTCGAGGCCTCTCAGATAGTCCTCAGCAGCGTCCAGAGCATCCTGATTAAGTTTGATGACTTCCCGGACATCGTTTACGAGGCCAGGGTGCTGCAGGCGGGTAGGGACAGCGGTTACCAGAGGGAGATGGTTGCAGTGACCCTCAGTCCAACGTGTGTCCAGGAAGCGGGTCTGGAGGCACGACTCGGCAAGAGTCCAGAGGCATCCACCAAGGTGCGGGCGAAGGTCCAGTTTTGTGTCAACCGGGAGCGCTTCCTCTACATGCACCATGCCCTGGACAACTTGACTTGCATGGACGTTGTACTGCCACGTGGGGATCAGGAAAACAGGTGATTTCTTCTTTTTAATACCTTCTGTACACAAATTTGCATGCGATTCTGTTGTTATAATTGAATTTGTCAAAATGAGGCAAAATTAAAGTCAAGTTTGATCAGGGTTTATTTCTGCAAATTGAACATTGTCGGGTTAAAGTGAGAAGGGCATTAAGTTGTTTATTGTCTAAATTGAGTTCTGCAGATCTTGTAGATCGGAGCCTTGTGATGCAACATTTCAGATCATAATTATTTCTCATTTTGGGAGTCTTAATTAGGTTTCTACAAATCTCCCAAACTTTAAATATGATTATCTCCAAATTACAAAAAAGTGGCTTAGTGCCCTTTTCGTTCTCAACTGATGATTTTATGCATCATGTTCTCCTTTTGCATATATGCCGCCTAGCTCTTTTGGCATTTTGGCATTGTATGTGATTTGTTTGTAAATTGATAAATATCTTTTAAGCTTCACAATGCTACAGCAATTGCTAGAAAATAAAAACAAAATTTGAACTTATTACCCACTTGTAAGCTAAGAGGCTTGCCAGAGCTTGGTGCCCGTAGCAGCAACTTATGTATGAAAATGTGCTTGTCGTGCCTTCCTTTCCCTTCCAAGGTTCCCAGAGGTTAATGATGATGAATGTCAGGGGGACCTGAACAAGTGGCAAGAGAAGGCTGTTCGCTGCATCAGCTCCTGGACCAATGATGGAGAAAGTATGCCGTCATCTAGCAATGGACAAGGAGGAAGAGGAGATGGAGGAGAAGGAGGAGGAGGAAGAGCAGCAGCAGCAGGAGGTAGAGGAGAAGGAGGAGGAGGAGCAGCAGCAGGAGCAGGAGGAGGAGGAGGAGAAGGGCAACAAGGAGGAGGAGGAGGGCAACAAGGAGGAGGAAGTGGAGGAAGAGGAGGAAGAAGAGGAGGAGGAGGAGGAGCAGCAGGAAGAGGAGGAGAAGATGGAGCTCGGAAGGTGAAAGATCAAAGAAGCGGCCCAACATTGATTCTTGGACCGTTTGGGACTGGCAAGACTCGCACCCTGGCAGAGGCAGTGAAACGTACCCTGATGGACAACACAGATGCAAGAATAATGATATGTACCCATTCCAACAGGTACAAACTTATAACCCGTTGCCTTCAGGAACCAGGTGCCCCCTGTATTAAATCTACAGGGATTGCAAAAATGAGTAGATAAGTAGATACTGAGCTAGAAAGCTCCTCCGTTAGTTCAAAGAAACCATTTTCTTTGAGAAGCTAGTCCAATTGTCTTTGCTCATTTTCATTCAAATTCATTACTTGGCGGGAGTGGAGAATTGTGACTTTAATGGTAATTGCTTTCCCACTTCACACTCATACATGTATCTATCTTATACTTTTATGATTGTAATAGTTTATTACAATGTTAATAATTTCCAAAACCTTCAAATTTTGTTGGGGAACTTTACAAGTATTTTTTAATTTACTGTTAAATAATATTTCTATTTATCATCCAGCGCTGCTGACCTGTACATTCTGGATTATCTGCATGCATTCTGTGAGGAGAGACCAGACATAGCAAGGATGCTAAGGATCTACTCTCCTTATCGCAGACCGAATGCTCTAAAGGATGTCCTCAAATACTGCCTTATGGATGCTAATAGCTTCCTTCTGCCAACAAATGAGGAACTTGAAGGTAGAACCCATTCAGGGTTGGTCCCCTCGAAATAAACTGTGGACTTTGAACGTATATAAATACTTACGTTTATAACTAAATAAAATGGTTATTTACTGTTTTTATTCAACCAACAGAATGAGAAGGTCACAGGTAGAAATATGAACTATTACACATATATGTACATTGTTAGGAACTTCAAGTAGAAATATAGAAGAATTACATGCAAAACTGTTCCAGATAAAATGCCTATTAAGTCTCCAGTGAAATTGTGAACCTGAATCATATAAATGCACAGGATTTGAATACTAAAGACAAGCTCAGTCCCTTTAAAATAATCGGACATGTACAGTTATGTTATTTGTGTCTAATACAGACCTCTTTGAGTAAGTATAAAGTATCAACCAGTGATTATTTTTGTTGCAAAAGAAGTGGCGAACAGTTTAGGCAAATTATCTTGCATCATAAAAAAACACATACAATTGTGTACTTGATGCCACTTGATGTCCGTTTTTCTATCCATAGCTTGGGTTCGAAGCAGCAGAGAAAGACAAAGTGCTCATTGCTCGGCGCCTAACCTAGTCATAGCCACTCTGAGCACGGCCATCTATTTGGTTAAGACCCCAACTCTTCGTGGATACTTCACGCACATCGTCATTGACGAGGCAGGGCAAGCTCTAGAAACAGAGGCCATCATGCCGCTGACCCTAGCAACGGATGACACCTGCATCGTCCTGGCTGGAGACCCTCATCAGATTAGTCCAAAGGTAAAGGTTCACTAGATGACAGTACAGTTCCGAAGTAGTGATGTCACATACTTTTGTTATAACATAGTAATGGTTCTGTATAACTTGTCCTTTGATTCTTGCTTTTGGTAGTGGTTGGAGATGGACGATTCCCTTATTAGCAACCACTTGGTCAGAAATGTCTGGCTTGCCTGACATAGTTTCAAATCACGAATGAACCCATGCATGGCAATGAATATCTGTGACATCACACTCCAGTACTCTATAGGCAATCAATTATGAAAGAAAAGCAGCTTGCAGTTAACTCCGGTCTATGATAGCTCAGTTGGTAGAGCGCCGTAACAGTAATCCAGAAGTCACTGGTTCAGATGCAGCCACAATCAACATTTCCCTTTTCCCCCTGTTCTATGTGGCAGGTGTACTCCAAGAGAGCAATGAATGCAAACTTTGACATGTCGCTCCTACGCCGACTCTACAAGTACGACAAACAGAATGCCTGCGGATCCAGCGTCCTCCTGCACCTGAACTACCGAAGCTGTCAGGCAATCCTGGATTTCCTCAAGATCTACTATGGCGCCAAGTTACTCTCGCGGTGCCCCAACCAGGAGCACCCCAATCTCTACCCGCTCAACTTTGTGTCAGTGAAAGGCGAGGACCAGTCCATGGGAACATCATACGTGAATGAGAAGGAGGCTGAAGAGATCGCTCAGAAGGTCCTGGCGCTCAAAGAGGCATGGCCAGAGAACTGGGGGCGGTGCAAGATGAGCGAGGTTGTCGTCTTGTCTCCATACAGAGTGCAGGTATTTGCTTTTCCCCTTTTTTATATGTTCACCAGGTGTCGGCTGTCCATACTGATGAATAAAATTCCCGTTATATCAATTCTTGATGAACACTGTGATGTCGTCTTGTTGTCTCTATACAAAACGAAGGTACACTTATTTTTGTCTGTTTGTGAATATCTAGAAGAATGTACAGTGGAACCTGGTTCACCTAAAAAATCCTTCCGTTCGGGGTGTATTTACGGCCAGAAAACCTAATCGGTGTTGATCCGGTTAACTGTGGCCTTGTTATAAAGCTGGTTGGAGTGGATTAGAACTTTGGCATAATTTCAGGGTTTACAGGCTAAGGATGATTCGTCAGTGTCCATCAAGCGAACAATTCAGTATATTTCTCTGTGTTGAAAGCAAACTATCTGTAGTATAAATATGTATAAAAACATTCGGTATTAGAGAAATATATCTTTGAATTGTTATTTGCAGATTGATTTGATCAGGAAGAAGCTTCGGGAGAAACACCTGCATGCTGTCACGGTAGAAACTGTGCAGAATATTCAAGGTATGTCAGGCTTTCGGCGAATCAGCTTATATACTTAATTCTAGATTCAATTAGAAACTATAAACTCTGAAAGAGAGCATCTTTTGTATCATTATTCATCACTAGAACAGTTGTACTTTCAAGTGTTTACTTTAATGCTATCAGATATGGGGCCCTGTTGCAGAAAGAGATACAATCGATTGAAAGTTACAATTAATTTAAGTCAGATCATGTGTTCTAAATGCGCAAATCTGATTGGTTGAAATGCGCAAATGTTCTGACTTACAATTAATAGTAACTTTATCTCTATCTGTATCTGCAACGGAGCCATGACGTGTATTCATGACACACACAAAAAGCATGAATGTATTATGCAATATGTAGCATTATGTCATCATCATTAAACTTGCATATGTTTGACACACAAACAATGGACACAAGTGTGACATACATACATGTACATGTAGCTGAAAATGACAATTGAGCATGTGGATTTTCTTAAGGTCTCATTGCATGGTAACCAAAATTATGGAGAGAAATCATTTTTATTGTGTACGCTTCATTCTTTTTACAATTATTGTCATTACCAGATCTTGCCGGTGTTATTCTCCTAGTATTCATGTATAATTTTATGCAGTAAAACGTTTCTCTGTTTCTCTCTTTTCCTTTTTCAGGGAGACAGTTCCGTGCTGTGTTTCTGAGTACCGTAAGGACACGCTCCACACTGAACAGGGTGGACATCACGGCCCTCCCTCAGGACAGAAAAAACATGAAGAGCAGCAGGTTCACCTACGGCTTCCTCTCAGATCAAAAGCTGCTTAACACGGCTTTCACACGAGCCAAGTCCCTCATCGTGGTGGTGGGCGACCCCGTGGCTCTCTGCTCCGTTGGGGAGTGCCAGAAGACGTGGGAGAGGTTTGTGAAGATATGCGAGCGGAATGGAAGCATGTTGCCAGAGGAACTCACCATGGAGCAGATCAGGAGGGAGATAATCGCTGACAAGCGCGTCCTGAACCCCAAAGCCAGAGACTTCACTCCAAAGGCAGTTTCATCCAAGGGGGGCGCAGCGATGCATAAGACTGGAGTCAGTTCAGGAAATGCTAGATCGTACATGGGGAGGGCAGTTGAAGTACCTGGCTGCTCTCAGTCCTCAACAGGACAGGGTAGAAATCCTGACAGGTCTGAGTATCCACTCCCAGGCAGTAGCAACCCGCACGAGTCTGATGACGAGGATGAGGTCATCATTAGCCAAGAGGAGTGGCTTACAGACCTGAGAGAACAGATGCAAGACGACATGGCGGAAGAGTACAGGAGGTCTCACCCTCAAGAATCTTCCCAGGAGGAATCAGAAGAAAGCTCTACACCTGTAGTTGATGTCAATCAGCAAGATGGAATGCCATCAGCGAGACCTATACGTGCTGTTCCTACCCCAAGACTTCCCAGGAATGACATTCTTCAGAACATGCGGATGGTAGAGAGATCAGGACGCATTGCCCTCCTCCCAGTTGCTGATGATGCCTACGATTCGGATGATAACATCAGCGAGGCTAACGCCCCAAATGCTGGTTCTGTGGATCAACTTCTGTGGAAGACACTCAAGAATCCAGAACAATTCAAACGTTGCATTTTCCGCCAAGACATAACCGGTAGGATGTATGCCATTCCTCAGGAACGCCGGTCGGGAGATGAGATTGTAATTACCAGCACAAAACGTCGGGGTCAGGCACTGGATACTGATGAAGTTGTGGTTGAGATCTTGACAGACGATGAACAACGTGAAGGAGGGGAAAATGATGAACAGAAAATCTATGGAAAAGTCACCGGAATTATTAAGCGTAATGCTGACCTGAGGTCTCAGAAGTTTGTGTGCTACCTGGATCCACATAGTGACAATGTCATGGTGCCACTTGACAAAACCTGCCCAAAGATGTTCATTCTTGGAGGAAAGAGAAGTCGGGTTAAAGAGCAAAACCACCAAGCTGTTGTAACGCTGTACAGCATTGACAAGACAGTTCCCAGGTCAGCAAGAGCATGCACACAGCGAGAAGAAGTGACTATTGCCCGTCATGAAAGAGCTCAGAAGTTGTTTGTAGTCAGGTATCTCGATTGGGCTGTCAAAAAACCATACCCTTTTGGAGTGGCTACAGAAGTTCTAGATCCTGGAACGGATCGCAAATCTGGAATGAAGATCTTGACACTTATCCATGGTATCAAGACCAGCAAAAGATCTGTCATACAGCAAGTAAAGCAGGAGTATGCATCAGATTGGAGTATTCCTGAAGACCAAGTCTGCTCAAGGAAGGACTTCCGCGGGAAGACTGTCTTTACCATTGACCCACCAGATTCCAAAGATCTTGATGATGCCATTAGCATGGAAGTTTTGCCAGGGAAACGATACAAGGTCAGTGTTCACATTGCTGATGTGTCCTACTTTGTGGCAAAGGACAGCCTCTTGGATAAAGATGCTCGACAGAGAGGCACTTCTTTCTACCACCCATTTCCTACTCCTGATCAACCATTCCACATGTTGCCAGAGCGACTGAGCTCAGAGCTTTGCAGCCTTCTCCCAGATCAAGATCGACTAGCTGTTTCTGTCACCTTTGTTCTTGATGAAGAGGGAGATATGGTCCAAGAGCCAGTCTTTGAGAGATCAGTGATTCGGTCAGCAAGGAGAATGACATACGAGGAAGCAGAACGCCTAATCACAAGTGACCTTCCAGGGTATGAGAATGTGAAACATCCAATTAGAGATTTGCACCGGCTGGCAAACTGCCGTCGAGCTCGTCGCCTAGAGGATGGATGGTTAGTCTACAATGCCAACGATGACGATGGAGGAGCAGTCTGTAATCCACGTGCTCACAGCTTGATAGAAGAATTCATGATCTTGACCAACGCTGCTGTTGCCAAACATCTTCTGAATAAGTTCCCTGAATGTACACCATTGCGTCGACAACTGGAACCACTGCAAGAGCAGGTCGAGGATTGGAACGCACGTCATCGCAAAGTTGTGACTAACAGCATTCGTCTCTCAGCATTGGACAGTGTAGATGAACGCGTGGAGGAACCTGAAGAAGAAGGCTTTGAAGACAGGCATATGATGGTAGTCAATGAAGTTTGGCAGAAGATCAAGTCTCTGATTGAGAAAGAAAATCTCTCACGAGCTGACATAGAAGAACTGGTCAATCTCCTTGTCCAAGATGGCAACCATCCCAGGCAGGCTGTTGCCCTTTCAGATTTGTATCGAATCATGGAACGAGGAGAATATGTTGACTCGACTAGTCAGTCAGAGCCAGAGAAGAGGAAACACTATTCCTTGAAGCTGCCAGCATATGTCCACTTCACATCCCCGATCAGAAGGTACATAGATCTGGTAGTACATAGGATGCTCATCGCATCAATAGAAGGATCTAAATCCCCTTACAGCCCAGGTGAAATGGCGAATATCACCCATCACTGCAATAATCAGAATGCTCGTAGTAAGCGCTTCAGTAAAGAGGCTTTGACATTGAAGCTGGCTCTCAAGCTCCAGAAGGCATCGCTGCAGCTGACAACTTTTGTAGAGGCTTTCACAGAGACGACCATGCGACTGCAGTTTCCTTACCGCAGCTACGTTTCAGGCAGGCAGAGAAATGTAGGGTTCAGCTTGCTGAAACCGTCTGACAGACCAGACGCTGAGGTTGGTTGCATCAAGATGACATGGAAGAGTCGTATCTTCAACAAAGACCAGGTGGCACAATCACCAGCAGAAGGGCGATCATACCCGCATCAGCCCTTCAACATTGAGGAAGTCTTATGGCAACAGATCCTCGAGGCCATCAAGGAAGGAGACATTCTCGAGGCCTTGAATGAAGAAAACTGTGAGGATGTAACCAGGGCTGTACAGAGAGCCGCGCTAAATGGACACTACAATGAGAACCCATTCAGAGAAGACAGAGCATTGAGATTGTCACCGGACCAGAGGCAATTGGGCTTCATTTCCTTCACGAGGACCTACAAGCTTGGAGATCCCTGCAGGGTTCAATTAACATCGAGACTCAACAGGGGCTTGATTGCTCCAGAGATACAGCTCTTCAATCTGACCCCACACCTGAATGCCTGCATGGAACACCGGTCGCACCCCATTGAGTGCTTCTCACGCATCGCCACAGAAGTTCCCGGCCGGGAGAGGACCATTACACGCTATCAGGAAAAATGGAAGCCAATAGTCTCGATGTTCTGTGCTCACAGTGCTGTCACTGAAGATGACACATTGCTTCTTGAGAACGTAGCTATCGAGTGGAATAAAGAGGGAGGGAAAATCACTGGCCAGTTTGAAATCAGCAATACACTTTGCAAAGAGAAGCACATTCGCATGCGCGAATTTTGTTACGTATGTGTCCAGATGAGGGATCTTGACATCGGCACGAAATCCCGGCTGCGGATCATGGAGTACAACAAGCGGAAGGATGAGCGTGGTGTTGGCCCTTTCAACGCAGATGACTGGCACAAGCAGATGTTCGTTGCCCATTGCCTGGTGGAGAGAATTATTGTACCAACGGGATCGCGTGGGAATCGAGGCAGACAGGAAGAGGAGAATCAGGCGACCACCATAGAGATCGTTCTGCACAGAGAGAAAGATTTCTCCTTTCTGGACTTTCCTGAAGCAGTCCTGGATGCTAGAAGACATGTAGCCAGTACAGTCGAGATCATCCCGATGTCAAAACCAAATGTGTAAAGTATTGTTTCAATCATTTTATATTCAAGTTTTGTTTTTCACATGATCCAGAGCTGTAGCTAAAAAAGGGGAATTTACGTCTTTATTACTTGCCCAAAATGACCCAGTGAGGAGAAAAAAGGACTATGTACACTGAATGTCATATTTGCCCTATATTATACTATTGATGATAGTAGTTTTTGTCGAGCCCACCGTAGGTGGAGGGGAGACTAAGGGATCCAAATTGCGTCCGTCTGTTGTCCGTTGGTCCGTCCGTGACGCTTACAAAAATTTGAATAACTTTCCAACCCTGCATCTGTTTGTAAATAAACTTGATTGGTAGATGCCGCACATTGGCCTCCATGATATTCTGGGGTTAAAGGTCAAATGGTGTCAAATGTGAAGTTTTACCTGTAAGAGTCTATTAGGATTTAAAACTTTTCAACCCTGCATCTGTTTGTAACCAAACTTGATTGGTAGGTGCCCTATATTGGCCTCCATGATGTTCTGGGGTCAATGGTCACATAAGTAGGTCAAAGGTCAAATGAGGCCAAATGTGAAGTTTTACCTGCAAGAGTCTTAGGGTTGATAACTTTCCAACCCTGCATCTGTTTGTAACCAAACTTGAGTGGTAGGTGCCCTATATTAACCTCCATGATATTCTGGGGTCAAAGTAGGTCAAAGGTCAAGTGAGGTCCAATGTTGCATGAATGCGCGCAAGTGGGCGAGACACTTTATGGCTATCGCCTTGTTTTCTGTAAGAGTTTCTGAAATTTCTATTGACTTTGTACATAGCCCACCAGGTTCCGGTAAACAATGGCTTAAATCATGAAAGACCTGTAGTATTGTTATTATGCTCAGTGTGAAAGCCTGGGCTAACTTGTCTGATATCTTCTTTAACTAATAATTGCAATTGTAAGTTTTTTAAAAGGGTATGTTTTTCTTCAAAAATTAGCATACACCGGTTACTGACACAGGATCCCATGGTTGGAAAGCATGCTCTACCATTCTTGCCGGACCATGTTCTATTTTCATGATTTAATATTCACTCCTATGATTGTTTGTTTTTCGATGCAGCCGTCTAAAAGAAGCAGTTGGAACCATCAACCTATCAGAAATACCCGATCTGATCAGGGACATTGCTCTACAGAGGCCAAACCATCCAGATGAACACAGTGGTATGTTTGTTTGTTTTTTTTATTTTTTTGAGTTGTTAAAAAATATTCTTGAGTTATTTTGTTTCCTTTGCTTAATGCTTTCTCTAAACATTTTAAAACAAACTTGAAAAACACCTTAAATCTGTGAATATATATATATCAAACATAATGTTAAAAATATGAACATATATATTAACATAATATATTGAAACATAATTATAGGGTGCACCACTGCACCTGCACCTACGGAATCCGCCCCCCCCCCCTCGATTTTTCGCGTGATAATTTTGGAACCCGCATATGTTTCGCTACCCCGCTTCATGAGTTATGTTATTAAAGTCTTTCTCAACTTTTGGGCTCAAATTTGCACTGACTTTGTATACTGTTTCAAAATCACGTGACCTTTTGTAAGTCAATGTCTGCCCAGAAATCGCTCCATTTCGTGATTTGTGTACAAATCCTTTGGAAATTGTGTTTTCCCTAGGATTCATGAAAACTTCAATATTTTTCATTCTACTCACTGCAATTATTATCCCCTCGCCAACAAAGTCGGAGGGGATATAGTAATGCTGCCGTCCGTCCTTCTGTCCATCCTTCCGTCCGTAACAAGTCTTATGAACACTGGTTTCCGTTCGATAACTTTAGTAATGTTTGACAGATTTTAATGAAATTTGGTAAGAAGGTACATGGTATGAAGATATAGCCTACGTTCAATCTTTGAGTACCGTAAAAGTTTGACTAGAGGCGCTACTTTCTCACAGTATTAGCAGATATTATCAACAGCCCCAGCCCCGTCCACAAGGATCTAGTATAATGAATATGTATCTAGCCCTTTGTCAACGATCTTCGAGCAGGTCTTAATGAATATTCATGATATCATAATCATGTAAAATTGAGAAGAGGTAAACGTTACTTAGGGTAAAAAACCCACCAAGCAAGCAGAAGTAGCTCTTGGGTCGGTGGTTGGTGCAAATCATTCTAGGCATGGCGGTATGTAAAGCCGTAGGTTCAAGTCGCATTGGATTAATTATGTTTTTATTCTTCGATTTCATAGGAAATTTTGTTTTAACAAATGCCACCGTTTTGTGCATAGGAATAGGAAGGAAACTCATTTACTTTTTGTCAGATACACAATTATGACATTCAGGTGAAATCATGACATTCCCTGTCCCACCCCACCACACCCCACCCACACACACACACACACACACACACACACACAAACACACTAGTTAAGAGTCGTGTAGGCGGGGGGGGGGGGGGGGGGCATGGGCGTCGATCTGTCATTGATACCCATTCATCAGGGGGGATGATCTATTCATCCATCCCCCTGATGAATGGGTATTACGTAAGTATCGACGCCCATGGGGGGGGGGGGGGAGGAGGGTGCATGTCCGTCGCCAAAAATGTTCGAGGCCGAGACCGAGACCACTTATTCAGTTGTTTCCCCAAGGCCGCCAAATAATGGTAAAGGGGGAAGGGGCAACTTGTAACTTGTAACGTGTTTTTAAAATAATGTTTGTTATGAATTTTCGACACCCTTGGGCCTTGGTCCATTTAACGATGTCTCTCAAGCTACCCATCATCCTTCCCCTTCGACCCCTCCAAAATATTTCACTGAACATCACGACCAGTAAATCAATGAGGATTACGTATTGTATTATAATTACTTTAAGAAAATACGCGCCTTAAAGCCAAATCCCCTAAATGCTGGTAGATGACAATTAAAAACAATTCAATCAAATTAAACATGTTAAATAGCAATGTAGCTATCGAGTATGTATGTACAAAATGCATTCTGCCTCATAGCCATTGGTTCCTGATATGTTTGAATAAGGGAATGTGTTTTACATTAACATGTTATAGTATTTTCACAAATCATTCCATAGAAAATATTCCATGTACAAATATTTATTACAAATTCGCTCTATATTTAAGCATTATGTTCATCTAATAAGGTAATTTGTCTTTAACTAGTTTTCTCTTTCCAGTTGAATTTCTATTCATCACGATCACCTGTTTGGTTTCCATGTGATTCTTTTGTTATCATATTTTACGACGCACACTGAAGCTGTTACTAGGCAGATAAACCTCGTACAAGCAGTCGATCTGTTTGAATATTACGTAGTTCTATGCATTATAGCGCTCTCTGCATGATAGTCCATTTTGTAATGGCATATTATGCCGTTGATTTACAGTCGATTAAGTGATCGAGGTTCTCCCAGATGTCGTCATATTTTGAAGCACTTGGGCAAGAAAATATAGTAGCGATCTTGTCTATCGGAGGAGAAATGTTGTCCCTTTATCAATCTGAGTGGACTTTGGGGCCAACAATTGATTTATATTGGGATTACAGATACTTGCTAACTTTATTCTGGTATTAACGTGTGTGAGGTGTGTGCGCTATGTGCGTACTGTATTTGAATGAATGCAAACAAAACCAATCATGAAAGCATTGTTTTTAAATGCAGGTTACAAAAGAAACAAATGAATTGAAACAATTTAAAACAAAATAAATAAAAGAATATAATGAACAAAAAATGACGAGAAAAAAAGTGAAATGAAAGGAGAATGACACAAAACAGGGAAACAGAACCAACAACTAATACTATTAAAAAAACGCAGGACTTCATTTGGGTGGATTTGATCCGCGTACTTTGAGATCTAAAAACAGACCAATACCATCTACCGTTGAACCACGTTCTGAAGCGGAATTTAAAGCACATTCTTTCAGCCCTTTCACACATCTTCGACATGTTTCATTCATGCTTATGTATAATTATTCAGAACAGGTGTACGATCTATTGCATTATTTGAGGCGCTAGGAGGAACATTATTGTTCGAACTGTATTATTCTGTCCAAGCAATCGTTATCCTCATTGTGCTCTCCGCATTATCTGTTTTGAAAAGGAACTCATGATGCACCACCAACAAGACTATTCACACTATTTCAAATGAATAGCAACAACATATATATTTGCATAATCTCTTGAGTCTCATCTCAACTATAGAGATAGAAACATATTGCATAACATAGCAGTTTCCAAGTTACAACGTGCAGCACTAGCAGCATAAAATCAAAGAATGCATGACACGGCATCTCAAGTTCGAATCTGACAAACCATGCATAATGAACATAATCGTAGTCATAGCGTGCGTGTGCTGTGTGCATGTATACTATAACGGGTGTGTTTGTGTCCGTGTGTGTGTGTGGGGGGGGGGGGGAGGGGGGGCGGAGCTGGGTTGCTCAACATTGCTTCCTATTCATAAGTTGTTATTAATTCTTGGTCGGAAAAGAGTAAAATAAAATTTGTGCTTGATGAAGAGTTGGCTGAAACAGGGTGATGAATCAATTTTAAAATGACCCTACCCCCTCCATCCACTAATATATAAAGCTTAATACTATTACTAGCAGAATGTCAGGACTTCACTCACCTGAATGTAATAATTGTGTATTTAAGTTAACACAGAAATTATAATTTTCATTCCCATTCCTATGCACAAAACGCTGGCATCTGTTAAAACAAAATTTCCTATGAAATAAAAAAATAAAAAATAAAAAAATCGCTTATCCAGTGCGTCTTGAACCTACGGCTCTTCATACCGTGATGCAATTTTACCTTATCCTGATTTGCACCAACCACCGACCCAAGAGCTACTTCTGCTTGCTTGATTGGATTTCAACCCTTAGTAACGTTCATCTTTTCTAACTTTGCGTGATAATGCTATCATGAATATTCATTTAGACCGGCTCGAAGATCGTTGACAAAAGGCTAGATACATATTCATTATATTGGATCGTTTTGGATGTTTGCTGGCGCTATTGATACTCCTCTAAACCAGTAGCGCCTCTAGTCAAACTTTTACGGTATGTCATAGATGTAGCTCATTCAATATGCGAAAATAGGTAATTATGTATGCAAATATGTGGTTTCCATTCAATAACTTTAGTAATGTTTGACGGGTTTTAATGAAATTTGATATCAAAATACAGCCTAGATACAGTTAGATTTCGGAGTATGTAGGTCAAAGGTCAAATGTCATAGCTCATTAAATATGCAAAAAGAACTAATTATGTATCAAAAAATTTGGTTTCCGTTTGATAACTTTAGTAATGTGTGCATCATAAAAATCAGATCAATTGTTTTATTGGTCATTTGAATCAGATGAAACGCTACGGACCCTGATGCGGGAAGCAAGACAGGTCAATGACCTCACTGTACGTGGCATTTATCTGAATCCGCTCAACCCTTCACAGCGTATGGCTGTCCAGAAGGCCCTCACCAGTACCTTCTCGGTTATACAGGGTCCACCAGGTAAGTACTCTACATGTATATCGGAACACTTTTGCTGGAATTCACAAAGGAGGTTTAAATGCAGACTACTGCAAACAAACATTCATGGCTATTCATAAGAACTTTTTAACCACCCTTAAGTTCCTAGACAATAATAGGTGGTCATTCCCTGCAGACAGATGACCACATAATTCAGTATGATGATGATATTTCAAATTACAGTAGGATAAGATTTTTTCTAGGAACCCATTTTCTGAACTTTTTGGTGGAATTGACTTCTAAAGCTACCCAGGACGAAATTCCAGTTGAAACCAATTGAAATTCTAATTGGTACCCATTGAATTCAATGGGTACCCATTGAAACTGAATTCAATGGGTACCCATTGGCATTGGTTTCAATGGGTACCCATTGATTTCAATTGGTACCCATTGATTTAAGTTTGTCCAAATTGTTTAATTTTCCATAAATGCATGCTCTTCATTACCAGTTGATTTCAATTGGTAATTTAGTCAATGGGAATTTCACCCTGGGTACATATATTCTCTGTTATATAAATGGAAATTGTTTTGGGGGTGTAACATGTACATGTAGTTCCCCTCAAAACTATGAAGGCCTGCTTGTAGACTAATAATAAGTAGAAATCACATACTGTAAACGTGGTAATCTCGCAGTGCATTAATTGTTTGCAGATTTCGCGCTGAAGTCGGCGTCCGCGAAGTTTAATGCGCGATTTGCAATGCTTGGAACACTTGCTCGGCCTCGAAATTAAAAAGCCGTGAATGTGTTTTTGTGTGGCTCAGCGCGAAATATTAGTCGCGCAAAAGTAACGTTTACATGCAGTATGCTAATTTAAACCATGGTACATGAACTGCCTTTGTGGATACTCTGCCACAATTTCTCTTTGCACATCATTTCAGTGATCCCTCGCACTTATCCCCAAGTTGATTTCTTATTATTCGGGTCTGTGTCAGGTTTATAATAGCTTCTGACTATCACACAGATTTATAATTAATGGTTTTAGGTGTAAACACCAGCACTAAGGATTTCTATAACTCAGTCGGTAGAGCAACAGTCTAGCAATCCAGAGGTCATGGGTTTGTAGGCTGGGGAAACCCTGTTTCCTTTATTCATTTTCATATACATTATATTATATATTCCTGGACAGTTTCCCCATGTTTAAAATGATTTGAATAATTTTGTCTAAAATTTGTTGTCGACAGGTACGGGTAAAACTCTGACAGGGTCCTACCTAGCGTACTTCTTTGCGCAACTCAACACTAAGCTTCAGACAGCAGGTGACTTGCGCCCTCAAGTACTGTACTGTGGACCGTCCAACAAGTCAGTCGACGTTGTGGCAGGTGGGGAAAACAAAATCATGATTCTATTGCACACAAAAAAAAGAGTTGCGACTGAACACTGCTCAGACACATTGGCCCGAATTCTCAACTTGTGGCTCAACTTGTGCCTGGCCTAAAAGATAAAGACTACCGGTACAATTTGCACCAGCAGACTTATTGTCTTGTCGCTATGGTCCCCGGATTCTAATGGTTTTCTTTCATTCCTTTGATATTAAGTCATATTATAACAGGTCACCAGCAATACTATAGTCTGATGACAGACTATACTGTCATGACCCATTGTCCTGATGTCTATAATCAGAACTCAAGGGATTGACTGGACAATGAAAGGAAACAATTAGAATATCTCCAGGGACCATAGTAACGAGACAATATTAGTATGCTGGTGCAAAGTGTTACCGGTAGTCTTTGTCTTTAATGCCAGGCACAAGTTGATCCACAAGTCGAGAATTCGGGCCATTGATTAAAATTTTAATTGTAAAGGTTTTTATTTAATAATATCACACGCAGCCAAACAGCTGAATTACTACTTTTTACAAGAACAGTAATACCGAGTGAGCATGGAGCTCCCTGTATTGAAACACCAATGCAACTTTGCCACTTATTCTTATAAGTTGCATTATATGAGCAAATTGGAAGCAAATATGCATATTTGTATGAACTTAACTGTTACTATTTGCATTTAATTGCAAGGCCATGCACGTACATACAAAGTTACTTTTGTTTTTCAGTTTAGTTTATTCCAAAAAAATGTACATGGACATCCAGGTTTCAGTTATTTCCAGCCCTTTTGTACTTCTGGTATAAATACTTTTAATGATTGCAGTTTTAATGATCCGTTGACAAGGGTAATACTAATGTAAAGGGCTCTGATACTTGTTTGAATAGTGCTACATCAAACAACCATTATTATTAGTTATTATTATAATCATTGAAAAATAATCTTGAATATATGCATGCAGACACTGCATTGTGTGAAACGTCTATACATATAACTTCATGTGGATCAATGAACAAAAGCCAACCTCTTGCTGCATGTAGAAAGACTCATTGAAGATGAGACTTATTGTTTACCTTCGTGTCAAATTGTTCAGGTTTTTGATGGCATATTGGTCAGTTTACATCAATTATTTGGTTTACATTTCAATTGTTCATTCGTAACTGAACTGACTAGTAGTAAAATTATCTAAATTAAGTACATTTATTGCTTTATAGGATACCTACGAGAATACAAAGAAATCTCAATCACCATCAACTTAGTAGAATCAAAGTGCTC
This sequence comes from Echinarachnius parma, assembly GCA_037951105.1. Classification (NCBI taxonomy): domain Eukaryota; kingdom Metazoa; phylum Echinodermata; class Echinoidea; order Clypeasteroida; family Echinarachniidae; genus Echinarachnius; species Echinarachnius parma. The sequence continues at coordinate 11,760 of JBAMJV010003307.1, read as the reverse complement.
TAGTTTTGTACAACATATTATTTAGTTTGTATCAATTATTCTGTTTACATTACCATTTTAATTGTTCTGTCAATGTTTACTGTATTTTTCACTGAATAGTAGTATAAAAAATTATGTGAATTGAGTTGAATTTGATGTTTTCATTCTGTAGGATACCTTCGAGAATTCAAAGGAATCTCTGTCGTGCGAGTGTATGGCGTCGAGATCGAGCGTAGGGATTTCCCCATTCCGGGTCTCCCAGGACGCATCAGCAAGTGGTCTCGGAAGGATGTCGTCATGCCTGGTGAGCTGAGTGACATTTCCCTCCACCATCTGATTCGACAACGCGGTACTCGTGTAGAAGCGATAAGGGGATTCGACACGCGGGTCCGGAATGGCAATTTCGACAAAGAAATACATCGGAAACCCTTCTTGGATGCGATCACCGGGGCGATGGTAGATAATGTGTTCAGATTATAGTACTAAACAATCATGATTGCAATAGAAGTAGAAATTTCACAATATTAACCTGCTCAGGACTGATTGATTTTGCTATAACATGCACATGTGTTCTCCATAGACCCAAGCCCAAGTATGTTTGGGACCAGTTCTGAATGGGTTAAGATGTTCTTCATAACTCTTTATATTGCCTTTATCCCACAATGCAAAGAGACAGCAGCCTGACTGTGTGCTAGCTCTCACCACAGTGCGTGTGTAGGGGACAAACCCCTGTGGGTGGGGGGGTACTCAAATTATATTTCAAAAGGGGGTCTAGAGAGCAGGGGTGTGCCTCATCCAACTTCAAAAGGGGGTCTAGGGAGCAGGGGTGTGCCTCATCCAACTTCAAAAGGGGGTCTAGGGAGCAGGGGTGTGCCTCAGCCAACTTCAAAAGGGGGTCTAGGGAGCAGGGGTGTGCCTCAGCCAACTTCAAAAGGGGGTCTTGGGAGCAGGGGTGTGCCTCATCCAACTTCTAAAGGGGGTCTAGGGAGCAGGGGTGTGCCTCAGCCAACTTCAAAAGGGGGTCTAGGGAGCAGGGGTGTGCCTCAGCCAACTTCAAAAGGGGGTCTAGGGAGCAGGGGTGTGCCTCATCCAACTTCAAAAGGGGGTCTATGGAGCAGGGGTGTGCCTCAGCCAACTTCAAAAGGGGGTCTAGGGAGCAGGGGTGTGCCTCATCCAACTTCAAAAGGGGGTCTAGGGAGCAGGGGTGTGCCTCATCCAACTTCAAAAGGGGGTCTAGGGAGCAGGGGTGTGCCTCAGCCAACTTCAAAAGGGGGTCTAGGGAGCAGGGGTGTGCCTCAGCCAACTTCAAAAGGGGGTCTAGGGAGCAGGGGTGTGCCTCATCCAACTTCAAAAGGGGGTCTAGGGAGCAGGGGTGTGCCTCAGCCAACTTCAAAAGGGGGTCTAGGGAGCAGGGGTGTGCCTCAGCCAACTTCAAAAGGGGGTCTAGGGAGCAGGGGTGTGCCTCATCCAACTTCAAAAGGGGGTCTAGGGAGCAGGGGTGTGCCTCAGCCAACTTCAAAAGGGGGTCTAGGGAGCAGGGGTGTGCCTCAGCCAACTTCAAAAGGGGGTCTAGGGAGCAGGGGTGTGCCTCATCCAACTTCAAAAGGGGGTCTAGGGAGCAGGGGTGTGCCTCATCCAACTTAAAAGGGGGTCTAGGGAGTAGGGGTGTGCCTCAGCCAACTTCAAAAGGGGGTCTAGGGAGCAGGGGTGTGCCTCAGCCAACTTCAAAACGGGGGTCTATGGAGCGGATGAGAGGGGAGGGGGGAATAGATAAAGTTACAGAGATTCCAAACCTTCCTGATTTCCAGGGAGGTTCTCTAATTCTGTTTTGTTTGTTATGTCACACCAAACAGATTTCAATGATTTTTTGAAAGATAATTCCCATTATGCTGTATGCAATTGATGTAATCCGTTCTGATTTCTGAATGAATCCTTGAAAGCTGAATGTAAAGGATGGCATCTCTGAAGTTATTTGATATCTGTCACATGTTTTTTTTATAGAAAGAGGAGCTTCAGCGTCATCACATCATCCTTGCAACCTGTAGCGCCGCCGGAGATAATCGCATCGCGAAAGAAACTAACGTGATTCAGACGATTATAGATGAGGCAGGAATGTGCAGCGAGCCCGAGTCTCTCGTCCCGTTAGTGTTCTGCAAACCGAAGCAGGTTGTACTGATTGGTGACCACAAGCAGCTCAGGTGAATACAGTTAATTTCAATGATAAGATAATTGTCTTAACCCATTGCCAAAGGGAACTTGGTGGGCCTTTTACGAATGGCACCTGGGTGAGGCAAGGGTCCTTCGTCCCATTAGTGCTCACAAACCGAAGCAGGTTGTAATTGATAGGGGACCACAAGCAGCTCGGGTGAATACAGTTTGTTTCAATGATAAAATTAACCCATTGTCTACGGGAACCTGGTGAACCCTGCAAAAATTCTATGGGGATCGTATAATCTATTAGGGAGCAGGTTGATATTAACTCATTCAGGACTTGTTCTAAAACTAGTGCTGTAGGGGAATGGCGTATGAATGACACCTGTGTCATACAGACGATCATTGCCGGCAGGCATGTGCAGTGAGCCTCAGTTAGCATAGGTTGTACTGGTAGAGGACCACAAGCAGCTCGACTGAATGGTTCGAATAAGCTCCGCCTCTTTTTGATGGCTCACGTTTCGACTATTGTCTGTGCGAGCTGCGAGCTGCGAGCTGCGAGCTGCGAGAGCTAACAAAAACAGGTGGGGCTTATTTGTTCGGGATTGATAATCCGGGTTTCAACAAATATAATGACAGCCTCCATGCTGTACGTGATGAGTAGGATTAGCCAATCCTATATTAAAGTGAGTTTGAATGATGCTCCTCCTTTTTTGTTGGCTCGATGACGTTTCGACTAATGTTTGTACGAGCTGTGAGCAGCGAGAGCTAACAAAAATATGGGGAGCTTATTTGTTTGGGATTTACGTCACATCTAGCACAAACAATTTATAATCTGGGTTTCAACAAATATAATGACAGCCTCCATGCTGTACGTGATGAGTAGGATTAGCCAGTCTTATAAGTGACTTTGAATGATGCTCCTCCCTTTATACTCACATGACAAATGTTAGAAATATTTGCATAAAATGTTGTTTTAATGTGTAGAGAACATAGGTAATCAAAAGTAAATTTAAGATGGGAAACCTCTCCTTTAAATATTTCTACTGTAGGAGAAATGATCATGTCTAATAGCTGGCGAACTATTTCACACTGTAGGGCTACCAACATGAACAAAGGTACAATATATTAAATGCTTTTAAAAAATATACCAATGATTTTTTCTTTTCTTGAAAATCTTCAAACAGAGCCATCATCACAGAGCGGAATGCCAAGGACCTAGGCATGGACGTGTCACTTCTGGAGAAGTACCAGAAAAATATTAAAATGCTGACAATTCAGTACAGGATGGTATGTATTTTTTTATTTTACCAAAGAATTCAATCAGTTCTGACTATTTAAACACACATATTTGAGGCAAATTAATGTTCAGCATACTGATACGGCTTCCATGGCTTGTATTTTTTTTTTTAGTGACATAGATACAAAATTAGAGCGCAGTTTCAGAATACAAAATCGCTGGAAAATATGTTAATGACGTAGATACAATAAATTCTAGTTTAGAAATAGTTTTCCAGAATACGGCCCCTGGATTTTTGTGCAATTTATTTTCATTAATGGTTTCTCGTAAGAATTCAGTGCTTGAGTTTTATTTTGTTAAGCACATAGATAAAAAGCTATTATTATCTTTTGCTTTATATAAATTCTGTTTCATTATTATTTTTATTATGATTATTTATGATTTTTTTTTACAACTGTTCCTCCCATAGCACAAACAAATCTGCGAGTTCCCCTCTCATGCCTTCTACGAGAACAAGCTGCAAACGGATATCTCCGTGGCTCGGCGTAGTCCTAACGATGACCCCCTCCGTGATCTGTGGCCAACCAAGGACGGAGTCAGTATGCCCAGGATGTTCTATCACGTGAGCGGTAAGGAGGAGACGCTGTCCGTCAAGTCCGAGGAGGGAAGTGAGATGTCCAAGAGTAATACGGCGGAGGTCGGATACGTGGTGAGTGCATGTGACCACTCATACAGACTTTATTATACTGTTGTGTGTAGCAGGCTGTGCTAAGACAATGCATGGGTGGCAGGTACCAGAGACTTACCAACACATGTCTACGTTCTCTGTGCTACAAGGAATTTCTGTGTTTGGCATGTAAATGCATGGTCGTACCCTAGTATTGACATTTACATTATAGAAGTGAGTTTGTCAGCAAATTGGCCCAATGTGTTTGTTCTGACTATGAGTAATACATGTCAGATGTACGTGGTGATAGAGTGTGACAATTAAGACTCTGTGTAACAAGTAAATTGTGTGCACTATCCATGTAGAATTATTATCATTATCGTTTACTTATTTTTGCTTGTTGTAGGTTCAGATGGTGACGAGGATGGTTGCTCGTGGTGTATCCCCTGATAGAGTGGTGATCCTATCCCAGTACCGGCTGCAGTGCAGTCAGATTGGGAACAGACTGACAGAGATGGGGCAACCATACAGCCAGATCAAAGTCAGCACTGTGGTCAAAAGCCAAGGTACATGTACACGAATCTTCTTCTTCTTGCAAATTCAGTACAGCTAGTATACTGTTGTTAAATGGCGATGGAGGGTATAGCACGGAATATTACATCTCGAGGGATTTTAAATGCTATTGAGGGAAGAGTAAACTTATTTTCTTCACGAAATAGCATTTGAAATCCCGAGGGTAGGAATATTCCGTGATTTTCCCCGACAACAAATTTAACAACTGTTTTATCATCTGACTGTCAAAATCCGTTTCACTCGCTCACTCACAGAAACACTCGCTACCACATCACACAACACGCACAACGCAGAATTCACTCACTCATGTCCACAATAAAGTCGATCGGCGTACTTACGATTGCCTTTCTTCAGATCACTGCATTTCTATCAGAACTATTTGTCGATTGGGCTTAACTGCAGAATACCCCACCACTTCTCATACCAGTTTGTTGGCGACTTTCTGATCCAATTGTACTGAAAATCGCTGATTTTCGTTTTTTGTTTTTTTTTCGTTCGCTGCATGCTGCCCGCGAGATAAATTATTTTATGCATGTACAAGTAACACAGGTACGGTATGTGTACATTTTGTATCGTAAACAATTGCCCCTTGACGTTACTTGCAGGGGTGTAATATTGCCATTGTATATCGCAAAAATATAACACCGCAGCGTCATGTACTGTATTTACTAAGTCATGTGATAATCCTCTTTAGTATAGTATTTTCATACTAGCTGTTATGCGGTGCTGAAACGAGGGGCAGAACAAGGAGAAAGCCAAGAAAATATGTTTTTGTGCAAGTAAAAAACTTGTTTTCTTTTTCTTCAGTCCTACCAGCTTGCTCCCAAAGTAATTATAGCGTAGTAGCTAGTATGTTAGCTGGTTCAACAGGCAGATGACACTTGGGAAGAATCTAGCCATTATCCATTTTCCAACAAGCTTATGTTGTTCCCATGTGAGTTAAAGCCATTGAACAGATAATTTTTTGCAGTTTGCTCAGTGTAGAGTATCAATTAAGATCGAGCAGTGGCCGGGGCAAGCAAAAAGAGCTGAGTGTCTTGTTCGCTAAACAAAATACGTATTACACCCAGATTGTATGTGTCTTACGCATTCATTAATGAATTCTATTTCTATTAATTACCCAACACCAGAGGGAGTGTGTGAGATTGACCAACTGCCGAGCAAAAGACAAGAGACTTGTAATCTAAATAGGTCATTGCAACGTACCAGACCTATATATATGTATATGTTCATGCATTCATTAATGAAGTCTATTTCTGTTTAATACCTAACACCACAGGGAGTGAGTGGGACTACGTGATAATCTCCACGGTTCGCTCAATGCCGCGCATCGAGATTGAGCCGCGGCCCAGCAAGAGCTGGCAGCGCAGGCACCTGGGCTTCATCAACGACGAGAACCAGATGAACGTTGCTCTGACCCGCGCCAAGCGAGGGCTTGTCATCATCGGTAGGTCCCTCATTTCCTTATCTGTTCATAACATCCTTTTTGTCGAGTCCACCGTAGGACCGGAGGGAGACTAAGGGATCCAAATTGTTGTCGAGCCCACCGTAGGTGGAGGGAGACTAAGGGATCCAAATTGCGTCCGTCCGTCTGTCCGTGACGCTTACAAAAATTTGAATAACTTTCCAACCCTGCATTTGTTTGTAACCAAACTTGATTGGTAGATGCCCTACATTGGCCTCCATGATAATCTTCTTCTTCTTCTTCTTCTTGATACTGCAAACAAACTCAGCATGATGCGGATATACAGTTGCAGGCACTTGGTGGGTTTAGGTGTGCGCACCTAATTGGGGAGCCCGTGGTGGGCCCTCCTAGTGGTCAAATATGGGGTCAAAGGTCACATAAGTAGGTCAAAGGTCAAATGAGGGTCAATGTGAAGTTTTACCTGTAAGAGTTTATTAGGGTTGATAACTTTCCAACCCTGCATCTGTTTGTAACCAAACTTGATTAGTAGATGCCCTATATTGGCCTCCATGATATCCTGGGGTCAAAGGTCACATAAGTAGGTCAAAGGTCAAATGAGGGTCAATGTGAAATTTTACCTGCAAGAGTCTATTAGGGTTGATAACTTTCCAACCCTGCATCTGTTTGTAACCAAACTTGATTGGTAGATGCCCTATATTGGCCTCCATGATATTCTGGGGTCAAAGGTCACATAAGTAGGTCAAAGGTCAAATGAGGTAAAGTGCGCGCAAGTGGGCGAGACACTTTACGGCTATCGCCTTGTTTATATATCTACAAATGTTTATGCTGGCTGATGAAAAACAGACTATAGTAAAAACCTGCCTATATACAGTAGTGGCCACCAAAAATGATCCCCTGCAGAGGGGGATGCAAACTCTTGAATATATATGACTTAACCCGTTGCCTACAAATTTTTGAAATCTCCATAGACTTTGTACACAACCCACTCGGTTCCCGTAGTCAAGGGGTTAATGACAATTAATTATTGTTGCGTCAGAAAGGTCAGGTAGGGTCACAACGCCGACAAAGGCAGATGACCGCCAGCCAAAAATTTTGCAGGTAAATACTTGCATTGTGATCAAAAGTTTAAAATGTTTATTCAAATTATATGACAATTAGGGGTACGTTATAATAACTGTATGCTATGATTGTCTGCAGACCGATATGCGTGCAAGGTTTACATTATAGAATTAATATAACGCTTGTATTATGTTCTCTCTTTCACTTCTATATGCACACAGGGAACCAACATCTGCTGAAGACTCATGAGCGCTGGAGAGAGCTCCTGGAGCTGTACGACCAGACGGGGTGCCTGGAAGAGGCCCGTCAGTTCCTGCGATGACTTTTGACATTCCAATTGTAATTCTCTGAATTCAGGCTAAGGGTCCTCAGTTGTATTTATAAGGCCAAACAGGGTGCCTGAATGTTCTTGCAATGACTTTTGACATTCCAATTGTAACTTTCGGATTTCAGGCTACAGTTCCCAGGTGCATGTACATGTATATGGCCTATACAGTCAAACCTGTGTAATGTGACTACCTATTATAAAGGCCAAACTGAGTGCCTGAAAGATCGAAGCCCGCCCGTTCTTGCAATGACTTTTGACATTCCAATTGTAACTATCGGATTTCAGGCTAAAGCTCACAGGTGTAGCCTATACAGTCAAACCTGTGTTAAGTGACCACGTACTATTAAGGGAAACAAGATAAGTGACCTCTATCTGGAGACGGGCGACTTCTATAAACCCATAGTATTGGACAATCAAACCTGTGTATAGTGATCACCTACATACAGGAACAAGAACGAGACCACTGTAGATACATGTAGGTAGGTGCATGACCTCCATAGATGGCTTCCATTACATTATTTTCTCTCCAGGGGATTTCTGTATGTGGTCACTATATAGGCAGGTTGGCTGCTATAGACAGGTGGCTGATATAGACAGGTTGGACTATATATGCCATGGTTTGCATGCCCTGTTGGTATACCGCACTCTTGACTGTCTTGATGCCCTTTATGTTTAAATGTGTGCTGTATGAGAATGAAAGCCGAGGTGCATTTTGCAGATGCAGTCAAACCCATCTATGAAGACCAATCACAAGGGACAGGAAACGTGGGCTTTGTATGAAGCAGGTGGTCTGTATTGACAGGTTCATTTACATGTAAACTGTCTTCTAGAGTCAAGATTTGGTCTTTATAGACAGGTGATCACTAGAGCAAGTGTACCATCACTGTACCATATATCTTGCTAGCCAGTACTACCGGGAACCGGGCCCTGTATTTACTCTATGGGAAATGCAAAGTCTAGTAGTGAACATATTATTGAAATGATAACTCAATCACAATATTTTGATCAGGAGATCTTAAAATGTATGGTATTGAAAACTTCAAAATATAATTTTTATAGAGTCACTGGGTGCCTTAATTAAAGTTGCAGAGAGGCCTGCCATTTTAAACTTTGTAATTATTTGTGCATAATGTATGGTCCTTTATATACATGTTTCTTACACATTTATTAATAGTTGTTGCCATTCAGGCAACTGAAAAGGCATTGTGGATTTGTTTATGATCCAAATCTGAATCAACGGCAACAAAGTAATTGAACAATGGAATTCTAGAATTGTTTGTCCAAGTGACCTAATCATTTGGGATTTTAGCTGTTCACTTGGACCTTGCTGGTTTCCTATTACATGTACTAATATGAATATCAACAACATTCATCTACACATTGCTGCTTCATGTTTTATAGGTGTTATGATTGAAATGTAAAGATTCTTCTGGATACTCTCAACTACGTGTTTACATATCTATGGTGATTGATGCTGAATACAAATGTAGTTTTGAATCAATTCATTATTCAAAGAATTTGTATGCAGTTGATTAGCTATTTCCAAGCAAAAAAGAGAGATTTATATTTTGTCATGAGTATGGATTATTATAAATTTGTTATATGAACAAATGCAATATGGTATGACTATGTCAGACATCATACCGGTATGTCCTATATTTTGTGGACAGCATGTTCATTTGTTGGTCCGAGATTCAGGGGGTGGGGAGGAGGGGTTTGAGTCAACCCTCCCACCCCCTTTAAGCATATAACAACAACAAAACCACAGCATGATCAGAGTGAAATGGATGTAAGTAGTTGGTTATTGATTATACAACTTTCAGTTTTTTGAGTAGTTTCTGAACATCTGACCATTTTCTATTGTTGCCATCCTTTTCTAAGATGAAATTTCAGAATGAAATATTGAATAATATTTGTCTTGTTTGATCTGTATATATATATAGAAAGAGAGAGATTATTTTATGATGATAGTAACATGAAAAATAACATTGATTACTGTAAATATTGTAATATTCGGGCCATTAATATCGCGCTGGGCAACATCAAAAGACATTCAAATTGGGTTCCTAACTTTCGCGCTGATCAAGTGTTCATTCATTTTTCCTTTGCAAGCGGAACGTGAACATCATGCGCATACCCTTTTTACATGCAAGGAAATTTATCTGTTGGAACATGCCAGCTCAAAACGCAGAGTAATTGACACACTTGCCTTCAACACATTATGTACACATACACCAATGTACGAGGCTCTGTTTGCTCGAAATGAATCGTGCATATGTTTTTGCAGGTTTTAGAATTCAGGCTCACCAAATCTAGTGCGAAATGTGCGAAAATTATATGTATATGAATAACGTAATGAATATTACAACATTTACATCAACACTTTTCTAAAATATATATATCTGGATCTGACTAGGGTGAAAACAATTATTGCTAGCATATACTGTATAAATCTAATCTTTTTTTAGTACATTTCTGAACGATCCTTTTCTAAGATGAAATTTCAAAATGATATATTTTTTTATTCATGTTGGAATTTTTATATTGACTGTTTGTATATCAGTTTTATGTATGTATAAGAAGGTTTCAAATGAAAAAAATATTATTATAATGATCAACACTGTTCTGAAATATTGTACTTCATTGCACTTTGTAGATTGGAATATTTGTATGATGTATGAAAATAATTGTTAAAATAATGTTTGATATGACTATTTATATACTAATTTAAATTGTTAATAAGGGAAGTACAGTGTAGGAAGATTAAAATAAAGAATTGTATTTATTTGTTTACATGTATTCATTTTATAAAAATTGTTATTTTATTTTAATTTTATTTTGTATTTATTTATTATTATTATATATATATACATATATTTTGTTTGTTGGGCGGGGGGGGGGTCTACCCCAAAACAGTCTGCACAGGGAAACAAGCTGCATTTCTGCCCCCCCCCCCCCGATTAAAAAAAAATCCCTTTCACATACATGTAAACATCGAAGCATAAATGCCTCCATATATTAGACATGGTCGAGAAATTTCGTCTGAAGACACAAAGGCAAACAAAATTTAAATCACTAAATAAATGTCCTGCATTCAAAGTGGGGGGGGGGGGGGAAAAAAAAAAAAGAAAAAAAGAAAAAAAATCGCATTTTCTGCCCCCCCCCCCCCCCCCCCCACCAAAAAAAAAAAAAAAAAAAAATTGACCATTCATTATAGTTTTCTTGACAATTGCTAACTCCATATCCCAGCCAGAAATCAATTGCCACTGACTGACAGTACTATCTCATATGCAATGATTTTTATTTTATTTTTTACTTTTGTGTAACAATATATTTCTATAATTTATTGAGATAGATTTCTGACCAATCTTTGTAGTACATTAATCAGTAGATTATAAATCGGTATGTGCCTTGTATGAAACATGTGTGTTTGCATTTACCGTGTATAGTAGGTAGTTTCAATGTACTGTATGTGGTCTGTGACCTGTGTAATTCAGTGAGCATTTCCTCAAAAGTTAGTCCTGTAATGATAATACATTATTTATTATTAAAGCGCATATTATCACATTCTCTATGCATGTGCTTTTTTACAACACATAAAGAAAATATAAGAGTGAATATAAACTTAAAGTTCAAATAATCACATCTTAATTATAATAAGAAAACATAAAAAAAACATCCTCCTACTTATATGTACAAAGACAATGATGATGACAACTCTAACAAACTAACTGATTTACTTCATATTATTTCATATTTTGTCCATGTATATTTCACTATTATAGTCGTCCTACCGTTGTGCAATTTTAATCAGTTAATATTTTGTTTGATGTAATGTTCTAAAAGATGTAAATCAGTTTTGATGTGATGTGTTGTAGAGATCATATATGAGAATATGGTTGTTTCAAATATTAAATCTGTTGTTTTATGTACATATCTTGTTCTGATATATCAGTGCAATGGTATGCAAATGTGAAGTACAATAAGTAGTGTTTTAGAATTTATAGTATAATGTAATCGTGCAAAGTTGTATGTTATGTTGAAGAATAACTCAATTGTTTTTAAACTATGTGTAAGATATTACGATTTGTATGTAATAATGTTAGATTAATAAACACATTTTGTATTCATTAAAATCTTTTCGCCATTTATTATGTTGTAATTTATTTCGTTTAGGATTCAAAATATGATATACAATATCAAAGTAATTTGCATAGAGGAGGAAATTATACAATCATAGGAAGAATGTAATCAGAGTATCATTCCAAGTGGTCTGAATTCTCATCATTCTCTCTCTAGAAATTGTGTTTAATTATATGTGTTATATGAAAAGTGCA